>CP092865.1:86242780-86559002 GCA_030710605.1 Cordylochernes scorpioides
ATAATAATAAATACTTTGCTACAATATATATAATTTAATTATTTTTTCCAAATATTAATTTAATTAAAAACATATTAAGATGGCCGCTCAAATAAAAAAAGTTGAACAATAAAAGGAAATATCATACAAAGTTTCACTATACTTGAATTTGATATAACGGATGTATTAGTTAAGATGTAATATTAAAATAGATAGCAGTAATAGTAATATTGTCAGTTAGAAAATCAGGAAAAATAAACTTCAGGATGACACAGCAACTTATTTAAGGCCCCAAACACAAATCAACATTTATAAGATACAAGATAAGCAATGAGGGAAGTTTCCAGAGAGGAAAATATAAATAAATAAAATATCAAAATGAATAATCTGTGAATCAAATATAATAAATACTTTGTTACAATATATATATTATGATTATCATATTCATTACCAGCTCTGTAATATGCAAATCAGCCCGTTGATGGAATATTTAGAACAATTTAAGGTATGAAGTATATCAAATATCATGCCAGATATAATTCTATATCATAGCAAAGTTTAATCGAGATACGTAAAATACTGATTTTTGCTTATCCTAGTACACGTGGTACAGGACATAATAATCATTTTGGGTAGAGGTAGGCGACTGCTTTTACTGTAAGTGCACCACATGTGAAAATCAGTTAGACCTTTCACTTACAAACTTGTCAGAACCCATTGGGTATTTGCACTCGCTGGTGGAGTTTGATTTTACAAGAATCGGGGGTCATTGGAGCATTTATTTTTAATCAGGAAAAAGGTGTCCAATACGGTAATCGAACCCAAGTGGTAGCAGTAGAAAACCAACAGTTTAGACCATCCTTCCACCAACCCTGGTCTGATACACCGATACTGTAAAAAGATAACAGAAAAACACACGTATAAATATATGTATCATTATAATTTTATTAATTATATAAACACAAAATATTTGGTTATCATATATGATATTTATTTACATAATTCCCATGAAAATTGGATGCTGCAATTGTTATCTCTAATAGAGATACTTCAACGAAAACAGAATATACATTTTCATTGATATTTCAATAAAATTCATTTTCTATTCTTCATAGTATGACACTGAAACAATCTCAAAAACATTATAATATAAATGTGTGACACAATAAATAAATATCTATACTTCACATGCTCTGTCTTAAAATGTAGAAGAAAATTCATTGATATAAAAATCTGGGAGTCGCTTTTCTACTTTGATTCGATTTTCTTTATCCAATTTAAAAGAAGTAATTTTACCATTAACCAGAAAATCACTATCTAAGCATTTCTTTGCTGATGGTCTCATGATAGGATCATAATGAATAAGTTTGCTAATAAGGGTAATAGCATCTTTAGGAAGATGGCTAAGGTTATCTTGTATTTTACGATAAGGATATGAAGGTATTTCCAATCTTCTTCTTCAATTTGACAATTTGTTCTGTAGAACTCTATAGGGATTGTTCCACAGATACTGGCAATCAACATCAATTGGTCTTCATCGTCTTCATATCCACAGTTGAATAAACCCAATTTGTAGATTTCAGTTAGAATAACACCTAACGCCCAAAGATCAACTGAAGTATGATAGGTACTATCCCCTAATAGTACTTCTGGTGGTGAAAAACATAAAGTTCATCAAGATTCTGACAAAAGAATACCAAAAGATAGGAATGATACTTTGTATATTATCACAGTATTTCCTCGTAACACACTCTATCTAATATGTAATCTACTTTGTATAAATAAATAAATATTGATATATTTTTATTGTGTATGTTTTGTAACTACAGTAAAACTGCCCAGCTAGCAAACACCTCTCTACAAAGGACAGTTTAATTTGAAAAATTACTATTTTTAATATTTAGCAACTCTTCCTAAAGGACACTTTGGCTCTGCAATTAGATGTTGTTCTTTACAGGGAGGTTCTACTGTGGCAACTCTCTGGTAAGAAGACACCTCTCTCTAAAGGACACTTTGGCTCTGTAATTAGGTGTGGCCTTTACAGGAATGTTCTACTGTATAAGTATTTCTTCTATATATGACTTTAAAAAAATACTTTTTCTGAAACATTAATAAACAAAATTGAATAGAAAATTATATCACTTTTTCTCTCTCTTATTTTTCACTCTTAAGACAAGGTAATAACGCTCCCCTAAAATAATAAAAAAAGGCAGAATGATCTGTTTTATTATTTGATTCAAGAAATTTTCCTTCATGTAAGTTTAGGATCATAAGATTACTTTAAAGTTCTCTCTTATTTTCTCTTTTGTTTTTTAAAGAAATAAAATAACGCAATCAAGCTTTGTTTATAGGGAGTCGGTGTGGAAGGATGATTTGAACCGTTGGTTTTCAACCGCTACGATCTGGGATCGAATCTCGCATTGGGCACTTTTTTCTAAATAAAAAGAATTACTCCAATGGCCCCCGATTCTTGCAAAGGTCTAACCCCACCAGCGAGTGCATATAATCAAACGGGGGACTCTGGTACATTTGTAAGTGCAATAATCGAAATGCTTTTTACATGTGTAGAGACATGTGGTGTACTTACAATAAAAGTAGTCTCTAATTACCCACCATGATTATATTGGCCTGTACCACGTGTACTTAGGATTTAAAAGAAGCTTCTGGAGAGAGAGCGTGAAGAAACCAACAACTACTTGGGGCTTTGTCTTTTTCATATAATGTATAGATTTATATGTTGATCTCTATTTAAAAATATAGCAGTAATATAAAGACAAATATGTTTAATAATGGTCACAAATATTAATTAAATATATTAAATAATGATTAATCATTAGGTCAGAAGAGCAATCTAAATCTGTGTGTGTTGTGTGAGCATCATATTGTAACGTAGAAAATCAGTAAAGACAAATATCAAGATGACACAGCAATTTATTTAAGGCCCAAACAAAATCAACATTTATAAGATATAAGTTAAGCAATGAGGGAAGTTTCCAGAGTAGCAAAATAATATAAATATAAAAAATCAATAATCTGTGCATAAAATAAATACTCCTTCTCTATGGGATCTTTGATCCACAGCTAGAAATTATTGTAGATACTGACATGGATCTAACATGCTTCTGCCAAGGATTTCCTTAGTCCTGAAACTTTGTCCCTAGTAGCTTCGCATCTTTTCTCCTGCGGTGTGAAAAGCGGCTTTGGCGTTGAATTGTAAATAGAGACATCGTCTTCTTGTAGGGAAGTCTTGACTTTGACACGGCGGTGGAATCCTGGAGTCAGTCTTTGAAAATGTATACCACAGCACCTAAGGCTCCAAGGTCTTTTCGGTGATCCTCAGTTTGTAAGGTAATTAATTAGACAGGTAAAACCTATCGATATGATACTATCAAATATTTTTTGAGACTTCAGATGAAATCTTAAAAAAGAGTATTATTTATTTAAGGAAAAAAAGGC
Source organism: Cordylochernes scorpioides (assembly GCA_030710605.1). Taxonomy (NCBI): domain Eukaryota; kingdom Metazoa; phylum Arthropoda; class Arachnida; order Pseudoscorpiones; family Chernetidae; genus Cordylochernes; species Cordylochernes scorpioides. The sequence continues at coordinate 86,246,216 of CP092865.1, forward strand.
ATCTCCTTATGCTACAACTAAAAGTTGCTGATGGCTTGCGCCATCTATTTTTTACTATTTTTCCACATTGTTTCGCGGTCTCACGCAATTCTGGCCTTAACTACCCGTTTCATGATTTTTAGGATGCCTGAATGACTAGTTTTTTGGTTGTAGAGGTACAGCTTGCACCACGCTGGGCCAACAGTCCGAAACGAGTACACGGTAAACTTTTCTTGAATAATCAAGAATGGATATTTGGTCAATTCTGGAATAATGATATATTCAACAAATAGTTGTATTTATTCCGATAGACGGTGAAAGCCATCAGCAACCTTTAGTTCCACGATAAGGAGATGCCTTTATTTTTATTAATTCCTCCACCTTATCCAGTAAAATGTAATAATGGCGCTCTGCCATCTAAAAAGCACATGTGCTCGTGGTCAGGAAATGTCTTCTTTATTTTTAATGTAATATTTATATATTTAAAAAGATAAAAGTCGCTTCTCCCATTAAAATAGACGTCAAAACTAGACACCAACTATTTCTCACTTTTCTTCACTTTTTCTCCATCAATGAACATAATGGGTCTAGTATGTATGGTCTTTAATCTTGTAATTTTTGTGGCCTCGTTTCTAGAAAGCTGTGATGATATTGGGACTCCAGGTCTTGTTCCTCCAGGAACCTGGTTTAACTAAATAAATGGGGGTCGGAGGAAGGATGGTCTAAACCGTTCGTTTTCGTCCTCTACGACCCGGGTTCGATTCCCGCATTGTGCTCTTTTTTCTGATTAAAATAATGCTCAAATGGCCCCCGATTCTTGCAAGTACAACCCCACCAGCGAGTGCAAGTAACCAAAAGGGGCTCTGGAACACTTGTAAGTGCAAAGTCAAACTGAATTTCACATGTGTAGACATGTGGTACGCTTACAGTAAATAGAGTCGCCAACTTCTACCCACCATGATTATCATGGCCTGTACCACGTGTACTAGTGATAAGCAAAAAAAAATTTCAACTAAATAAATAATGATGTTATCCTTAAATATTATCAAATAAAAGTTCTCTTTAAGCGTTCACCTAGTTTATATTTAAAGGAATTTTAAAAATTTCAGCAACTAGATATACTGGTATTGTATTGTTTTCATCAATTACTGAAGTACAGTATATCCAGACATTAACCCCATGGTTCCATTGCCTGATATTACTAGTAAAGACATTATGTGTACCTAAAGTATGAGTAGTCACAAACTCTTACCACCGTGATATTCATGACCAGTACTGTATGTACAAGAAGTAAAAACAAAATATACCTTTTACACATACACAATCACTTTGTTCTTCAAATAAAAGACACCTCGGCCAGACAATAAAAAGATTTACTGGTCGAAGTGTCTTATATTTGAAGAACAGTGAATGATGGCCAGGCAGCCTCTATCTTTACGACAATCACTTTGAATGAATTATTAATATTACACTGATATTATCAAGAAGATGTCGCAGTATAGAAAATAATTTTAAGAAACAGAGTCCAATTGCTAGATGTTATCCAGCTCCCAGAATTTCAAGAACTAACATGTAGGAATATCACCACACAGTCATCAAATACAATCAATCTTATAATCTTAATAATGTTCCTTGAGAATCTTGTCAGATATTATCTCTATCATAGATGAACCATTAAATTAACTTTGTAAAAAATGTTTCATTTTCTGGAATTATAATTCAATCATATCCCAACATCATATGAAATTGTGTACATGAATTTCTTATTTTCATAGCTTATAACATATTTAAAATATATATCAAATTTATCTTGGTTTGTAAAATTATTCAGTTTCCTGGGACACGAGTCTTCAAAAATTGGTCAGCTCTAGGGCCCTAGCTTTGCTGGCGCCATCAGGTCAGATCCGATGGTGGGGTTAATAAAAGCTAGAAGTGGAATAGGACTTCTCAGGACCATTTAGGGCTCCTGGGGGGTGAACCGCCAAAAAGGGTAACGCGCCGAGACAGGTACTTCCAGAGTGGTGAGGAAACTCTGCCAGATAAAAGTTTATTTTTTCAGGAGATACCTTTTATCCAAAATAATATATATATATATATATATATATAATGCATTGATATATATATAATAGAAATATAATTTAAAGTGATAAAATGCACACACCTTGAGAAAAAAATGTCAAACTTTAATCCAAGGTAGGCTCAAAACATTCCCAAACTTTTTAAAAATTAATTATTTATTCATAGTATAGTAATTTAAACCTGAAATTTTTCAAAATAGGAGTCTTGTTTATCTACACATTTTTTCTAGCTTGAAAAAATCTGTTGAAATGCTAGTTCAAAGTCAATTTTTCTAAGCTTGTTTAGCTCCACCGCCGCATTTTCATTTACTTCTGATGAAAATGAAAGGCGCCTCCCTTTCAACGTCATTTTAAGTTTTGGAAAGGAGCGTTACCTTAAGCGTTCACCTAGTTCATATTTGAAAATAACTTTCAAAATTTCAACAAAAATATCTAATGTTATTGTGAATAGAAATTTTGTTTTCATCAATTACTGAAGTGGTAATTCGAAGCAGAAGAAACTATAATTCATTGCAAAATATGTGTAGTTCATTTAAAAATAAAATATATTTAAAACACAATTATATTATTTCGACATAGAGCGCTATGTCCCCCTAGGGACACTTGCCCTTTAAATGTTAACAAAACATTGCAAGAAAAGAAAGATATTGAATATGTGTACAAAAATTATTATGCCGTCCATTAGCTTCAAAAAGACAAAATATCAACACAATTGAAATATGTACAAAGGTTTGGTATACAACTCTAGTTAAATGAAATAAAATTGTAAAGTCTTGTGTGTATTCGAGAAAAATAATTTACAGATTGAAGAAAGTTTTAAGGAATATTTTAGAACGAAATATGCTAGATATTAATTATATTATAATGAATTAGCGCGCCATCTGTTATTAAATTTCGAAACTATTATAGACGCGTATTATTCTTCTTAAAAATAAAACAATTTCTACTGCCCTTACTGCAATAGAAAAATTAATGGGAGGGCCTGATTCATCAGTGGTGAACCCTCTCAGCGGTTCGTCAATATAATCCACCATACCGCTGTTATATTGTTTTTTCGGTCTTCCTTTTATAGTGATACTGATGCTGGATTGAAAAGTGGAAAATTAGGAAAGACACTAACTTCATTCTCTCTCTTGAGATAAACAGGATTCCTGGAGCCACCACGTACACCAACTATCCGGGTTGACACATCTAATGGTGACAAGACATCCAGTTTATCAGATGTACTGTACTTGGTTCTGTACAAGGTGAATATACTTATTCCTGTGACTGTTTGGAACCTATGAAGGTGGGACATCTGTGGTGGACGACAGTTTGGTCTTCCTGGTGAAAATATGGGTAGGTAGGATTATCTTTAGATATTTTTTCAGCAACGGCTTTGACAAAGCCGTTACCTGTGAAGATTGAAGCGACGGAGAAACACTTCAGGATGACACAGCAATTTATTTAAGTCACAAGCACATAGATATAGAAATACAGGTAAACCTGTCTATAGCGCTCCCTCTTGGGACTCACCAAAATAGGGTGCTATAGAGAAGGAGTGCTATAGACAGGTCACCTTTAATGTAAATCGCATCGTACTACATGTTTAAAATCGGGCGCTATAGAGAAGGAGGCGCTATTTAGAGGAGGCGCTATAGACAGGTTTAACTGTATATATTTATAACCCAGGAAGCGCAGAGCGCCAACTACCCGGGAGTCCAGCTCACCAGTATGGACTAGTGTTGAGCGCTTTTACTCGCGTCCTGTTTTGATTGTTGAGTTGAACCAGTTGACCAGGAAGTTCCATGCTGAGTTTGAGTCTGGGAGGTCACAAGCACACATGAGAAACAAATCTCAATACATATTTTTACTAGAATGTCCTGTTTTTCCAGACTACAGAATCAAAATTAATTTAATAGTAACAGTTCAAAGTATTTTTATTTCCAGTAAAGAAATGTATATTAAATTCAATAACTTTTGTAGATATATATCAAATTATATAGAAACAAATATCTTTCAAGAAACTGATAATTTATATTATGCTTATTGTACATATTGCCAGACATTTCTTTAATTTGTTCACAGTTTTTTTTTCGTTTATTCCCTTCTCTTCCTCATTGTTAACATCATATGACTATTCTATTCACGGCCTAAAAGTATTGTATATATATATATAGACAAATGTAAAGGCATACATGACAGCGTCTAGAGGGACATAGCGCTTTAAATTGAAATAAAATAAAATAAACAATCACACATTAAAATTTATAAAATACTAGAGAAGCAATATGAGGGAAGTTTACGCAGAGTGATAAAATATATAAATATCAAAATTAATATTTTTTAAATAAAATAATAAAGAAAATCTTCACCTAAATTTTATTGTTCCTTTTTCAAAATAATAAATACTTTGCTACATAGCTCCTTCCCCATGAGAGCTGTGACCCACAGCTTGTAAATATTGTTGCTACTGAAATGGATCTGACGTGCTTCTGCCGAAGATTCCATCGAAGTCTTGGACTTTGTCTCTAGTACCTTTGCGTCCTTTTTCTTGCGGCGTGAAGAGCGACTTTGTCATCGTCTATAGGGACATCGTCATCTTGGAAGGAAGTCTTGGCTTTGACCAGGAGGTGGAATCCTGGAGCCAGTCTCCGAAAATGTAGATCACAGCAACTATGGCCTCAAGGTCTTCTCTGCGATCTACAGTTTGTCTTCCCTTATTTACCCAACATCTCCACAAAAATGCCAAGGGAAAAATTAGGAAAGACAAACTTCAGGATGACACAGCAAATTATTTAAGGCCAGAACAAACTATGAATGATAAAATACAAGATAAGCAATGAGGGAAGTTTACAGAATAACAAAATATATATATTAACAACAACAACAACAACAGCAAAGCCTTTATTTAGGGCCTCTCGCCCTATACAGGATTCGCCAGTTCACAAGGGATGGGGAGAACACTGTGTGGCCTTTTTCCGGGATATAGTCTTGTGGAATCCAAATTTCGCCATCGCTATATACCTACTAGCCGAATGACCCGGGCAACGCCCGTGTTTTACCCGATTGAATGTTTTTATTCAAATACTATTTGTTACAATTATAAATTGGCGCCTTAAATAAATGCATATATTATTTAATAACTATAGCCTATGTGCTTTATCTGTCTATGTACTGTTGGCCTTCCGTAGGCGTCTCTTACTGGGAAAAAGAAAGACGAGGATTCCATTTAGTTATTAACTAAAAATATGCATTTATTTAAGGAGTGACCCGCTCCAACACAATAGTTACAAAAACCAAAAAGCGAGTGGGGGGGGGGGGGGGACAAAGTAAAAAACAAAGTGTCTCGCGTAGTGGCGGCGCCATCGTAGCCTCGTGATCGTAGCCAACAATAGGAGAGCGCCATTCCAAACAAAAAGCAAACGGTGACAGAGATGATTGACGCTCGTAACTGTATATAGAATTCTTTGATATTTCATTAATTAGTGCGGAAATGAAGGACAAAGTTGCCCCGTTTTATCATTTAGTTTTCGTCTTTCCTCAGACAGAGCAGCACAGTCAAATAAGTAGTTCAACATCTCCGTTGTTATTCCTGATCCACAGAAAGTGCATTTCAGGTCTTCACGCCTCAATAAATCAGATGATGTTATCTGAAAAAATTGAAAGGGTTCTAAATTGTGCGATTAATCTGACGACAGGAAAAGGGAGTTCACTTAAGAAATATTCTTCGGTGGTAAACGTTGTATATCTATCTCTATAGTGGGAATATAACTTTGATTGGGTTATTCCTGTTAAGTCGTTTTGTATTGTTTGCTCTATCGCAGTTCTTAATATTCCTGGGATAGCATTCCTTAGTGAATCAGGATCATTACAATAAGTAAGCCACGAGGATCGGTTATTATTGAGTAAATTGCTTAATTGTTTTATAAACCCGATGAGCGCACCTGTACCACTGGATAATTGCCTCATTCTATTTAAACATATTCGAGGCAATCTATTTGTATCCATACTCAGCACCCTCAGCCAATATTTCAAGGTCAATTTCAGAGCTGTTATTATTAATGAGACGCGGCCTGTTTCTGGTCTTATTATGTATCCTGGTGTATATCTAGGCAAATTCAAGAACCTACGAATAAATGTATCTTGTATATGGTCTAATAAATCTTTATACTCTGTTGCCCAAATTGGAGCAGCATACATCAAAACAACCATCACAATAGAGTCAAATAGTTTCATTGCAGAGTTTAATGAATTAATTTTTGATTTTTGCCAATATTGGGGTTGTAGCATTTATTGCCGCAAGTGCTTTTCCCTTTGAAAAAGTTTGCGGCTTGAGTGGTTTTAGTTGTACTGACCAGAGGGTATCCCAAGCAATTATATCTTCTTGTTACCATCAGAGGTTTACCATTCTAGTACCATCTATCTTCTCTTGATGGTTTACCACCATTGCGAAATACCATAACCTTCGATTTGACTCGTTCAGTGTCATATAGTTCTCACCAAGATATTCTTTCAATATATTAATCTTTTTTGGAGGTTTATCCTCGACTCCCCTATAATAGCAATATCATCTGCATACATCAGCAGGTGAACATCACCAAATTCCGGAAGGTATACACTCGTCAGATCTGAGTTGTCATACATTTTAATCAGGTCCGTCATGAATAATATAATAGTGGCGATAGTGGCTCTCCTTGTAAAACGCTCGAATGTATCTTAATATTTTCTGTAATTGATCCCCCTCCATCTGACTGCCACAGTCGCCTGTTCGTAGTAATTTCTAATTGCATGTATAAATTGATAGCTCACGCCCAGATTGGTTAATTTCTTCCAGAGTAATGAGTGAGGAACTGTATCAAATGCTTTTCTCAGATAAAAAAAAATACATATAATTTTCCTCTCTTTTTCCTCAGTGAAAGTTGTATTAGAGTGGTCAATTTGAATATCAGATCCACACACGATCGGCCCCTTCGGAAACCCGCCTGATTTTCTGGAATGACGTTTCTTCTTTCTACCCATTCATTCAGTCTTGATCTTAGTATTGTCGTAAAAGTTTCGATAAATTACCTATCAGTGGTATACCACTATAATTTGAAGGGTTGTCTTTGTCACCGCTTTCAAAGATTGGATGTATGATCGATTTAGTCCATATTGTAGGATAGTGTCCCATTATCAGAGCTCTATTGTAAAATTGTTCTAATAAACCCATGTATGAGTCTGGGAGTACTTTTATTATTTCATTGGGGATGTCATCAAGTCCACTTGCCTTGTTATTTTTCAAATCTCTGATTGCCCTGCCTATCTCTTCGGAAGTTATCTCTGGATCAAGGTATTGGATCGCTCGGCGAGATCCTCACTTCTATATTACAAATCTTCTCTTTTTCCTCAATACTCATTAATTCGCAATAAAATTCGTGCCATTCCTGTTACAGTAATTTCTCCTTGAATTTTTGTTGCTCTTTTAGATAGCGCAATGGTCTTCCAAAAGGACTTTGAATCTTTTATATATCTCAATATTTCTTGTTTTTCCTGAATATATTTCTTTCTTTTATCATCTAATAAACCGAGATATTTATTTCTATGGAGAGCATAGCTTTCAAGGTCTTCCTTTCTGTTGGTTCTACGGTATTCCTTCAGACTTTCTTTTGTTAGCTTTTTCATCTCGTAACAGTTTTTGTCAAACCATGGTTTAGATTCTCCGGGGGCACCCATAGTTAAGTACATTATTCCTGATGTTGACATTGCCTCAGTAATTCTTTGAGTGAAAGTATTTACGGAGCTATCGAGATTTGATATTTTTACTACTTGCAATTTCTTTAATTCCTGTTTAAATGTCTTAATTCCCTCAGCTGTCCATCTGTATCTCGTAACTCCATATTCTTCTACCTTAGATTTATTTTCATAGGTGTTTTGGACTGTTATCTTCAGGATAAGAGGAAGGTGATCTGAGTACATCTGGGTTTCTATCCTGAAGTCTGATATTTTTCCAGTATTCCTTGTGAAACTATGCAGTAATCAATAATTGATGAGCCTCTCTCCGAAACATGCATTTTACATGTAATGACATGTGGTGTACTTACAGTAAAAGCAGTCGCCAACTTCTACCCACCATGATTATCATGGCCTGTAACCACGTGTACAAGTGATAAACAAAAAAAAAAACTAAATAAATAATGATGTTATCCTTAAATATTATCAAGTAAAAGTTCTTTAAGCGTTCACCTAGTTTATATTTAAAGGAATTTTAAAATTTCAACAACAAGATCTACTGCTATTGTAAATATATATTGTTTTCAGAAATTACTGAAGTACAGTATATCCAGACATTAACACCATGGTTCCAATGCCTGATTATACAAGTAAAGACATTATGTGTACCTAAAGTATGGGTAGTCACAAACCTCTTATCACCTTGATTTTCATGACCAGTACTGTATGTACAAGAAGTAAAAACAAAATATACCTTTTACACATACACAATCACTTTGTTCTTCAAATAAAAGACACTTCGGCCAGACAATAAAAATATTTACTGGTCGAAATGTCTTATATTTGAAGAACAATGAATGCTGGCCAGGCAGCCTCTATCTTTACGACAATCACTTTGAATGTGTTATCAATATTACACTGATATTATCACGAAGAGGTCGCCGTTATAGAAAATAATTTAAAGAAACAGAGTCCAATTGCTAGATGCTATCCAGCTACCAGAATTTCAAGAACTACATGTAGGAATATCACCACACAGTCATCAAATACAATCAATCTTATAATCTTAATAATGTTCCTGAGAATCTTGTCAGCTATCATCTCTATCATAGATGAACCATTAAATTAACTTTGTAAAAAGGCTTCATTTTCTGGAATTATAAATCAATCATATCCAAACATCATATGAAATTGTGAACATGAATTTCTTATTTTCATAGCTTATAACATATTTAAAATATATATCAAATTTATCTTGGTTTGTAAAATTATTCAGTTACTGGGACACGAGTCTTCAACAATGGGTCAGTTCTAGGGCCCTAGCTTTGCTTGCGCCATCAGGTCAGATCCGATGGTGGGGTTAGTAAAAGCCTGAAGTGGATAGGACTTTCTCAGGACCATTTAGGGCTCCTGCGGGTGTGAACCGCCAAAAAGGGTGTAAACGCGCCGATGCAGGTACTTCCAGAGTGGTGAGAAAACTCTGCCGGATAAAGTTTATTTTTTAAGGAGATACCTTTTATCCAAAGTCAATTTTTCTAAGCTTGTTTAGCTCCACCGTCGCCTTTTCATTAACTTCTGATGACAATGAAAGGCGCCTCCTCTCAACGTCATTTTATGTTTTGGAAAGGGGCGTTACCTTAAGCGTTCACCTAGTTCATATTTGAAAGGGACTTTCAAAATTTCCACAAAAATATCGAAAGTTATTGTGAATAGAAATTTTGTTTTCATCAATTACTGAAGTGGTAATTCGAAGCAGAAGAAACTATTATTCATTGCAAAATATGTGTAGTTCATTTAAAAATAAAATATATTTTAAAACACAATTTTATTATTTCGACATAGAGCGCTATGTCCCCCTAGGGACACTTGCCCTTTAAAGGTAAACAAAACATTGCAAGAAAAGAAAGATATTGGAAATGTGTACAAAAATTATTAGGCGAGTTCATGGACATACAAAAGAAAATATATCAACACAATTGATATATGTACAAAGGTTTGGTATTCAACTCTAGTTAAATGAATTAAAATTGTAAAGTATTGTGTGTATTCGATAAAAATAATTTACAGATTGAAGATAGCTTTAAGGAATAATTTAGAATGAAATTATGCTAGATATTAATTATATTATGATGCATTAGCGCGCCATCTGTTATGAAAATTATAAACTATTATAGATGCGTATAATTCTTTTTAAAAATAAAATTACTACTGTCCTTATTGCAATGGAAAAATTAATGGGAGGGTCTGGCTTATCAGTGGTGAACCCTCTCAGCGTTTTCGTCAATTTAATCTACCATACTGCTGTTATATTATATTGTCGAAATTCCTTTTATAGTGATACTGAGGCTAGATTGTAATGTGGAAAATTAGGAAAGACACAAACTTCACACTCTCTCTTGATGTTACCAGGATTCCAAGAGTGTACTAAAGTCATAAACTATCCGAGTTGACATGTCTAATGGTAGATATCCAGTTTATCAGAAGTACTGTACTTGGTTCTGTACAGGGTTAAATATACTTATTCCTGTGGCTGTTTGGTACCTATAGAGGTGGGACATCTGTGGTGGTCGACAGTCTTCCTGGTGACAATGTGGACAGGTAGGATCATCTTTAGATATTTTTTTTAGCAACGTCTTTGACAAAGCCATGTCCTGTGAGGATTGAAGAGGCGGAGACAAACTTCAGGATGACACAGTAATTTATTTAAGTCAAAAACACATATATATATATAGAAATACAGTTAAACCTGTCTATAGCGCCCCCTCTTGGGACTCACCAAAATAGGGTGTCATAGACAGGTCACTTTTAATGTAAAAATCGCATCGTACTACATGTTTAAAATCGGGCGCTATAGAGAGGGAGGCACTATTTAGAGGGTGTGCTATAGACAGGTCACTTTTAATGTAAATCGCATCGTACTACGTATTTAAAATCGGGTGTTATAGAGAGGGAGGCGCTATTTAGAGGGGGCGCTATAGACAGGTTTAACTGTATATTTTTATAACCCAGGGAGCGCAGAGCGCCAACTACCCGGGGAGTCCAGCTCACCAGTATGGACTAGTGTTGAGCGCTTTTACTCGCGTCCTATTTAGATTGCTTAGTTGAACCAGTTGACCAGAAATTTCTATGCTGAGGTTGAGTCTGGGAGGTCAGAGGCACTTGAGGAAAAAAATTCAATACATTTTTTACTGGAATGTCCAGTTTCCCAAGACTATAAAAAATAAAATAATTTAATAGTAACAGATCAACGTATTTTTAATTCCAGTAAAGAAATGTATATTAAATTCAATACCTTTGGTAGTTATATTTTAAATTATATAGCAACAAATAATTTTAAGAAACTGATCTTTTATATTATGCTGATTGTACATATTGCCAGACACTTCTTTCTTCTGTACACAGTTCTTTTTTCTCGTTTTCCCCCCTCTTTCTCATTGTTTACATCATATGACTATTCTATTCACGGCCTAAAAGTATTGTATATATATATATAGACAAATGTAAAGGCATACATGTATGACAGCGCAAGTGTCCCTAGGGGGACATAGCGCTTTAAATTGAAATAAAATAAAATAAACAATCACACATTAAAATTTATAAAATACTAGAGAAGCAATATGAGGGAAGTTTAAGCAGAGTAATAAAATATATAAATATGAAAATTAATAATTTTTAAATAATAAAGAAAATTCCTATTTTTACCTGAATTTTATTCATCATTTTTTTAAAAATAATAAATACTTTTCTACATAGCTCCTTCCCTATTAAAGCTGTGACCCCCCAGCTTGCGATTATTGTAGATACTGACATGGATCTGACATGCTTCTGCCAAGGATTCTCTCGGAGTCTTGAAACACTGTCCCTTACTTTGCGTCCTTTTTCTTGCGGCGTAAAGAGCATCTTTGTCGTCTATAGGGACATTGTCATCTTGGAAGGAAACTACAGTAAAAGCAGTCGCCAACTTCTACCCACCATGATTATCATGGCCTGTCCCACGTGTACTAGGGATAAGCAAAGAAAAACTAAATAAGGTCATATTTGAAAGGGACTTTCAAAATTTCAACAAAAATATCTAATGTTATTGTGAATAGAAATTTTGTTTTCATCAATTACTGAAGTGGTAATTTGAAGCAGAAGAAACTATTATTTGTTATAAAAAGTTTGTAATGAAGTAAAAATAAAATATATTTGAAACACAATCATATTATTTCTTTAAAGATAAACAAAACATTGCAAGAAAGATATTGGAAATGTGTACAAAAATTATTATGCAAGGTGAACAAGATTAGCAGAGAAAAAATATCAACACAATGGGTGTGGGTTCGATTCCCGCCCCTGGACACTTTTTATTTTTCCGTTCGCCATTACTCTTCATGTTTCACCTTTCCATACTTCATCCTTAGGGTTAGAAATGTCGCTATTTCTCTTTGAAAATAAATTTCGATTTTTATAAAAGAAACATTCGCGGTATAATTGCAATTTTCGTTTTACAATTGATAAATGTACAAAGGTTTGTTATAGAACTCTAGTTAAATGAAATAAAATTGTAAAGTCTTGTGTGTATTCGATAAAAATAATTAACAGATAGAAGAATGTTTTAAGGAATAATTTAGAATGAAATTATGCTAGATATTAATTATATTATGATGAATTAGCGCGCCATCTGTTATTAAAATTCAAAATATAATAGACGCGTATGATTCTTTTTAAAAATAAAATAATTTCTACTGCCCTTATTGCAATGGAAAAATTAATGGGAAGGCCTGGGTAATCAGTGGTGATCTCTTTCAGCGGTTTCCCCAATTTAATCTACCATACCGCTGTTATATTGCATTTTTTCGGTCTTCCTTTTATAGTGATACTGAGGCTAGATTGAAACGTGGAAAATTAGGAAAGACACAAACTTTACTCTCTCTCTCTCTCTCTCTCTTGATGTAACCAGGATTCCAAGAGTGTACCAAAGTCACCAACTATCCGGGTTGACATGTCTAATGGTGGTCATCCAGTTTATCAGATGTACTGTACTTGGTTCTGTACAAGGGTAAATATACTTATTCCTGTGGCTGTTTGAAACCTATGTAGGTGGGACATCTGTGGTAGTTGACAGTTTGGTCATCCTCGTGACAATATGGGCAGTTAGGGTTGTCTTTTGATATTTTCGTATCATCGGCTTTAACAAAGCCATGTCCTGTGAGGATTGTAGCGGCGGTGACAAACTTCAGGATGACACAGCAATTTATTTAAGTCACAAGCACATAGCGCTCCCCTCTTAGGACTTACCAAAATAGGGTGCTATAGAGAGGGGGTGCTATAGATAGGTCACCTTTAATGTAAATCGCATCGTACTAGATGTTTAAAATCGGGCGCTATAGAGAAGGAGGCGCTATTTAGAGGAGGCGCTATAGACAGGTTTAACTGTATATATTTATAACCCAGGAAGCGCAGAGCGCCAACTACCCGGGGAGTCGAGCTCACCAGTATGGACTAGTGTTGAGCGCTTTTACTCGCGTCCTGTTTTGATTGCTGAGTTGAACCAGTTGACCAGAAATTTCTATGCTAAGGTTAAGTCTTGGAGGTCACAGACACATGAGGAACAAACTTCAATATATCTTTTACTAGAATGTCCTGTTTTTCAAGACTACAGAAACGAAAATAATTTAATAGTAACAGATCCAAGTATTTTTATTTCCAGTAAACTATGAAAGATAAAATACCAGATAAGCAATGAGGGAAGTTTACAGAGTAACAAAATATAAACATTAATAATTTGTTAAAATAATAAATACTTTGCTACAATATATATAATTTATTTATTTTCCAAAATTTAGTTTAATTAAAAACATATTATGATGGCCGCTCAAATAAAAAAGTTGAACAATAAAAGGAAATCTGCCATATCATACAAAGTTTCACTATACCTGATTTGATATAATGGATGTATTAGTTAAGATGTAAGTTTATAATAGATATCAGTAATAGTAAAATTGTCAGGTAGAAAATAAGAAAAGACAAACTTCAGGATGACACAGCAATTTATTTAAGGCTAGAAACACAAATCAACCTTTATAAGATAGAAGTTAAGCAATCAGAGAAGTTTCCAGAGTAACAAAATATAAATGATATCAAAATGAATAATCTGTGAATCAAATATAATAAATACTTTGTTACAATATATTATGATTATCATAATCATTACTAGCTATGTAATATGCAAATCATCCCGTTGATGGAATATTTAGAGCAATTCAAGGTAGGAAGTATATCAAATATCTTGTCAAATATAATTCTGTATCATAGCTGAGTTTAATCGAGATACGTAAAATACTGCTTTTTGCTCTATACATAGTACACGTGGTACAAACCATAATAATCATGGTGGGTAGAAATAAATGACTGCTTTTATTGTAAGTACACCATATGTCTAAAAATATGTCTATACAGAGTTATGAAGTTATGAAGTCAGTGGTCAGATTACCGTGCTAAGAAGGAATGACAGACGAGGGCACCAAGTATTCAGCTGTTCTTGACCTCTTGACAAGAAAGATGCTGTAAACAAAGAGAGACCATTTTGCGATAGCCGTCTCCAATAGTTCCAATAAGGTATCTTCCTACACCAAGGTTCTTTATCTTGTATGTTAAACTTTATCCCCTATAACTGTAACATTTCTTAATAATTCATTAAAACATATATACAACAATATATAAAGTTGGGGGGAAAATGATATTCAAGAATCAAAAGAGACACCTCTCCCTTTATTTATGTATCAGAAGGATGGCACTGTGCATCACCCTAGTGAAAAAACTTCCAATGAAGAGTTCTCTAGAAAATCTTTTGTATCTTCGCGTCAATAATAGCACACAAAAAATTCAATATTTGAACAATAAGGAAAATAAAATTCGAGATATTACCAAAGAAATGAAAAGATCATTGTAAATAATGATAATTTTAAAAAGCAGGGAAAAAAAAGGTTACTGAACACAAAGGTCAATTCTAGGACTCTTTTTACGGTAGACTAGAAGTCATGACCTTGTAGGTCATCAGGCGCAGGAATCAATTTGCAACAGACGAACATGACAATACTCGTCTGGTTTAACTTTACTAGTGATCATAAAGAATGAGCTAAAACACCAGTTTTGACAAATACAGACAAAAGGGGTGCGTTGGTGGATAGTTGGTGACTTTAGTACGTTGGCTCCGGGAATCTGGGTTACATCAAGAGAGAGAGAGACAATACGAATATTCGATATTTATTTATATTGTTACATTGCTCCTCCAGACGTCTTTGTTTGTGAACAAGGTTTTCTAGGAAAAACAATATGGTTCGTTGTGGGTACAGCTTAGTGCGATATACTTTGTTACAAGAGTTTTAAGTGGATCAATAATTATATTTTAACCTGATGCACTAGCGCGCCATATGTTATCAAAATTCGAAGCTATTTTGAAGGCGTAAGATTCATTTTGATATTAAACAATTTTTACTGCCCTTACTGCAATGGAAAAATTAAAGGGAGAGCCTGGCTCATCAGTGGTGAACCCTCCCAGCGGTTTTGCCAGTTTAATCTACCATACCGCTGCTATATTGCATTTTTGGAACTTCCTTTTATAGTGATACTTTTGGTAGACTCTTGGAATGGGTTTTTTAGAAGAACTATGGACATAAGCTTCGCGCGAGGACAGTAGAATTACATACATAATATGCTTCGAGCAATCGCTCTTCCGCAAATTGCTTGAAGCATATTATATATTTATAAATGTATGTAATTCTACTGTCCTCGAAGCTTATGTCCATAGTTCTTCTAAAATACCCATTCCAAGAGTGTACCAAAAGTATCACTATAAAAGGAAGTTCCAAAAATGCAATATAGCAGCGGTATGGTAGATTAAACTGGCGAAACCGCTGGAAGGGTTCACCACTGATGAGCCAGGCACTCTCTTTAATTTTTCCATTGCAGTAAGGGCAGTAGAAATTGTTTAATATCAGAATGATTCTTACGCCTTCAAAATAGTTTCGAATATTTTAACCTGTTCCTTTTTATTTGACCAACCCATTTTCTTGATAATTCAAAAAAGTTAACCACGAACGCGTTTCGGGCTGTTGGTCTTCGTCAGCGTGGTGGAAACTTAACAAGAAAATAGGTCGGCCAAATATTAGAGAAAAATGTTAATTCAACGTTCAGTTGATTCCTGTTCCACTAGATGGTACCATCTAAAAGTTCATGTGATCCTGGTCAGGATATGTCTTTTTTTATTTTATTTCCACATAGTTATATATATAATGCATTATCGCGCCATCTGTCATAAGAAATTGAAACTATATTTAATGATTAATTTTTAATTAAAACAATTTTCTAATCTTACTGCAATCATATATTAGTGGGAGGGATTGGTTCTGTTAGAATATTACACAGAGTAACAATGGCTATAGATGAGCTCGTGTTTGGAAAGGAACTTGTAGGTATCTACTCATATAATTGCCTTATTCTGTCTGTGTGAAGTTCACTGTGTGAAGTTCACGGATAGATTTTGGTCAGAATGGATAAAATAAAAAAAGTGTCAAGGGATGGGAATCGAACCCACGACTTCCGCTTACCGGGCAGATGCCATGACCACTAGGCTACCCTAGACATATTATATATTATATTATATTATATTTTATATTTGAACGATAGGCTCATTATTTCTTAAAAACACACAGTTTGGAACGGGACGTTTCACAAGAGTGACATCCATGGCGCCAATTTATAATTGTAACGAATAGTATTGAATTAAAACGTTTTTAAAATATATACGCACTCGGGTAAAACCCGGGCGTTGCCCGGGCCATTCGTCTAGTATAATGATAATTGTTTTTGTTGTTTTCACGTAGAAACATATACCAAGATATGTTTTGTATAATTGCTATCAATAATAAATAATATGTGTGGTATTCCACTTAGGAAGAACGAGTTTAAGAAATTATGAGACGATTCTAATCAGTAGAAACTCTAACTTTATTACTTTTCCTAGCTATATATATACATCGCGCTTCTCGCGGACATGCAAATATATCATCCTTTCATAAGAAACAATATGTAAAAATATATAAAACAAAGCAATACTATGCAAATGTCGCGAGGTATGCGACAGACTCCCCCTCCATGACCTCTCATCACTCCTGTGATGGGACTCCTGGTGGTCCATGATGAAATTGTCCTCCAGCCATTTGGTGATGGTGATTCGGCTATTCCAGATGATATGGATAGTACAACTTTGTTTAGAAAGCGTTTTACTTTCTTCTACCTTTGATTCATCATATTCAACTATTTCTTGTACATTATCTTCCAATGTTATTCTGAAGCAGTTCTCGTAAAGGGAATTTTGATGGCTAATAAGAAACTTCCATTTTCAAGGCTCATCTTGTGAATAGCGTAGAATCTCCATTGTTAGTAGGTATAGGACTATCTTTAGAGCCATCTCCATCCTGTGATTCAGCTGCAATAATTGGTCTACGCCATTGATAACGTGGCTATGTATCTCATTCAAATCCAAGCGTTTTAACGCTTCTCTAGTCTGGTTACACCACATCATACTACGATCGTGCTTGAAAACATGCTGGTAAAAAACAGAAGGTTCGTCTTCATTGCCAACGAATAACATGGGATTAGTCCACTTAGGAATCATGTCACATAAATGTCCTATAAATGCTGGTTTACCTACGCCTTTAAGATATGCCAGAACAGGCTCGTCATAGGGTGGGATGCAATACACTTCCAGGCAATTTACGAGTAATTCCATCTTCGGTCTAGTTGGTCTGCCTATTTTGACACACCACTTCTGAGTTCGAAGTAGCTGCAGGTAACGATAGAACCTCGTGGCCTCTAAAGTAAAGGATAAAACATCCCCCCCAATCATGGCAATGTCACTTAGTCCTTTCTTTGTCCAATTCGCTTTCACCACTTCCTCGTATATATCTACAGGAGATCCTCTTTGTTCAACAGATTCCGGTTCATGGAATTCAAGAATTGCCAAATCTTTTAAGATTTGAATTAAACCCTCATACAGTTGTAGAGATGTAGTTACTCTTGGCAGTTCAGGTAGTGCTGCACGAATTTCCAAACTCATATTTATCATTTCAAAATAGAGTCCACTCAGCATAAATACTTCCTTCCTGAATACTCAACTGGACATGGTCTCTTTCCATATTTACTAATCATCCTTTGTCTATAATTTATATCCTTAATACACCTGGCATTCTCAAAATCGATTACTTTAGCAATATATCCAAGAGTTGGGATTTTAATCTTTTTTGAAGCTACTTCATATTTGATTAGTTTCTCTTCTGTTTCTGCAACTAGAACATTGTTAATATGAAGATCATCATGTAAAAGTTCAATTTTCTCTTCACCAATTGCAAAAACTATACAAATCTGGCGAAATAATACTAATAAATTTTCATATGAAAGTCTCGATTTGATAGCCGTTTCGAGAGTTATTCCTCCATATTCCATTAGGAAAACAAAATAATTTTTTCGTTCTCCTTCACAATAGTAAGGCCATGGTTTTCCTTTTTCAAATATATTTATGAGAAGCCTAAACGTCTTCTCAGTATCTTTAACAAGCATAAAGGAATATGGATAACATAAATTGACCTGACCATTTTTTAGGGTTCTTAAGGAATTGTAGATGGCCAATTCATTTCGTAAATCCTCAATGTCATATTCCTCAAGCATGCTTTTTTGCATCTGGCTGAATTCTTTAGCATAAATCCAAACTTTTTGGCAGCGTGTTAATTTCTTTAATATTAACAAACGACGTCTTGCGTGATTGCCTTTATCGAAATCACCTATTCCTAATTTCATATTTCTTTTTTCACCGCTTGTTTGAAACGAATAAATTCCTTTCTTGAGAGTTTCCAACAGAGTATCGTAACAAGGTAGCTCTCTCAAAGCTTCTTCGCCGGTACCAGGCTTTGGTTCTTTTTTGCCAGTATCAGACTCCTTAGTAGGTTCTTTTTCGTCATTGCCAGACTTTTCATCAGAATGTTTAGAGGCATCGTCTGAAGGCTTAGAGTTATCGTCTGCAGGCTTAGAGGTATCGTCTGCACTTTCAGTTTCTATAACTGACCTTTTATCAACTTGAGCTTTTTCACTTTCTTCTGCTTCAACGGATTTTTTCTCAACTTCGGCTTTTTCACTTTCTTCAACTTCAACAGACTTTTTCTCAACTTCGGTGTTAGGAACATCAATAATGAAATTAGGAAGTTCTTCTGTATTCTCTGTATCTCTATCAATTTCCCCAGCTTGGGTGGTAGGAACATCAAGGCTGTTAGTGAAAGGCACGCCCGCGCGACGAAGAGAAGAACAGTTTTCAACCAACACCACCGCCGACGGACGGTGGCGACGTCACGGTCGGCGCGCATGCGCGGCGGCGGCGGTCACGTGGGAAGCACGGGCGTGGGCCCTTCGAATTCTGACGGCCAACACGGACTGACTTCTTTCCCATCCATCCGTTTCAATCGAACATTTTTTAACTTCTTTAATTACTAAATTTAATTTGTAACATAATATTAACATCTATATTTATCCTGAATAAAATTTAAAATATCACGGATGATTAATTGAATCATTCTTTCAATACCAAACGAACCTATCATAGTGTACCATTCAAAAAGTGTACCGAACATTGTGGCGAGCCTGCCAGGATTTAAGATGGACAAACTCAAGAAAGCTTGTGAGACGAAAAAGAGGACTTTGGAAAGTGTTATTGCAGAAGCAGATGGCGAACTTGGAAAGCAAGAACCAAGCCTAGAAATATTGATGTCTCTACGACCAAAGCTCCTCAGATGTAAAGACAGGTTCTTAATTGCCAGTGATTGTCTCATCGAACAACTGATAAAGGCGAATAGAGAAGATGAAGAAATTGAAGATGTCGATATCGTTCAAGCGAATCTATTTGGAAGGTCTGAAGGCGTTTTGCAAAAAATGGAACAATTACTAGCAAAACCAACAGTAGACCGAGAATCAATAGTTTCCGGGGGGAACGAAGGAAAGTCAAATCTTCATCGACTTCCGAAGTTGGAACTACCGAAATTTGGAGGACAAGCACGGGAGTGGCTGCAGTTCTGGTCAGCCTTTCAAAGCGTCCACGATGATGACTCCATTTCGGCCTGTGTCAAGTTCCAATACCTACAAAATTGCATGATAAAGGGATCGGTGTCGGAGGAAATAGTTTCATCCTTTCCAAACTCAGCGGCAAATTATCCACTTGCCATCAGCACTCTTAAGGAACGTTTTGGCCGTGAAGACATGTTGGTGGAAGTGTACGAAAGGGATTTGATTGCTATCATTTTGGAAAATGCTCATGGAAGGAACACGACATCTTTTTCGACTGTATACGTTCGGTTATCATCACAACTACGAGCGTTGGGGTCTTTAGGAGTCACAAGAGATAAATGCGCTGCTATTCTGTACCCCATGGTGGAATCAGCTTTACCTGAAGATCTCTTCGTCGCGTGGGAAAGGACTCGTCATCATCACAAGCCTGATGAAGATGGAAAGCATAATTCAAGTGAAGCCCTCCTGGAGAAGCTTATGGAATTCCTAAAACACGAAGTTGAGGGAAGTGAAAGAATGCGTTTGGCTCGTCAACCGTTTTCGAGTTCGTATCCATCACAATTTAATCGAGATAAGCCGCCCAAGCCGAAGACATCTGTCGCCACCTCTGCAAGTCTGGTAGTTGCTGATGGGAAGTCAAATAACGCTTATAAATGTGTATTTTGTGATGGAAAACATTTGAGTGAACAATGCTGTAAAGCCATGTCAATGTCTCTTGAAGCAAGAAGGAAAATAATTCAAGAGAAACAGTGTTGTTATTCTTGCTTGAAGCCCGGACACTTTTCCAAGTATTGCAGAAACGTTGTGAAATGTGTCATCTGTAGTAAAAAACACAGGGCAATCTTATGTCCAGTTTCAAAAGGCAGCCAAAAATCTGATGGGATTGAAGAGAGAAGTAAGAACATAAATGCATCCGTGGACATGTCGAATCAAATTCGGTGCCAAGATGTCTTACTTCAAACAATCATGGTAAAGATTAATGGCGAAAATAAATCAAAAGTTGTTCGAGCAATGTTAGATAGTGGATCCCAGAACTCATATGTATTGGAACAAACTGCTTCCGAAGTTGGACTCACTATGCTCGGGAAAAAGGAAGTTGTACACTTACTATTTGGTGGAGTGAAATCGAGACCACAGCAGCACAAGCGGTATCGAATCTACATTTCTGATGTGGACTCCAAGTACAACTGCAATTTTGAAGTACAAGACTGCTCAACGATTTGTAGTGCAATGCCTTCCGCTCAACCTACCGAATGGATGACATACTTCGATCAAAGGGAATTGACTTGGATGTCTATAGGTCGAACACGGAGATTGAACTACTACTAGGAGCAGACGTATACGCCAAGCTACTAACAGGAAAGAAAATAGAATTGGAATCTGGTCCCGTCGCTCTCGAAACGAAGCTGGGCTGGACTGTTAGTGGAAAGGTTTTGGGAAATGTTCAAACAACTAAATCTCAATCATCAGTTCTGTCATGCTTAGTCCGTGATGCAACAATACAAGATCTTTGGAGACTAGATGTCATCGGTATCATGGAACCCATGAAGGAAAAGAGCAAAGAAGAGTTGTCAGTTGCAGCGTTGGAACATTTCAACCAAACAGTGAAACAGAATGAAGATGGTCGATATTCTGTCAATTTACCTTGGATAGGAGAACACCCACCACTCCCTAATTACAAGCTAATTTCGGAGAAGAAACTTGAATCTACTACTGCTTTAGCAGGGATTAAACGTGATATGAACTGGTCAGTGTTTGTCGCAGGAAGAGTAAAGAAGATTCGACAAAATTCAAGCATAACTGATTGGAGGCACGTTCCTGGTAAAGAAAATCCTGCAGACATCCCCTCACGTGGAGCTTCAATCTCGCAACTGATTACTACTAGATGGTGGGAGAGACCAGTTAGGCTTAAGAAAGAAGAACAATTTTGGACACAGTCTGCAGAAAAGGAGTCAATCGAAGAAGTCAATAGTGAACTGAGAAAGGCAGTCGTCACACCCTTCAACAGAAAAAGAAAAAAAAAATAGGGGGAGAAGGATTTCATGGCCATTAGGAAAAGTGGAGGAGGTGCTACCTGGGGCCGATGGACAAGTTCGAGTCGCAAGAGTGAAGACATCATCGGGAGTTTTTCTTCGTCCAGTACAGCGACTTTTTCCATTAGAAACAAAACAAATTTAGATTGGCCTCTACTATAGCTAAGAAAATATAGTATTAGAATTTAATTTATCAATTAAATTGGTGGGAGGAATGTTAGTGAAAGGCACGCCCGCGCGACGAAGAGAAGAACAGTTTTCAACCAACACCACCGCCGACGGACGGTGGCGACGTCACGGTCGGCGCGCATGCGCGGCGGCGGCGGTCACGTGGGAAGCACGGGCGTGGGCCCTTCGAATTCTGACGGCCAACACGGACTGACTTCTTTCCCATCCATCCGTTTCAATCGAACATTTTTTAACTTCTTTAATTACTAAATTTAATTTGTAACATAATATTAACATCTATATTTATCCTGAATAAAATTTAAAATATCACGGATGATTAATTGAATCATTCTTTCAATACCAAACGAACCTATCATAGTGTACCATTCAAAAAGTGTACCGAACAAAGGCCATTAACCAAAAGTTCTTTTGTATTTTTCACCGATTCATAACCCTTAATTGCAGTCTCAGAATCCTTCACACCGTCGCCCTTAGGCTCATCTTCAGAATCATCTTCTTCTTCATCTACCATTTCATTCTGTTCATTGTAATCTTCTTCATCCACCATTTCATTCTGTTCATCGAAATCTTCTTCATCTACCATTTCATTTTGTTCATCGAAGTCTTCTTCATCTACCATTTCATTCTGTTCATCGAAATCTTCTTCATCTACTTCTATTCCAAGAATATCCATCATAACGCTTTGTTGCTTCACCATCGCCCTTAAGAGGCTATCACTTGGATTTTCTTCCGAATCCTTTACACCGTCGCCCTTAGGCTCATCTTCAGAATCATCTTCTTCTTCATCTACCATTTCATTCTGTTCATCGAAATCTTCTTCATCTACTTCTATTCCAAGAATATCCATCATAACGCTTTGTTGCTTCACCATCGCCCTTAAGAGGCTTTCACTTGGATTTTCTTCAGAATCCTTTACACCGTCGCCCTTAGGTTCATCTTCAGAATCATCTTCTTCTTCATCTACCATTTCATTCTGTTCATCGAAATCTTCTTCATCTACTTCTATTCCAAGAATATCCATCATAACGCTTTGTTTGCTTCACCATCGCCCTTAAGAGGCTTTCCAGGGAAGGTCTTGCGGATCCTGTCGGCTGCGCCATTTGTGGTATTCCACTTAGGAAGAACGAGTTTAAGAAATTATGAGACGATTCTAATCAGTAGAAACTCTAACTTTATTACTTTTCCTAGCTATATATATACATCGCGCTTCTCGCGGACATGCAAATATATCATCCTTTCATAAGAAACAATATGTAAAAATATATAAAACAAAGCAATACTATGCAAATGTCGCGAGGTATGCGACAATATGTAAAGTTAAATTGGTTACGGATTCAACCTTCTAATTTACTTTAATTAAATAAAAGGTTCATCAGTGTAGTGAACCCAATGTAATATTACAGCGGTATGGTAGATTAAACTGGCGAAACCGCTAGGAGGGTTCATCACTGATGAGCCAGCCCCTTCCAATAATTTTTCATTGCAGTAAGGTGGCACTATGGATAATATACAAGCATCAATAATAAACTTTATGAAATCTTACTTCACTAACGGAAAGATAGGATTTAGGTACTCTTCGAATGAATTCACCAAAAAACTAAGTAAAAGATGTCCGCAAGGAGGACCTTTATCTCCGACAATTTGGAACATCATAATAAATGATCTATTAACTAACTCTCAGACACCTAATAGCGAAATTATTGGATATGCAGATGATCTAACGGTAATATGTTGGAATACAGATGTAACAAATCTTAAGATTACAATTGAAAATTCAATAGGAAAAATAAATATGTGGTGTGAAAACAGCAAACATAAAATATCAAGACAGAAAACCAAGATTTTATATTTATTCATCTGTAAAAACAATGTAAATAACTTGCATGATAATCTTTTCAAACCAGTTAAAAACCTAAAAATACTTGGATTGACTTTTAAGAATCACCGAAACAAGAACAAATTAGATTTTATGCCTCATATCGACAGTGTTATTGCAAAAACAACTAGAGCCAGTGGATATCTCCTTGGTTTAACAGAGAAATCGTTGGGATTGGATAGTAGGCGATCAATAACATAAAAATTATTTAGAAGCACAATAACTTATGGTTCAACAATCTGGTACCCATAAATAAACACGAGATCTAAAAACAAAATAGATTCACTACAGTATAAAATTCTTAAACACTGTATACATGCTTACAATACAGCATCTTCGAATTGTACACATGTTCTCGCAAGAATACCTAAAATTACGGATTTCATTTTATCAAACATACTTAAAGTTGAAATAGATTATAATAGAAATGATCCAGCAAAAAGAATGATAATATCTAACTTTATAAATGAAAATATTCAAAAATACTATAAAGATTCTAATGATAATTTCAGACAATCTTTTGAAAACTCAAGATTACCAAATTTTATCCAGCCAAATTTTTATAATATACAATTCTTTACGGGGCATGGAGTTTTTAACGCACACTTATACAGAATTGGCAGAACTTATTATTCAATCTGCTTATGTGACCAAGAAGATCACAACCCTGAGCATATATCAATCCGGTGGCCACTTGTTGCAGATTTGAGAGTACAATGTCAAATGAACAGTTCTAGTTTAAGCCAAATGGTTTACAGTAAAGAATAATATAGAAAATTTTACAAATTCTGTAGACTCTATCTTAACTACCGTGGACCTAAATTACACGAATGAATAGATATTTTAGCTTAATTTTTAAAGTTTATAATTTTCGAATAATCTATATTTATATCATTACTTTTTTATAATTGTTAGTTATAACAATAAATTGGACATTTTTAATTGATCTATCTTATATGTAAACTTTATTTCTTGTATAAATATTGCTCTAAAATGTAAATTTAAACTATTTTTCACTCTCTTTCTAAAACTAGAAATTATTTGTATATATATTTTGAAACTATGTAAATAAAATAGTTTAACATTTACATGCAAATATCCACATAGGATATAGCGTGTGATTTGTAATAAATAAAATAGCAGTAGAAATTTGTTTTATTTTAAAAAGAATCATACGCGTGTCTAAAATAGTTTCTCAGTTTTACTTATAGTTATCAATATATTAAATCATTCCAAACAGACAAAAAATTTGCAAATTTTTAATTTTTCGAACTATATTTATATCACTATGTTTGTAAAATTATATTAATCTGTTTTTTTTTTCACTATATAAATTTGAACATTTTATTTTGGTTACACTTATTACCTAAACATTTACAAACACAAACCTTTTAACATTTTTTCCTTTAAAAAAAACTAAAAACGGATAATTGACGACTTTGGGTGGAATCTGAATTATACATCAAGAAAAGAGAGCTCAAATAATTATTCAAGTAGGTATAAATTATCTTGATATCTTAAAAGATTAGTTCTTAGAGAATTCTATTATGTCTCGCAGAGATGTTTCAAGATAGTATTCCTTTCAAGATTCTATAGGACGAGGATCTTTCGGAATTGTTTACAAGGCATATGAAAAAAGGTACTAAAGAAGAAGTAGCGATAAAAAGAATGAAGAGTTGCATATCTCATGATAGCCTTGAAAATGAATATTCTCAAGAAGAAGTTGAAGTATCTTTAAGTCTTAAACATCCTAATATTCTCCATTTTATTGAAAGTTTTAATGAAAATTATGAAACGTTTTAACTAATCATGGAATTGATGTCTTATGATCTTCACTATCTTTTATTTGAACGCGGATGTGAATTTCAAATTGGACACAAACGAAATATATTTATGAGTATTTGTAGAGGATTGGATTATTTACATAGTAATAATATTGTACATCGAGATATCAAACTTGAAAATATATTAGTAAATAATCTGGATGAAGTCAAAATTTGTGATTTTGGATTGGCAATCGATAAAAAACGTAACAAAGGTCCTTATGATCGTTTCGTTGGGAATTTAACACATGCTGCTCCAGAAGTCCTGTTTGGTGAAATATCCTATGACACTTCAGTTGATCTCTGGGCTTTAGGTATTATTCTTTCCAGAATGTTTGAGGTCATTTTATATAGAGTATATCCTAAAACAACGTTTGATCAGTTATATACAATTTCTACTATCTTCGGTACATTACCTTTTGAATTGTATTCGAGCATATTGCAATTGAAACCTATTGAACGAATAACTACAGCAATGGGTCCAAGAAAATTGCATAGCTATATAACCAATGCTGATCAGGATGCTAAAGAACTCATTGAAAATCTGCTTCAATATGATCCAACAAAGAGACCAACAGCGAGGAAATGTCTGGATAGTACATTCCTTTCAGGAGAAATTCGTCCCCTCTTAATATAAAGAAGAGAAAAATAGTCGAACATAATGATGATGTCAAATTTCCACTCTCACCAAGATGCTGACAAAGGAATACCAAAAGATAGGAATGATACTTTGTATATTATCACAGTATTTCCTCATAACACACTCTTTCTAATATGTAATCTACTTTGTATAAATAAAAATTGATATATTTTTTATTGTGTATGTTTTGTAACTACAGTAAAACTGGCCAGCTAGCGAACACCTCTTTACAAAGGACAGTTTTCATTTGAAAAATTACCATTCTTACTATTTAGCAATTCTGCGGTAAGATGACACCTCTCCCTAAAGTACACTTTGGCTCAGCAATTAGACAATTAACAATTAAAACAATTTTATTGACATCTTGTCAATACATGCAAAGTACACAGTCTCTGTACTATTTTTAAAATATAATTATATATATGCATCATACTATGTACAATGAACCATGGCGCCTCTGCCAGCGCTGCAGAGTTTGGTGGAGAATCACCAGCGGGTCTCCAGCGACACCACGTATTTTGCGATCTGCGAAGAATACGTTGATCGCGTACTTCGCCGATGAGGAGATGGTGATAGCGTGGTCCTCGAGACCAACTGGAAATTTCCAGGACTGTAGGTCCGGCGGCTGGCCGATGATGGAGAACGCCTCTCGGATGACAGGGCGAACGGCGCTGCAGGACCAGTAGCGGTGAGCCAGCGACAGGTCGATGGAGACGGAGGCGATGCAGACAGGCTGACTCGACGCCAGGTGCTTCGGATGGGGCAGTTGCATTGCGATGTCCGCCACATGGCCCCCGAAGGAGCAGCGACGGAGATACTGTGAGGTGGGAACGGCGGCCAGGCGGGGATGCTCCAGCATGCGTCGCGCCGTGCGTGTGCATATGCACAGGAACGGAGTAGCCGTCCCGCGCAGCACCACGGCTTCTTCCAAGAACCTCTCCTGGTAATCGCTCCTAGCATTCTCGTTCAGCAGCCGCTGGCAGAATGATCCAAGGGCAGCTGCGACCTCGTGGACACTCCTTGTCGTCCTGGTATTGAGCGGCGGATTAAGGCCCGCCATGTCTCGGTCTCGCACTCCGACCCACCTTGAAGGAGCTCGAAGCAATGGATTCGCCCTGCAGGCGCCGACGAGGGGCAGTTTCAGTAGGGTGGGAGTGGATACCACCCGGTGGTTCAGGCCCAGGATGGATGTTCACAGAGTTCCACGACGACGGGGCAGCACTCTCTGCAATTAGATGTTGTCCTTTACAGGGAGGTTCTACTGTATTAGCATTTGATCTATTTATGATTTTTTTAAATGTTTTTTTTAAACATTAATAAACAAAATTGAATTGAAAAATATCCATTTAAATTTTTTTCTCTCCTTTTTTATCTCATTCTTAAAATAAGAATATAACTCCCCTAAAATAATAAAAGAGCAGAACTATCTGTTTTGTTATTTGATTTAAGAAATTTTATGCATGTAAGTTTAAGATTATGAATATTCCTTTAAAGTTCACCCTTCTTTTCTTTTTCTATTTTTTTAAAGAAATAAAATAGCACAATCAAGTTTTAATTATAGGGAGTCGGTGGAAGGATGATTTAAACCGTTGGTTTTCAACCGGTACGATCAGGGATCGAATCCCTAATTGGGAACTTTTTTCTAATTAAAAAATACTCAAATGGCTCCCGATTCTTGCAAAAGTCCAACCCTACCAGCGAGTGCAAGTAATCAAATGGGATTCTGGAACATTTGTAAGTGCAAAAGTCGAACTGCTTTTCACATGTGTAGACATGTGGTGCACTTACAGCAAAAGTAGTTGCCAACTACCCATCATAATTATAATGGCCTGTACCACGTGTACTTGAGTTTTAAAAAAAAAAAATATTTTCTTTTTTATTTATTCAGATTACCCAGGGTCCGGGAGCGTACATAAACTACGTGGGGCTTATATTATTATATAATATGTATAGAGCTTTATATTTTAATCTATGAAAAAACAATAGAAAAAAAAATAAAAAGGTCAAGTGTTGATATCGATATATATATATAAATGAGTGTTTGTATGTTTGTTTGTTTGTTTGTTGGTTTGTATGTCCGGTATACAAATTCGCAGTAGTTCACTAATTCAAACAAAAATTTCCATACATAGGTAAAAAATAACGGTGATGACGATAGGCTATTTTAAAAATATATAAATCAATTATTAAAAAACTATATATTCAAATTATTCGACTTAGCTAACGAGCAGCGCCCTCTAGAACACTCAAGCGACTTGCCGGCAGCCAACGGGCGCGCGCCGCCGGCAGGTCGCCTCAGCGTTCTAGACGAGAAGCTTTACTTAATTACAATGCAAATCCTTAACTATATTTACAGGTTTTCTAATTTATAACTATTTCACATATTTACATATATATTTTCATTTTTTGCTATAACTGATATAATTCGCCGTTTAAAATAACTGCTCTTGCTATATTTGCTATGTTTTTATTTTGATATGTTTTATGTGTTTGAATAATACATTTAATCGTGTAAACCCGGGCGTTGCCCGGGTCATTCGTTAAAAATAAAAAAGGCATATCCTGACCAGGAGCACATGTACTTTTCAGAATGCAGAGCGCCATCTGGTGGAACAGAAATCAGCTAAACATTAATTTAACCTGTTCCCTTATATTTGGTCAACCCAATTTCTTGATAAATCAAGAAAAGCCATCCACGAACGCGTTTCGCCCTGTTGGCACTCGTCAGCGTGGAGTAGGCTGTACCACTTCGACTAAAAATGTCCATTTATTGGTTTCTCAAGAAGCCACTGGGACCAAACATATTTTTGGTCGCAGTGGTACAGCCTACTCCACGCTGACGAGTGCCAACAGCGCGAAACGCGTTCGTGGATGGCTTTTTCTTGATTTATCAAGAAATTGGGTTGACCAAATATCAGGGAACAAGTTAAATCAATGTTTAGTTGATTTCTGTTCCATCAGATGGCGCTCTGCATTCTGAAAAGTACATGTGCTCCTGGTCAGGATATGCCTCTTTTATTTTTAATGTTAATCTATATATATAAATTTAATAATAAGTATAAATATTAGTTAAAGATATTAACTAATTAAGGTTCTCTGTCCATATCTACAGGAGAACACATATAAAAGAATAAAACGCCGCCTGATGCCAAAAACTCGAGACATCTTGAATAAAATAAAAAGAAACTCAACTCCAGAAACCATTTTAATTTATCAATTATTATATTTTATTATAATTCTCTTATTTTTCATTATCACCTTTCTATATTTTTAATTCTAAGTATAAATTATTGAAAAAATATTAATTATTAAATAATAATTAACAAATTTTATCCACTTTTCTTTAATATAACTAAGTTCAGCATCCTTAGAAAATCTTCAAAGAAAGAAATCTGCCCACCTCAGTAATCAGACTTCCACTGACGTCTATATTTATATATATAAAATTGAATGTCTGTGTGTACTCTATAGATTCAAAAACCATACATCCAATCGCCGTGAAATTTTGGGATATTATTAGGTATATCCTCGGGAAGGTCTTTGAAAAATAATTTATTGAATATCTTGAATATCCTTAGAGTTATTTGCAGATTTGTAGATTTAACTCGCAAGCAGCGCCCCCATTGCGACGATGATAACAAGTTTTTTATCTATAAGTTTTATTATCACTAAGTTTATTATCTTAAATATTATTTATCAAAAGTAAGATTTTCTACCTATTAATTGCGCACAAGTCAAAGTTAGTTTTATCATTTATCTACAACATATATATTGGGAGAATAGATAAAATGATGATTTTGTAATGTAGAAAATTAGGAAAGACAAAATTCAGGATATCACGGCAATTTATTTGAGACAAGAATAATGATACAATTCCAAGGCAAGATACTATTCCTCTTTAACTTTCAATTACCGAGGGAACCAATTAATATTGATTTTATTCAACTTATCGAGTATTTTTCAAGGGACCGGGAAAAAATGTTCACTTTATCGAGAGATTCAAATTTACGAGTTTCAAATTATCAAAATATATCTATTATTTTTATTTATAAGTTTATAGAGAATTGTTTTGACAAATGTTCGTTAGATAAACCTTTACTCGGGTAAAACCCGGGCGAAGCCAGGTACGTCCGCTAGTATGTAAATAAAACCAAGAAAGTGTCAGAAGGACAGCCCGGGTAGTTGGTGACTTCTGTACATGGCTACAGGAATTTTTTTATTATCCCATGGGTATGATTACATCAGGTCATGAAGGTTGAAAGCAATAATTATTTCTACTATAGTTTTGGGGTTGTTGTATAGTTCTTAGCTCCAATACAGTCCAGGAAATGTGCTGGAGTGGAGTTGAAGCATTTTGAGCAGACAGGAAAAACTTTTTCTCTATCAATGAACATAATGGGTCTTATATGTCCGGTCTTTAATCTTGTTTGTGGCTTCGTTTCTAGAAAGCTGTGATGATATTGAGTCTCCAGGTCTTGTTCCTCCAGTAACCTGGTTTATATAAATATTGCCACGTGGAAAATTAGGGAAGACAAAAACTTCAGGAGGAAACAAAATTTATTTCAGGGAAGGACAAAACTATCAAAGGTAAACAAAAGATAAGCCACGAGGGAAATTTACAGTGTCGCAAGATATAAAACATAAAAATAACCACTCTGTTAAATAAAAAATAATAAAATTAATAAATACTATGTTACAATATATAATGATTTTATTCTTAAACATTATCAATTAAAGGTTCTTTAAACGCTCTCACCTAGTTCATATCTAAAAGGAATATCTAAAAGTTCAACAACAAGATATACTCGTATTGTAAATATATTGTAAAGAGTATTTTTATTAATTTGATTATTATTATTAACAGAGTGGTCATTTTTATGTTTATATTTTGCTACTCTGTAAATTTCCCTCGTGGCTTATCTTTTGTTTGCCAATCAGTTTGTCTTTGCCTGAAATGAATTGTTGTCTCCTCCTGAAGTTTTTGTCTTCCCTAATTTTCCACGTGGCAATATTTTGTTTTCAAAAATTACTGAGGTATTAATTTGAAGCAGAAGAAACTTTTATTCATTGTAAAAAAATGTGTAGTTCATGTAAAAATATATTTAAAACACAATTATATTATATCGACACAAAGCTCTGTCTCTCTAGGGACACTTTAACTTTAAAGATAAACAAAACATTGCAAGAAAAGAAAGATATTGGAAATGTGTACAAAAATTGTTATGCCAGTTATTTATATTTTAAAAGAAATATATCAACACAATTGATATATGTACAAAGGTTTATTATAGAACTCTAGTTAAATGAAATATAATTGTAAAGTATTGTGTGTATTCGATAAAAATAATTTACAGATTGAAGATAGTTTTAAGGAATATTTTAGAATGAAATTATGCTAGATATTAATTATATTATGATGCATTAGCGCGCCATCTGTTATGAAAATTATAAACTATTATAGACGCGTATGTGATTCTTTTTAAAATTAAAATAATATCTACTGCCCTTACTGCAATAAAAGAATTAATGGGAAGGCCTGGGTAATCAGTGGTGATCTCTCCCAACCTTTTCGCCATTTTAATCTAACATACCGCTGTTATATTGAATTTTTCTATCTTCCTTTTATAGTGATACTAATGCTAGATTGTAACGTGGAAAAATTAAGAAAGACACAAACTTCATTCTCTCTCTTGAGATAAACAGGATTCCTGGAGTGTACTAAAGTCACTAACTATCTGGGTTGACACATCTAATGGTGGACATCCAGTTTATCAGATGTACTGTACTTGGTTGTGTACAGGGTTAAATATACTTATTCCTGTGGCTGTTTGGTACCTATGAAGGTGGGACATCTGTGGTGGTCGACAGTTCGGTCTTCCTGGTGACAATGTGGACAGGTAGGGTCGTCTTTAGATATTTTTGAAGCATCGGCTTTGACAAAGCCATGTCCTGTGAGTATTGTAGCGGCGGTGACAAACTTCAGGATGACACAGCAATTTATTTAAGTAACAAGCACATAGATAAAGATATACAGTTAAACCTGCCTATAGCGCTCCCTCTTGGGACTCACCAAAATAGGGTGCTATAGACAGGTCACTTTTAATGTAAATCGCATCGTACTACATGTTTAAAATCGGGTGCTATAGAGAAGGAGGCACTATTTAGAGGGGGTGCTATAGACAGGTCACTTTTAATGTAAATCTCATCGTACTACATGTTTAAAATCGGGCGCTATAGAGAGGGAGGCACTATTTAGAGGGGGCGCTATATAGACAGGTTTAACTGTATATATTTATAACCCAGGGAGCGCAGAACGCAAACTACCCGGGGAGTCCAGCTCACTAGTATGGAACAGTGTTGAGCGATTTTACTCGCGTCCTGTTTTGATTTCTGAGTTGAACCAGTTGACCAGAAATTTCTATGCTAAGGTTAAGTCTTGGAGGTCACAGACACATGAGGAACAAACTTCAATACAACTTTTACTAGAATGTCCTGTTTTTTCAAGACTACAGAATCGAAAATAATTTAATAGTAACAGATCCAATTATTTTTATTTCCAGTAAACTATGAATAATAAAATACAAGATGAGAAATGAGGGAAGTTTACAGAGTAACAAAATATAAATATTTATAATTTGTTAATAAAATAATAAATATTTTGATACAATTTATAATTTATTTATTTTTCCAAATATTAATTTAATTAAAAACATATTAAGATGGCCGCTCAAATAAAAAAGTTGAACAATAAAAGGAAATATCATACAAAGTTTCACTATACTTGAATTTGATATAACGGATGTATTAGTTAAGATGTAATATTAAAATAGATAGCAGTAATAGTAATATTGTCAGTTAGAAAATCAGGAAAAATAAACTTCAGGATGACACAGCAACTTATTTAAGGCCCCAAACATAAATCAACATTTATAAGATACAAGATAAGCAATGAGGGAAGTTTCCAGAGAGGAAAATATAAATAAATAAAATATCAAAATGAATAATCTGTGAATCAAATATAATATATACTTTGTTACAATATATATATTATGATTATCATATTCATTACCAGCTCTGTAATATGCAGATCATCCCGTTGTGGGAATATTTAGAACAATTCAAGGTAGGAAGTATATCAAATATCTTGTCAGATATAATTATATATCATAGCTAAGTTTAATCGAGATACGTAAAATACTGCTTTTTGCTTATCCCTAGTATACGTGGTACAGGCCATGATAATCATGGTAGGTAGAAGTAAATGACTGCTTTTATTGTAAGTACACCATATGTCTAAAAATATGTCTATACATAGTTATGAAGTTATGAAGTCAGTGGTCAGATTACCATGCAGAGAGGGAATGACAGACGAGAGCACCAAGTATTCGGCTGGTCTTAACCTCTTAACCAAAGAGATACCGTGAACAAAGAGAGATCATTTTGCGATAGCCGATAGTTCCTATCATTCCTATTATTTTCCTACACTGAGGTTCCTTATATGGTATGTTAAACTTTATCCCCTCTAACTGTCACATTTCTTAATAATTCATTAAAACATATATACAACAATATATAAAGTTGCTGGAGGATGATATTCAAGAATCAAAAGAGACACCTCTCCCTTTATTTATGTATCAGAAGGATGGCACTGTGCATCACCCTAGTAAAAATCTTCCAATAAAGAGTTTTCTAGAAAATCTTTTGTATCTTCGCGTCAATAATAGTACACAAAAATATTGAATATTTCAAACAATAAGGAAAATAATTCGAGATATTACCAAAGAAATGAAAGATCATTGTAAGTAATGATAATTAAAAAAGCAGTAAAAAAGTTGCGGAACACAAAGGTCAATTCTAGGTCTCTTTTTACGATAGACTAGAGGTCATGACCTTGTAGGTCATCAGGCGCAGGAATCATCTGCAACAGACGAACATGACAATACTCGTCTGGTTTAACTTTACTAGTGATAATAAATAATGAGATAAAACACCAGTTTGGACAAATACCGACAAAAGGGGTGTGTTGGTGGATAGTTGGTGACTTTAGTAATTCAACTCCGGGAATCTGGGTTACATCAAGAGAAAGAGAGACAATACAAATATTCGATATTTATTTATATTGTTACATCGCTCCTCCAGACGTCGTAGACGTCTTTGTTTGTGAAAAAGGTTTCTAGGAAAACAATATGGTTCGTTGTGGATACAGCTTAATGTGATATACTTCAATACAATAGTTTTAAGGAGAAGAATAACTATATATACTGTCAAGCATCACTGGACTCCGGGGGTACGATCACATGTGTGAGGGGTTCTCTTATCAGCAAATAATGAAAACGAGACGGTGGCTGACCACTCTCATTATTATTATTTTTACCTTGGGATAAGTTGTTAGATCTCTCCCTATAATACCTCTTGTATATAATTTAAATGGAGAACTAAAAGGTAAATACCCTTTATAATAAATTAATTATTCCCAAATTTGCCTTTGCTTTATTTTTCTCCGCGACAATATTGTTATGACGCTTTTCCAGCGGTCGATGTTTGTGAACAAGGTCTGTAGAAAAACACAATATAGATTCGTTGTGGATACAGCTTAATGAGATATACTTTGTTACAAGAGTTTTAAGTGGATCAATAATTATATATATATATAGTAGATGTCTGTATTGTCCGCCACAATCCTCCTTGTCTTCCTGGTTAATCAACACGGTCACATGTCAACTTGTCGTCTCTTCTGTTACCCCCGATCACACCAGACTGTCTGGTGTCCAGACAGGTGTCAGAAGTGGGATTCGAACCCACGCCCACATCAGTGGACCAGAACACTCAACTCCCGCTACGGGATAAGATTTACTCTTGAGTCTAGCTCCTTAGACCACAGAGGCTATCCTGACATATCTTTGTCATCCTGATGAATAATATTTATAAAGTTATATATTAAAATCAAAAAGGCATATCCTGACCATGTTCATATGAACCTTTAGATGGCAGAGCGCCATCTAATGGAACAGAAATCAACTAAACGTTGATTTAGCCTGTTCCCTGATATTTGGCTAACCCATTTTCTTGTTAAATCATGAAAAGTCAACAACGAACGCGTTTCGGGCTGTTGTCTTCGTCAGCGTGATGCAGACTTCTCAAGAAAATGGATTGGCCAAATATCAGGGAACAAGCTAAATCAACGTTTAGTTTATTTATGTTCCAATAGATGGTACCATCTAAAAGTTCATGTGAACGTGGTCAGGATATGTCTTTTTTTTAAATTTTATTTCCACATAGTTATATATAATGCATTATCGCGCCATCTGTCATAAGAAATTGAAACTATATTTAATGATTAATTTTTAATTAAAACAATTTTCTACTCTTCTTACTGCAATCATAAATTAGTGGGAGGGATTGGTTCTGTTGGAATATCACACAGAGTAACAATGGCTATAGATGAGCTTGTGTTTGAAAATGAACTTGTAGGAATATAATGATAATTGTTTTTGTTGTTTTCACGTAGACATATATCCCAAGATTTGTTTTGTATAATTGATATTAATAATAAATAATATGTTAGGTTAAATTGGTTATGGATTCAACTTTCTTACTTACTTTAATTACATAATAGGTTCATCAGTGTGGTAAACCCAATGTAATATTACAGCGGGATGTAGATTAAACTGGCGAAACCGCTAGGAGGGTTCATCACTGATGAGCCAGGCCCTCCTATTAATTTTTCATTGCAGTAAGGTAGCACTATGGATAATATACCAGCATCAATTATAAACATTATGAAATCTTACTTCACTAACCGGAAGATAAGATTTAGGTACTCTTCGAATGAATTCACCAAAAAACTATGTAAAAGATGTCCGCAAGGAGGACCTTTATCTCCGACAATTTGGAACGTCATAATAATTATCTATTATCTAACTCTCAGGCACCTAATAGCGAAATTATTGGATATGCAGATGATCTAACGTAATATGTTGGAATACAGATATAACCAATCTTAAGATTACAATTGAAAATTCAATAGGAAAAATAAATATGTGGTGTGAAAACAACAAACACAAAATATCAAGGCAGAAAACAAAGATTTTATATTTATTCAATTGTAAAAACTGTAATTAACTTGCATAATAATATTGTCAAATCAGTTGAAAACCTAAAAATATTAG
Source organism: Cordylochernes scorpioides (assembly GCA_030710605.1). Taxonomy (NCBI): domain Eukaryota; kingdom Metazoa; phylum Arthropoda; class Arachnida; order Pseudoscorpiones; family Chernetidae; genus Cordylochernes; species Cordylochernes scorpioides. The sequence goes on from CP092865.1 coordinate 86,282,787, forward strand.
ATTAACTTTCAAGAATCATCGAAACAAGAACAAATTAGATTTTATACCTCACATCGACAGTGTTATTGCAAAAACAACTAGAGCCAGTGGATATCTTCTTGGTTTAACAAAGAAATCGTGGGGATTGGATAGAGGCGATCATTAACATAAGACCTTATTTAGAAGCACATTATCTTATGGTTCAACAATCTGGTACCCATATATAAACACGAGATCTAAAAACAAAATAGATTCACTACAGTATAAAATTCTTAAACACTGTATACATGCTTATAATACAACATCTTCGAATTGTACACATGTTCTCGCAAGAATACTTAAAATTACAGATTTTATTTTGTCAAACATACTTAAAGTTGAAAAAGAATATAACAGAAATGATCCATCAAAAAGAATGTAAATATCTAAATTTATAAATGAAAAACTTCAAAAATTCTCTGAAGATTCTAATGATAATTTCAGAGGAATTTATTGAAAACTCAAGATTACCAAATTTGATTCAGCCAAATATTTATAATATACAATTATTTACGGGGCATGGAGACTTTAACACATACTTATACAGGATTGACAGAATTGATTCTTCAATCTGCTTATGTGACCAAGAAGATCACAACTCTGAGCATATTTTAATCCGGTGCCCACTTGTTGCAGATTGAGAGTACACACACACAATGTCAAATGTTCCAGTTTGAACCAAATGGTTTCCAGTAAAGAAGAATATAAAAAATTTAACAAATACTACAGACTCTATCTCAACTACCGTAGACCTAAATTACATTAATTCATTGAAGATTTTAGCTTAATTCTTAAAGTTTATAATTTTTAAATAATCTATATTTTTATCATTACTTTTTAAATTGTTAATTATAACAATAAAGTGGACATTTTTAATTGATCTATCTAATATATAAACTTCATTTCTTGTATAAATCTTGCTCTAAATGTGAATTTAAATAATTTTTGACTCTCTTTCTAAAACTAGAAATAATTTGTATATATATTTTGAAACTGTGTAAATAAAATAGTTTAACATTTACATGCAAATATCCACATAGGGATATAGCGTGTGTTTTGTAATAAATAAAATAGCAGTAGAAATTTGTTTTATTTTAAAAAGAATCATACGCGTGTCTACAATAGTTTCTCATTTTACTTATAGTTATCAATATATTAAAACATTTTTAAACAGACAAAAATTTGCAAATTTGTAATTATTCGAACTATATTCATATCACTATGTGTGTTTGTAAAATTATATTAATCTGTTTTTTTTTTCCGCTTCAAATAAATTTGATCATTTTAATTTGGTTACATTCATTACCTAAACATTTACAAACACAAACCTTTCAACATTTTTTCCTTTAAAAAAACTAAAATATTATAATTGACGACTTTGGATGGAATTTGAATTATACATCAAGAGAGCTCAAATAATTATTCAAGTAGGTATAAAATATCTTGATATCTTAAAAGATTAGTTCTTTGAGAATTCTATTATGTCTCGCAGAGAAGTTTCAATATATTATTCCTTTCAAGATGTTATAGGACGAGGATCATTTGGAATTGTTTCAAGGCATATAAAAAAGGTACTAAAGAAGAAGTAGCGATAAAAAGAATGAAGAGTTACATATCTCCTGATAGCTTTGAAAATGAATATTCTCAAGAAGAAGTTGAAGTATCGTTAAGTCTAAAACATCCTAATATTCTCCATTTTATTGAAAGTTTTAATGAAAATGATGAAACGTTTTACCTAATCATGGAATTGATGTCTTATAATCTCACTATATTTTATTTAAATGCGGTTTGAAATTTGAAATTGGACACAAACGAAATATATTTATGAGTATTTGTAAAGGATTGGATTATTTACATAGTAATAATATTGTACATCGAGATATCAAACTTGAAAATATATTAATAAATAATCAGATGAAGTCAAAATTTGTGATTTTGGATTGGCAATTGATAAAAAACGTAACAAAGGTCCTTATGATCGTTTCGTTGGGAATTTAACACATGCTGCTCCAGAAGTCCTGTTTGGTGAAATATCCTATGATACTTCAGTTGATCTCTGGGGTTTAGGTATTATTCTTTCCAGAATGTTTAAAGGTCAATTTATACACTGTATGTCCTAAAACGACGTTTGATCAGTTATATACAATTTCTACTATCTTCGGTACATTACCTTTTGAATTGTATTCGAGCATATTCCAATTGAAACCCATTGAACGAATAACCACAGCAAGGGGTCCAAGAAAATTGCATAGCTATATAATGAATGTTGATCTGGATGCTAAAGAACTCATTGAAAATCTGCTTCAATATGATCCAAGAAAGAGACCAACAGCGAACGAATGTCTAGATAGCAAATTCCTTTTGGGAGAAATTTGTCCCCTCTTAATAAAAGAAGAGAAGAATAGTGGAACATAATGATGATGTCAAATTTCCACTCTCACCAAGATGCTGACAAAAGAATACCAAAAGATAGGAATGATACTTTGTATATTATCACAGTATTTCCTCATAACACACTCTATCTAATATGTAATCTACTTTGTATAAATAAAAATTGATATATCTTTTATTTTGTATGTTTTGTAACTACAGTAAAACTGCCCAGCTAGCGAACACCTCTTTACAAAAGACAGTTTTCATTTGAAAAATTACCATTCTTACTATTTAGCAATTCTGCGGTAAGATGACACCTCTCCCTAAAGTACACTTTGCTCAGCAATTAGACAATTGACAATTAAAACAATTTTATTGACATCTTGTCAATACATGCAAAGTACACAGTCTCTGTACTATTTTTAAAATCTAATTATATATATATGCATCATACTATGTACAATGAACCATGGCGCCTCTGCCAGCGCTGCAGAGTTTGGTGGAGAATCACCAGCGGGTCTCCAGCGACACCACGTATTTTGCGATCTGCGAAGAATACGTAGATCGCGTACTTCGCCGATGAGGAGATGGTGATAGCGTGGTCCTCGAGACCAACTGGAAATTTCCAGGACTGTAGGTCCGGCGGCTGGCCGATGATGGAGAACGCCTCTCGGATGACAGGGCGAACGGCGCTGCAGGACCAGTAGCGGTGAGCCAGCGACAGGTCGATGGAGACGGAGGCGATGCAGACAGGCTGACTCGACGCCAGGTGCTTCGGATGGGGCAGGGCGTGCAGGGCCAGTTGCATTGCGATGTCCGCCACATGGCCCCGAAGGAGCAGCGACGGAGATACTGTGAGGTGGGAACGGCGGCCAGGCGGGGATGCTCCAGCATGCGTCGCGCCGTGCGTGTGCATATGCACAGGAACGGAGTAGCCGTCCCGCGCAGCACCACGGCTTCTTCCAAGAACCTCTCCTGGTAATCGCTCCTAGCATTCTCGTTCAGCAGCCGCTGGCAGAATGATCCAAGGGCAGCTGCGACCTCGTGGACACTCATAAACAAAATTGAATTGAAAAATATCCATTTAAATTTTTTTCTCTCCTTTTTTATCTCCATTCTTAAATAAGAATATAACTCCCCTAAAATAATAAAAGAGCAGAACTATTTTGTCGTCCTGGTATTGAGCGGCGGATTAAGGCCCGCCATGTCTCGGTCTCGCACTCCGACCCACCTTGAAGGAGCTCGAAGCAATGGATTCGCCCTGCAGGCGCCGACGAGGGGCAACTTTCAGTAGGGTGGGAGTGGATACCACCCGGTGGTTCAGGCCCAGGATGGATGTTCACAGAGTTCCACGACGACGGGGCAGCACTCTCTGCAATTAGATGTGTCCTTTACAGGGAGGTTCTACTGTATTAGCATTTGATCTATTTATGATTTTTTTTAAATGTTTTTTTTAAACATTAAAAAACAAAATTGAATTGAAAAATATCCATTTAAATTTTTTTCTCTCCTTTTTTATCTCATTCTTAAAATAAGAATATAACTCCCCTAAAATAATAAAAGAGCAGAACTATCTGTTTTGTTATTTGATTAAGAATTTTATGCATGTAAGTTTAAGATTATGAATATTCCTTTAAAGTTCACCCTTCTTTTCTTTTTCTATTTTTTTAAGAAATAAAATAGCACAATCAAGTTTTAATTATAGGGAGTCGGTTGGAAGGATGATTTAAACCGTTGGTTTTCAACCGGTACGATCAGGGATCGAATCCCTAATTGGGAACTTTTTTCTAATTAAAAAAATACTCCAATGGCTCCCGATTCTTGCAAAAGTCCAACCCTACCAGCGAGTGCAAGTAATCAAATGGGATTCTGGAACATTTGTAAGTGCAAAAGTCGAACTGCTTTTCACATGTGTAGACATGTGGTGCACTTACAGCAAAAGTAGTTGCCAACTACCCATCATAATTATAATGGCCTGTACCACGTGTACTTGAGTTTTAAAAAAAAAATATTTTCTTTTTTATTTATTCAGATTACCCAGGGTCCGGGAGCGTACATAAACTACGTGGGGCTTATATTATTATATAATATGTATAGAGCTTTATATTTTAATCTATGAAAAAACAATAGAAAAAAAAAAATAAAAAGGTCAAGTGTTGATATCGATATATATATATAAATGAGTGTTTGTATGTTTGTTTGTTTGTTTGTTGGTTTGTATGTCCGGTATAACAAATTCGCAGTAGTTCACTAATTCAAACAAAAATTTCCATACATAGGTAAAAAATAACGGTGATGACGATAGGCTATTTTAAAAATATATAAATCAATTATTAAAAAACTATATATTCAAATTATTCGACTTAGCTCACGAGCAGCGCCCTCTAGAACACTCAAGCGACTTGCCGGCAGCCAACGGGCGCGCGCCGCCGGCAGGTCGCCTCAGCGTTCTAGACGATAAGCTTTACTTAATTACATGCAAATCCTTAACTATATTTACAGGTTTTTCTAATTTATAACTATTTCACATATTTACATATAATTTTCATTTTTTGCTATAACTGATTAAATTCGCCGTTTAAAATAACCTGCTCTTGCTATATTTGCTATGTTTTTATTTTGATATGTTTTATGTGTTTGAATTAATACATTTTAATCGTGTAAACCCGGGCGTTGCCCGGGTCATTCGTTAAAAATAAAAAAGGCATATCCTGACCAGGAGCACATGTACTTTTCAGAATGCAGAGCGCCATCTGGTGGAACAGAAATCAGCTAAACATTAATTTAACCTGTTCCCTGATATTTGGTCAACCCAATTTCTTGATAAATCAAGAAAAGCCATCCACGAACGCGTTTCGCCCTGTTGGCACTCGTCAGCGTGGAGTAGCTGTACCACTTCGACTAAAAATGTCCATTTCTTGGTTTCTCAGAAGCCACTGGGACCAAACATATTTTTGGTCGCAGTGGTACAGCCTACTCCACGCTGACGAGCGCCAACAGCGCGAAACGCGTTCGTGGATGGCTTTCTTGATTTATCAAGAAATTGGGTTGACCAAATATCAGGGAACAAGTTAAATCAATGTTTAGTTGATTTCTGTTCCATCAGATGGCGCTCTGCATTCTGAAAAGTACATGTGCTCCTGGTCAGGATATGCCTCTTTTATTTTTAATGTTAATCTATATATATAAATTTAATAATAAGTATAAATATTAGTTAAAGATATTAACTAATTAAGGTTCTCTGTCCATATCTACAGGAGAACACATATAAAAGAATAAAACGCCGCCTGATGCCAAAAAACTCGAGACATCTTGAATAAAATAAAAAGAAACTCAACTCCAGAAAACCATTTTAATTTATCAATTATTATATTTTATTATAATTCTCTTATTTTTCATTATCACCTTTCTATATTTTTAATTCTAAAGTATAAATTATTGAAAAAATATTAATTATTAAATATTAATTAACAAATTTTATCCACTTTTCTTTAATATAACTAAGTTCAGCATCCTTAGAAAATCTCAAAGAAAGAAATCTGCCCACCTCAGTAATCAGACTTCCACTGACGTCTATATTTATATATATAAAATTGAATGTCTGTGTGTACTCTATAGATTCAAAAACCATACATCCAATCGCCGTGAAATTTTGGGATATTATTAGGTATATCCCCGGGAAGGTCTTTGAAAAATAATTTATTGAATATCTTGAATATCCTTAGAGGTTATTTGCAGATTTGTAGATTTAACTCGCAAGCAGCGCCCCCATTTGGACGATGGATAACAAGTTTTTTATCTATAAGTTTTATTATCACTAAGTTTATTATCTTAAATATTATTTATCAAAAGTAAGATTTTCTACCTATTAATTGCGCACAAGTCAAAGTTAGTTTTATCATTTATCTACAACATATATATTGGGAGAATAGATAAAATGATGATTTTGTAATGTAGAAAATTAGGAAAGACAAAATTCAGGATATCACGGCAATTTATTTGAGACAAGAAATAATGATACAATTCCAAGGCAAGATACTATTCCTCTTTAACTTTCAATTACCGAGGGAACCAATTAATATTGATTTTATTCAACTTATCGAGTATTTTTCAAGGGACCGGGAAAAAAATGTTCACTTTATCGAGAGATTCAAATTTACGAGTTTCAAATTATCAAAATATATCTATTATTTTTTTTTTATAAGTTTATAGAGAATTGTTTGACAAATGTTCGTTAGATAAACCTTTACTCGGGTAAAACCCGGGCGAAGCCGGGTACGTCCCGCTAGTATGTAAATAAAACCAAGAAAGTGTCAGAAGGACAGCCCGGGTAGTTGGTGACTTCTGTACATGGCTACAGGAATTTTTTTATTATCCCATGGGTAAGATTACACCAGGTCATGAAGGTGAAAGCAATAATTATTTCTACTATAGTTTTGGGGTTGTTGTATAGTTCTTAGCTCCAATACAGTCCAGGAAATGTGCTGGAGTGGAGTTGAAGCATTTGAGCAGACAGGAAAAACTTTTTCTCTATCAATGAACATAATGGGTCTTATATGTCCGGTCTTTAATCTTGTTTGTGGCTTCGTTTCTAGAAAGCTGTGATGATATTGAGTCTCCAGGTCTTGTTCCTCCAGTAACCTGGTTTATATAAATATTGCCACGTGGAAAATTAGGGAAGACAAAAACTTCAGGAGGAAACAAAATTTATTTCAGGGAAGGACAAAACTATCAAAGGTAAACAAAAGATAAGCCACGAGGGAAATTTACAGAGTCGCAAGATATAAAACATAAAAATAACCACTCTGTTAAATAAAAAATAATAAAATTAATAAATACTATGTTACAATATATAATGATTTTATTCTTAAACATTATCAATTAAAGGTTCTTTAAACGCTCTCACCTAGTTCATATCTAAAAGGAATATCTAAAAGTTCAACACAAAGATATACTCGTATTGTAAATATATTGTAAGAGTATTTTTATTAATTTGATTATTATTATTAACAGAGTGGTCATTTTTATGTTTATATTTTGCTACTCTGTAAATTTCCCTCGTGGCTTATCTTTGTTTGCCAATCAGTTTGTCTTTGCCTGAAATGAATTGTTGTCTCCTCCTGAAGTTTTTGTCTTCCCTAATTTTCCACGTGGCAATATTTTGTTTTCAAAAATTACTGAGGTATTAATTTGAAGCAGAAGAAACTTTATTCATTGTAAAAAAATGTGTAGTTCATGTAAAAATATATTTAAAACACAATTATATTATATCGACACAAAGCTCTGTCTCTCTAGGACACTTTAACTTTAAAGATAAACAAAACATTGCAAGAAAAGAAAGATATTGGAAATGTGTACAAAAATTTGTTATGCCAGTTATTTATATTTTTAAAAGAAATATATCAACACAATTGATATATGTACAAAGGTTTATTATAGAACTCTAGTTAAATGAAATATAATTGTAAAGTATTGTGTGTATTCGATAAAAATAATTTACAGATTGAAGATAGTTTTAAGGAATATTTTAGAATGATAATTATGCTAGATATTAATTATATTATGATGCATTAGCGCGCCATCTGTTATGAAAATTATAAACTATTATAGATGCGTATGTGATTCTTTTTAAAATTAAAATAATATCTACTGCCCTTACTGCAATAAAAGAATTAATGGGAAGGCCTGGGTAATCAGTGGTGATCTCTCCCAACCTTTTCGCCATTTTAATCTAACATACCGCTGTTATATTGAATTTTTCTATCTTCCTTTTATAGTGATACTAATGCTAGATTGTAACGTGGAAAAATTAAGAAAGACACAAACTTCATTCTCTCTCTTGAGTAAACAGGATTCCTGGAGTGACTAAAGTCACTAACTATCTGGGTTGACACATCTAATGGTGGACATCCAGTTTATCAGATGTACTGTACTTGGTTGTGTACAGGGTTAAATATACTTATTCCTGTGGCTGTTTGGTACCTATGAAGGTGGGACATCTGTGGTGGTCGACAGTTCGGTCTTCCTGGTGACAATGTGGACAGGTAGGGTCGTCTTTAGATATTTTGAAGCATCGGCTTTGACAAAGCCATGTCCTGTGAGTATTGTAGCGGCGGTGACAAACTTCAGGATGACACAGCAATTTATTTAAGTAACAAGCACATAGATAAGATATACAGTTTAAACCTGCCTATAGCGCTCCCTCTTGGGACTCACCAAAATAGGGTGCTATAGACAGGTCACTTTTAATGTAAATCGCATCGTACTAATGTTTAAAATCGGGTGCTATAGAGAAGGAGGCACTATTTAGAGGGGGTGCTATAGACAGGTCACTTTTAATGTAAATCTCATCGTACTACATGTTTAAAATCGGGCGCTATAGAGAGGGAGGCACTATTTAGAGGGGGCGCTATATAGACAGGTTTAAACTGTATATATTTATAACCCAGGGAGCGCAGAACGCAAACTACCCAGGGAGTCAGCTCACTAGTATGGAACAGTGTTGAGCGATTTTACTCGCGTCCTGTTTTGATTTCTGAGTTGAACCAGTTGACCAGAAATTTCTATGCTAAGGTTAAGTCTTGGAGGTCACAGACACATGAGGAACAAACTTCAATACAACTTTTACTAGAATGTCCTGTTTTTCAAGACTACAGAATCGAAAATAATTTAATAGTAACAGATCCAATTATTTTTATTCCAGTAAACTATGAATAATAAAATACCAGATAAGCAATGAGGGAAGTTTACAGAGTAACAAAATATAAACATTAATAATTTGTTAATAAAAATAATAAATACTTTGCTACAATTTATTATTTAATTATTATTTTCAAAATTTAGTTTAATTAAAAACATATTATGATGGCCGTACAAATAAAAAAGTTGAACAATAAAAGGAAATATCATACAAAGTTTCACTATACCTGATTTGATATAATGGATGTATTAGTTAAGAAGTAATATTATAATAGATATCAGTAATAATAATATTGTCAGGTAGAAAATTAGGAAAGACAAACTTCTGGATGACACAACAATTCATTTAAGGCACCAAACACAAATCAACATTTATAAGATACAAGATAAGCAATGAGGGAAGTTTCCAGAGAGGAAAATATACATAAAATATAAATATCAAGCTTAATAATCTGTGAATCAAATATAATAAATACTTGATACAATATATAATATGATCATCATATTCATTACCAGCTCTGTAATATATAAATCAGCCCGTTGTGGGAATATTTAGAACAATTTAAGGTAGGAGGTATATCAATAACTCTTGCCAGATATAATTCAATATCATAGCTAAGTTTAATCGAGATACGTAAAATACTGCTTTTTGCCTATACCTAGTACACGTGGTACAGGCCATTATAATCATGGTGGGTAGAAGTAGATGACTGCTTTTACGGTAAGTACACAACATGTCTACACATGTGAAAAGCAATTCGACTTTGCACTTACAAATGTGTCAGAGCCCCGTTTGGTTACTTGCACTTGCTGGTGGAGTTGACTTTTGTAAGAATCGGGGGCCATTAGAGCATTTATTTTTAATCCGAAAAAAAAGGTGTCAATACGGGAATCGAACCCGGGTCGTAAACACTCGAAAATCAACGGTTTAGACCATCCTTCCCTAACCCTGTTCTGATACATCGATACTATAAAAAGATAACAGAAAAACACACGTATAATTATATGTATCATTAAAATTTTATTAATTATATAAACACAAAATATTTATTATATATGATATTTATTTACATATTTCCCATGAGAATTGGATGCTTACTGGTTATCTCTAATAGAGATACTTCAACCAAAACAAAATATACATTTTCATTGATATTTTAAAAAAATTCCTTTTCTATTCTTTATAATATTGATTTGTTAACCGCTCGTTGTGTTCACGTATGTCTCTTCCGTACACGATGACGTCATCTAGATAAACCATACACTCGGACCATTTCAATTCAGCTAACAGTGTATCCATGATTCTTTCGAAATGACCAGGTGCCCCGGTTAAACCAAAGGGTAACACTTGAAACTCGTACAACCCGTTAACCCGTCGTGAACGCTGTAATTGGCTTTCTTGTTTCGTCCAGTGGGCACTGCCAATAACCGCTAACAAAATCCGTGTGAGAGAAATACTTCATTCCCGCTAAACGGGCCAGGCAGTCGGTGATATCCGGTAATGGATATGAAAAATTTTCGGTTACGTTGTTAACTTTTCTATAGTCCACACAGAATCTATAGGATCCGTCTGATTTTTGAACCAAAACGACCGGGCTCGCCCATGGAGATGTTGATTTCCTAATAACTCCTTTTTTCACACATTTCTTTAACCTGTTCCTCCATAATGTCACGTTCCTTAGGACTGCGGCGAAAGGTTTTTGTCGATTTGGTTCCGTGTTTGATTTAAGTTTAATGTGGTACGGTTCGATATCTGCCGCCTTATTCCACTCTTCTGAGAAAAGTTCCCGATACCTGTATAATACGTCCAGTACGTCGATTTTTTCGCCGTCCGACAGCTCCGGGTTTATATCGAACTTATGTGGTTCGTATTTGCACGTGGCCGTCATACTGTATCCCACCTGTTCACTTAGGAAAGAAACATTCGCTATTACCCCGCCGGATCGTAATAAGCACGAGTTTGCTACCAACTGCACCGGCTCGTTCCTAGTATTAATGACATCAATGAGTATCTCGGATACCGTTTCGAAAACGTGTACTGATGGTATTAGTAGCCCCGTTCTTCTTACGCAGTCGGGGTGGGGTTCTAAAATGCCCGCCATTACTGTTGGCCCTTTCAACTTAACCCTCGTTTTACAACGTGGTGCAATTTCAAGGTCATCTGGTATGCAGTACTTTTGTTTGGGGTTTTTCCGATTGTTCGTAATTGCGCCTAACCTCTCGAGCTCCCGTTCTTCGTTTAGTTCTACCACGTGGTCGTCCGTGCCTATTTTTGGCCTATACAATTCTACCGATTCGTCTCTAAACATAATTTTGTAATGATAGTCTGTTAGAATATCGACGCCGAAAATAATCTTTTCCCCCCTTTCCTGGAATTATGGTGAACCTGCCACATATGTCGAACCCATTAATGTTGACCTCCAAGTATGTGCACGTGTTCGAGACTACTGACCCACTTATTCCCTGTATAAGTAATTTTGAAGGCATTTCTAGCACATCCTAGAGCGTTGGCTATTCCTTCGTCTATGCAGCTAACATTTGCCCCTGAATCGAAAATCAGTTTGCCTACATGTGCCTCATTGATATGCGTGATTAAGCAGAAATTAGTCATACCTGTCCAACGAAATTTTTCCATTGTTGTACCCCCTATTTCTAAGTGAATTTTTCTAGTGGTACCTTATTTACTGTCTGTCTCTCGTTAACCCCCGGTTGTCCTTTACCTTGAAAATTATGTGATTGGTGTTACAAGTAACCTCGGAAAATACACGTGGTACGCTCTCTACACTGTTTAAAACTTCAACCACAGGATTAGAGGTAAAATTGTACTCACCACGTGGCCTCCTTTTCGGGCAATCCCAGTGTTTGTGCCCCGTCTGGTAACAGGTGAAGCATCTTGGCGTCCCGTCCGGCAGCATGAATCTTCTTGCCTTCTCCGTGGGCGTTTCGGTCCTTGGGTTTTGTCCTCGTTTTTGTTCCCACTCTTCCGCCCTCCTCGTAGTTGTTTCCAAACTCGTCGTTGTCCCTGCTTCCTTCCGTCCCTTGTTCCATTTGTCCGCCTCGTCGAGGAATTTCGCCGCCTGTAGGAAGTCGGCCTCTTCTGGGTTCCGCGTGGTACTCCATGAGGCTGCCAGTAGTAGGCAGTCTTTTGGAGCCAATGCCCACAATGCCTCCTTGTTTGAATCAAACGGCGAAAACTCACCTGCCGTCGCGTGGGCCGTAATCAGGTTCATCAGGTATTTCCCGTATCTTCCGTGGACTGGGGGCCGTCTCATTTTCTTCAGTTCGTTACCCCTACTACGTGCCCGGCCGTCGTTCCTTGTGTAGCAAAGTTTCAGTGCTTCCAAGACGTCTTCAAGTGCGGCTGAAGGGTCAAACCTGCACTTGATAAATTCGCGGCCGTCAAGTGGAAGCCGCCGTACTAGGGCCTTCGTCCAGTCTCCCTTCGGTACCTTGCTCGCCGTCAGCCACGTTTTGAACTCCTTTACGTAGTCTTCGATATCTTCCTCCTCCGGTTGAAACAAGGCGTCTCTCCGTAGCCGATACTTATGTTTGCGGCTTGAGGTGCTGGGCCGACACTGCTCTCCACCATGTGATGAGGCTGAAGTGGGGATGTAAAGCTCATTTTATTGAGAGGCTGCAGTACATTGTCCAGGTAGGCTATGGTCACCAGGGCCCGTTCCAGGGCTGGGTTTGTGGTCCGGGCCAGAGGGTTGTTGGGGTCCGATTCTCATCGGTGTAACCGTTGGGAGGGTTATATCTGTGACAGGACATATTTCGCTCGCCGGGCAAGGAAAAAAAAAGCAAAAAATAATAATAATAAATAGCACGAAGGTCAAACGATAACTGGCACGTTGTATTTTTAACGCCTTCCGCGAAAACGGTGGTCAATGGTCAAATACAACTTGTACCTGTTTTCTCTGTGGTGCCGTTTCACTGATAAATAATAAATAAACAAAATTTAAAATAATTTTGTAACGGTCACGTGTATTTCCGGTCGGTTGCTTGTTGACACACAACAATATGTAACTGAAACAATCTTAAAAACATTATAATACAAATGTTTGACAAAATAAATTATTATAAATATTTATACTTCACATGATTTGTCTTAAAATGTAGAAGAAAATTCATTGATATAAAAATCTGGGAGTCGCTTTCCTACTTTGATTCGATTTTCTTTATCCAATTTAAAAGAAGTAATTTTACCATTAATCAGAAAATCACTATCTAAGCATTTCTTTGCTGATGGTCTCATGATAGGATCATAATGAATAAGTTTGCTTATAAGGTTACTAGCATCTTTAGGAAGATGGCTAAGGTTATCTTGGATTTTACGATAAGGATATGAAGGTATTTCCCAATCTTCTTCTTCAATTTGACAATTTGTTCTGTAGAATTCTATAGGGATTGTTCCACAGATACTGGCAATCAACATCAATTGGTCTTCATCGTCTTCATATCCACAGTTGAATAAGTCCAATTTGAAGATTTCAGTTAGAATAACACCTAACGCCCAAAGATCAACTGAAGTATGATAGGTACTATCCCCTAATAGTACTTCTGGTGGTGAACAACATAAAGTTCCTATTCTTGATGCATATGGACCTGGATTAATATTCTTATCTATTGATAATCCGAAATCGGTAATTTTAACTCTACCATATTCATTTATTAAGATATTTTCAATTTTAAGATCTCGATGTACAATATTAAGTTCATGAAGATAATCTAATCCTTGACAGATATTCTTAAATATATATCGTTTTACACCAATTCCTAAATTTTTATCATTTTTGATTAAAACAGATTGCAAGTCACAAGACATTTTCTCCATCACCAAATAAGTCGCTTCACCATCTATTTCATATCCATCCAAGAATTTGACGATATTGGGATGGTTCAGACTTAGCGAAAGTCTTACTTCTTCTTTTGTACCATCAAATTCAGAGGTTGAAGAACCTTTATCAATCTTCTTAATGGCAACTTTACAATTTGTTGTAATGGAAGATGCCAAATAGACACTCCCATAACCTCCTTTTCCAATTTCACTTTCAAAAATATAAGATTCCATAATATCTTTTCCACATATGATTTATATGAGAACTCTTTAATCAAATTACAGTAAATATTTATTGAAAAAAGAATTTGACGATATTGGGATGGTTCAGACTTAGCGAAAGTCTTACTTCTTCTTTTGTACCAGGCAGCCTCTATCTTTACGAAAATTACATTAAAGTTATATTTGTATTTTTTATATGTTTTGCGAAATTTCATATATTTTCTGATAATATTTTAATATATGTTTTTTTAATAAGAGGAATAGATGAGAAACAAAGAATAGACTGTAGCGCAATCTTTAAATAATGAATGAAACGACGTGAATATGTTTTTAAAAAATCTGTTTAAATAATTAAAAGCGCGTTTTAAATATTTCAATCAGATATTTTAGAATCTAAATATTATATAAATATTTTTATAGACTTTCAATTTATAAATCAACACTTCAAATATCAATATATATATATATAAAGTGTGTGTATATAAATTTAAGTTAGGTACCTATGTGTACTCTAAAAGAGAAGAGAAAGAATCTGGGATTATATTTAAAATAATTAAAATTATATTTATAATTTAAATTAAAACAACTAAGTATATTTTCTCACAGATTATATATATTGTAGCGTTCAAATCAATTCTTGGAATATCTTAAGATGTAAAAATATTTATTGATGACGTCAGTACGACTGGTCGACAATTATCAACCCAACTATATACAGCTAGAGAATATCGAGAAAGCAAGCTAGGCAACTAAATGATGATTTTACAAATATAAAATAATATATATGTTTTTCAAATATTTTCAGTGAATAATTAAATTAAATAATAAATTATTTCTTCACCACAATATATATACAGTAGAACCTCCCTTTAGCGGACACTTCTTCACAAAAAAACAGTTTTCATTTGCCAAATTACCATTTTCACAATTTAGCAACTCTCCGGTAAGAGGACATCTCTCCCTAAAGGACATTTTGATTCTCCAATTAGGCGTTGTCCTTTAAAGTGAGGTAGTTCTACTGTAGCAACTCTCTTTAACCTCTCCCAGCACCTCTCCCTAAAGGACACTATGACTCTGCAATTAGGTGTTGTCCTTTACAGTGAGGTAGTTCTACTGTAGCAACTCTCTTTAACCTCTCCCAGCACCTCTCCCTAAAGGACACTATGACTCTGCAATTAGGTGTTGTCCTTTACAGTGAGGTAGTTCTACTGTATTTACCTATAATTTGAGAGTATTGATTCAAGATTAAAAGATCTGGTCTTGTCTACAATACAGCGATGACTCATTCTACAGTTGAAACAAAGCCAACCTCTCATGACTGTTCAATAATATTAAAATATTCCAAAATAAAATAAATATATTTTTGCTACCAGGAGCCTGGGTTACCTATATGTTTATACAGAAAATATATCCGCATCAACCAATAATTTATTTAACTCCCGACCTTTTAGTGATTTTCTGTCATTTTCCTTAGGGGAAAGAGTGACAAGGGGTCACTCTAACGTCAGGAGTTTAAAAAAAAGTGTCCAACGCGGGAATCAAACCCGAGTCGTATGGAATCAAATATGTATTTTTAAAATTGTGGGACATATTTCAAATAAAAATAATTATTTCAATATATTTTCTGTTTTGAATATACAGACGAGAAATGAAAGTTACAAAAGAAATATAAAGTTATATGGCGAGCCACAAAAATATTTATGGCGGACCGCATGCGGCCCGAGGGCCGCGGGTTGGCCAGGCCTGGTTTAGACCATCCTTCCACTGACCCTGGTCTGATACACAGATACTCTGAAAACATAACAGAAAAACACACGTATAAATATATGTATCAGATGATAAAAAAGAAGAGAAAAATGTTTCTTTAATAAACGTATTCGATACAAGCTTTCGGGCTGTCAAGCCCTTCGACAGGTACAACGAAATGTGAGTAGACAAGACTATATAAAGAATCGATCTATGAGATAAATTTGCATATTTTATATATATGGCGTAAAGATAAAATGAATCAGATTTGATATTGTTGTTTTGTATAACTAATTTTGTAAAATGTAAAATATGGTAATTGACAAATTTAAAAACATAAATGAAGCTAAAACGGACGGAGATATTAACATAATTTTAGGAAAAATATAGCGAAATTTAAAATGAAGCATGATCATATTTGTAACACCAAACAACTGAAAAAGTAATATAAAGAATAACGTTTAAAAGAGTATTATCAGAGGAAAATAACGATTAAACCCGCCATCAGCGGAATCTTAGGATTATGAAAAGGAAGGGGTGGGGGAGAGGAGGGGAAGAAGGGGTGGGTGGGGGGGGGTGGGGTGGTGGGACATGGAAAAAACTTAGGTTTCAGTGGCCAGCCTATAGATTCATACATATGTCATGATACTGCTTTGGTAAATCTATATGTCTATTAATACTATTATTGCTAATGGATAAAATTGCTTCTAAAATTAATCTTTGGTATTTGTTGTTGATATTGGAATATAGGGTGGTAGGGGAGGATAAATTGAAGGAGTGGCCAGTGATGTTGATGTGGTTAAATATAAGAGATCTATTGTCTTTATTGGAGATGCATCTACCGTGCTCAGTCATCCTGGTGGCCACAGATCTACCAGTCTCGCCTATGTAGGAAGCATTGCAATCGTTACACGAGACTGAGTAGACCGAGCCACCAGAAGACTGAACAACGGCAGATCTGTGTAGGCGGGTGATAGGGTGTCTAAGAATGGTAGCTATACTTTTGTTATTAGAAAAATATGTATTGATTCCGTGTGATCTGAGGATGCGGGAGATGGAGACTGATTGAGGGGAGAAGGGCAATAAACAGATGTTTCTACTGACTGTAGTGGGTTTAACGGAAAGTGGGTTATATCGATACTTATGTATAAAATGGGGAGGTATTGGGAGAGGGCTAGCTGTTTTATGATTTTAGATAATTCTATTGATCTGAATATGGGAAGGGAGCAATGGGTAACCAATCTCTTGGTAAGAGTTCTAACTGTGTTAATTTTATGTGCTAGAGGGCATGAAGAATTGAAATTTGTGTAAAAAGTGGGATTATTGATCTTGTGGTAGACAGTAGTGTGGTAATGGGAGGGGGTGCGTATAATAAGTATATCAAGGAACGGCAATACATAATTAACTTCAGATTCTAAACTAAATGTAACTTCCGGGTGAAAAGAGTTAAGACGAGCTAAAATACTTATTTCCTGTCCGGTGTCACATATGCAGAAGATATCATCAATGTATCTCCGCCACATGTGAATGCCCGGGGTGAATTGTTGTTGGATCCAGTGGTCAATGGTGGACATGACTATTTCTGCGAGGGGTGAGGATAGAGGGCTGCCCATGGGAGAGCCCCTAATTTGTTTGTAAAAAAGGTTATTGAAGGTGAACGTGGTGAAATCTAAGCATAGAGAGGATAGTGCTACTATGGAATCAATGGTTTGAGAATCTGTATGGTTATCCTGCAAAAATTTTGTTAACTGATTGATAATGAGCTGGTGGGGGAGGGAGAGATACATGGAATTTACATCGAATGATACCATGGCGGAGTTAAGAGCAGGGCTGAGAGATTGAACAGATTGTATGAAGGACGGAATATCTGTTATGGTAAAGGATTGTGGGCGAGTTTTCACCAAAGGTGTGAGGTAGCCCGCCAGAACTTTCGAAATATTTCTAATATTTTGCCATAAAAAATCCCATTGCATCCTGAACATAATGGTGTTTACCGCATTGCTCTAGCGCAAATATTTGCGGAGTTATTAAATTTTAAAATTGTGCAAGACTTTTGGATCACCCTGTATTTTGAGGCAGAAGAAACTATTATTCATTGTAAAAGTGTGTAGTTCATGTAAAAATAAAATATATTTAAAACACAATATGAATTATATTATTTTGACATAGAGCGCTATGTCCCCTTAGGGACACTTGCACTTTAAAGATAAACAAAACATTGCAAGAAAGATATTTAAAATGTGTACAAAAATTATTATGAGTTCGATTAGTTTTAAAAAGACAAAATATCAACACAATTGAAATATGTACAAAGGTTTGTTATAGAACTCTAGTTAAATGAAATAAAATTGTAAAGTCTTGTGTGCATTCGATAAAAATAATTAACAGATAGAAGAAAGTTTTAAGGAATAATTTAGAATGAAATTATGCTAGATATTAATTATATTATGATGAATTAGCGCGCCATCTGTTATTAAAATTCAAAAATATTATAGACACGTATGATTCTTTTTAAAAATAAAATAATTTCTACTGCCCTTATTGCAATGGAAAAATTAATGGGAAGGCCTGGGTAATCAGTGGTGATCTCTTTCAGCGGTTTCCCCAATTTAATCTACCATACCGCTGTTATATTGCATTTTTCAGTCTTCCTTTTATAGTGATACTGAGGCTAGATTGTAACGTACAAAATTAGGAAAGAGACAAACTTTACTCTCTCTTGATGTTACCAGGATTCCAAGTGTGTACTAAAGTCACCAACTATCCGGGTTGACACATCTAATGATGACAAGACATCCAGTTTATCAGAAGCACTGTACTTGGTTCTGTACAAGGGTAAATATACTTATTCCTGTGGCTGTTTGGAACCTATAGAGGTGGGACATCTGTCGTGGTCGACAGTCTTCCTGGTGACAATGTGGACAGGTAGGATCATCTTTAGATATTTTTTCAGCAACGTCTTTGACAAAGCCATGTCCTGTGAGGATTGAAGAGGCGGAGACAAACTTTAGGATGACACAGCAATATACGAGGGGTGTCCCATAAGTCCGTGGCCCGACATATAAAGAAAATGACTAATAAAATGATTATAATTTATTTTTCAACATTATCACCTTTAAGGTCTATAAACTTTTGACGTGACAATGTCTTAAATTAGGTTGCGGCTGGGAGTCACTTATGAAAAAGTGTAACGCCCGGTAACGTTACGATGAGTCACCGAACGAGAGTGCTGCGCGCGCTAGAGAATTAGGCGCATTGAATCGGCGCATGCTTGTCTCTGTCTTTGTCTTTCTCGAACGTTCTTGGCGTTGGAAAAACAAGAAAGCGTCATAATACAAGTTCACACGTATGGTTAAAGTATCGTCAGCTGTGTCTGTAGTGAAAATGTGGAGTGCTTAGATTCGTCATTTACAACAACTACAACAATAAAGGTAAATAATTGTACACTGATATTTCATTATCGTAAACTATGATTGATTGATTAATTGTTAGATTGACACAAAAGTTGAGAAACTGAGTTTATAGGTTATGTCATACTAGTGATAAATTTTGATAGTGTTAAGTAAATTATTAGTTTAAAATTAATTAATTAATTAATTATTATTTTACAAATTTTAAATAGTTTCAAATTTATTTAGCAAAAATTTGAACCTTCGATCTGAATAAATGTTTTGATTTTCGAATTGATTATTTAAAATTACAAATATTAAGAAAAAGTTGCAGATATAAGAAAACTTTATTTAAACTGTGTTGAGCAAGAATTTTAACATATAATATAAGTAAATGTTTTAATTTTCAACTTCATCATTTACAATTACAAATTTTATTTAATTTCAAATTTATTTAGCAAAAATTTGAACCTTCGATCTGAATAAGTGTTTTGATTTTCAAATTGATTCTTTAAAATTAAAATTCATCCATTCAATTTCAAATGTTCAACAGGAATCACCACTCTCAAAACAATGGAAACGGTGCCTTCAACTTCCAGTACTTCAATGGAGACGGAGGATATCGTGCCGTCAACGTCTGCAGTACCTTTCGTTGTTCCACACACCACCTCTACCGCCAGAACGAATGCTCAGCGACAACGTGAGTACAGACTACGAAAAGCATTGACCAGAACTCCTGAACAAGTAAGAGCCTTTGCAAAAGCGGCTGCGGAGAGGCAACGCAGGTTCAAGCTACGTAAATCTGCTAACATAGCCCTCACCAGCGGTACGTCAGAGTCACCTGCTTCAACGTCTTGTTCTGTGGTGGAGAGAACAAGCGTTCCTGTCGTGGCGGAGAGAACGAGCGTTCCCCTAACTAACGCTCAACGGCAACGTGCATTCCGACAACGTAGAGCAGCATCTTCTCGGACTGATGTACAACCGACTACTTCTTCAAGCCAAACAGCAATTCAACTGGAACAATCCACCTGGTATACCAAATGGTCATCGTCAATACGGAGATTTCAATCTACTTTCCTGGACAACGATTTTGGCCATGCTTGCTCGGTTTGTGACAGATTGTGGTTCAAGAATGACCTTAAAACCATCACTGCACTACAACTGAAGGTAATCTCGGATTGGTACGTTAAGGAAAATCGGCAGCTACGCAAGGAGGGTTATACAAAGTCTTGCAACACCTGTAGACAATCACTGAATAAGCGTAAGCTTCCTACTCTCGCAAAGGTCAACGGCTTCTCATATCCTGACATACCTCCAGGTCTACCGCCTCTGGATCCTATCAGTGAACGTTTGGTCTCACCGCGCCTTCCATTTATGCAAGTGCGTCGACTGCGTCATGATTTCTCTTATGGAATTATTGGACAAGTGATAAACGTCCCAGTCAACGTACAAGACATGGTAAAATGCTTGCCTCGCCATCTAGAAGAGGACGATGTTATCAACGTTAACATCAAAAGGAATCTTGCACACAGAACAATTTACATCAGCGGGTACATGTCTAAGCGTACCGTCAAAGAATGGTTAGATGTACTTCAAAATTCAAGTCTATATCGTTTGTACGATATCAAAATAGATTTGTCAAGACTGCAGCCTGCATTGCCATCAGATGAAGGCCTTCAAGATGATCCTGCTAATCGGATCGAAGCAATCTCCGCCGAATATACGCCCGAGTCTGAAGTTCTTGCTGCGAGACAGCACACACTACTGTGGAATGAAGAGGATTGTCTTGACATCGCACCAGGACATCGAGCAACGCCTCTTAACATCATTTATGACCGTCATGCAGAAGAACTATCATTTCCTGCGATATACTTCGGAAAGCCCCGCCGTTTCAACATGAACATTTCAGTGACACCGTACATGATGGCGACCAGTGAAATACGACGGAGTGACAGGCGTGGAGCCACGCCTCAAAAAGTCTTATACGATGCAATGAAGATTCTACGTCTGCGAATGGTCGATGGGATTTACAGCACATTCCGAAGTGTTTCGATCACAGAGAGCGTAACTCGACGCATGTTAGAGGATCCGGAGTTTCTCAAAGAATTCGTTGTGCAGAATCTCACCTTTATGAAGTCGGTGCCAAACTCTGTCCAGTACTGGGCCTCTCGTAAACGAGATCTCTTCGCTATGCTCCGTCAACTTGGTAAACCGACCATCTTTCTCACTCTTAGTGCAAACGAGGTACGCTGGTTAGTATTGCTGAATTTACTGCTCAAGTTGAGCAACAAATATCCTGGCAAAGTCGCCGAAGATCTCAACACATCAGAGCGGTGCAACTTGGTGAGTGACGATCCAATTACATGTTGCATATATTTCCACAAACTCGTTGGTACATTGATGAAAATGCTGAAATCAAAACAGTCATACAATCCGTTTGGCCAGTACTACGTGGAGGATTATTTCCTTCGCATTGAGTTTCAACATAGAGGAAGTCCGCACGCTCACATTTTACTGTGGTTACACGATGATCCACATGAGACTGTTTCAGAAAATATGCCGAAGACCATCGAGCTCGTGGAGAAGCTGAGTTCCGTCGCCAAAGAAGATGTGCCCAACGATACCATCTACGCCAATCAAATCCACAAGCACACTTTCACCTGCACGAAGCGAGGCGAAACGACTTGTAGATTTGGGATCCCGTACTGGCCAATGCTCACTACCCGTGTATTGATCCCAATGCCTCAAATTGATGGACGCCGCATAGCATTCCGAAAAAAGGCCAAGGAGCTACGCAACTGTCTCAGCGAACGTACATACTCTAGCATGGACGACTTTCTTAGGGAGCATAGTTTGACATTTGATGCATATCTTGACGTAGTGCGTTCAACTTTGCGCAGGCCATCTATGTTGTTCAAACGCAACTTCGACCAACTTATGACGAACACATTCAACCCTTACCTCGCTGGTGAAATCAAATCCAACATCGATATCCAGTTTATCTTGGATGAATACAGCTGCGCACAGTATGTCGTGGAATATGTGAACAAATCAGCTCGTGGAATGGGTAACTTGAATCGTGAGCTGACTAAGATGATGGAAGAGCATCCTGACCGGGACTACACGGGCCAATTGAAAGCATTGAGTGTCAAACTTCTTAATGCAGTTGAAATGTCAGCTCAAGAAGCAGCATGGTATTTACTACGGCAACCGATGAGCGAAACGAGCCGTCAAATTATGTACATACCAACAGTTTGGCCATCGGAAAGACAACGCTGTCGCAAACGTTGGAAACAAATGGATCGCGAAAACATCGAAGCAGACAGTACAGATGTATTTACCAAGAACATCATTCAGCGATATGAAGAGCGACCTCCCTCTCTGGAATCTTCATATTTGGCCGAGTTTGCCTCGTATTACGCTGATTTTCATGATTTCATCGACAATGAAGATGACGTAGATGTGCAAGAAGACGAAATTGAAGAACCGGTGACCGAGGAAAGGACAACTGTGGGAAGGACGACATCAAATGAACACCGCAGACGAAAAATTGGACGAATAATACGATACAGACGCTACGAAGTAGATGAAACTGTTAATTATCAACGTGAAATGGTATTGCTGTTCTTGCCTTTCCGCAATGAAATAGCTGACATTGTTGATAGCAATAAATTTCTACAACTGTTAAATGCTAACAAGGATACCATCATGGAACGCCACCAGCTGTTCGAAAACAATCTCAACATCGACAGTGTGATGCAAGAGCTTGAAGCTATGATGATTCTACAAAATTCAGACAGCAGAGAACCACCAGAAATTGAGGAAAGGAGAGTGTTTGTCGAGCAGGTGTTAGGAGGAGAAGGTTCCGAGAACAACGATGATGTCAATCAAATCGTCCCGCGACAAGGCTTATTATCGGTCGTAAAAAAACGTAGCAACGTGATGCCAAAACAGCAATTTTGTGAGCTGATACGAACGACGAACCCTGAACAACGTGAGCTGATTCATGAGGTCATACATCGTTTACATGGCTGTGGAGATGAGGTCGTCGTCACACTACAAGTTTTCTTCACAGGACCGGCCGGCTGTGGGAAAACTTATTCAGTTAAGTGCCTGATGGAGACGTACAATCGTTACACACAGGAACACAACTCACTGAACAACGCATACGTTGCTTGTGCAAGCACAGGCAAAGCAGCTGTCCCTATTGGCGGAACGACAGTTCACTCAGCGTTTCGTCTCACAAATTCTCGAGTGACAAAACTTCTTTCTGCTGAGAACTTGCAAGCCTACAGAAACATGTTTGTCGGCGTGAAAGTTGTTTTCATTGATGAAATCAGCATGTTGAGTGCAGCTATACTTGGAAAAATCAATTATCGACTACAGCAGATTACCGGTATTTACGATCAACCATTCGGAGGCATTCACATGATCTTATGCGGCGATTTCAGACAGCTGCCACCTGTGCGCGCTAGTCCGTGTTACACAGTACCACACAACCAACTCGGAGGACCTGTACTCTGGCAAAGCATCAACTACTTCCCATTAGTCCATGTTGTCCGACAAACTGACGAGCTGTTTTCGACGATTCTCACCAAAATTGGAGATGGACTCAAACTAAGTGTCAATAATATCGCACTTATTGAGTCCAGGCACAAATCTGAAGTCTGGTGCAAAGAGAACGTACCCAACGCTGTCAGATTGTATTACAGCAACCATGAAGTAGATTCATACAATCGAAACGCAATTCAAAACGCACACAACTGTATCGCCACTGATATTATGCTTGGGTATTCCAGCAATTCTGAAAAGAGCCGGGAGCAAGGGAAACTTCACAAGATGTCGGTTGCAGAAACCGACGGATTGCCATACATGTTGCCATTAGCAGTAGGATATCCGTACATGATTACATCTAACATAGACGTCGCCGATGGATTGGTAAATGGGGCTATTGGAGTTTTGCTATACATCGAACGTCAGCCAGCCAATGCAGATGACCGTTCTGCTCCAGGAGGACCATCGACCAGCACAAGTTTGCCGCCAGCTGAAGATGAAATCGCCACTCTATGGTTCCAGTTTGAAGACAAAAATACGGGTACCAAAGCAAAAATCAAATGTCGACCACATGTGCACAGCAAACCAAACACCTTATCCGTCGATTGGGTGCCAGTGCACAAGAAAGTGGTAAACATTTCGTTGACAAAAACAGTGAAGTGCAAGCGAAAACAATTTCCTTGCGTGCCTGCTTGTGCAATTACGATCCACAAGGCCCAGGGTGGGACGTTTACTACAATTGTTTACAAGTACTCCTCAAACCAACCACAGCAATTGGTATATGTAGCCATGAGCCGCGTCACAAGTATCGACGGATTGTACATCATAACAGAAAAGGACTCTCCATTGGTTTTCAAACATGGCCGAGATGGAAACGACTCACAGACTACTCGAGATATTCGCAATGAATACTTACGACTTCGTGGACACACTCTAGACACAATTACCAAACAAGCCGTAAAATTCTGTGACGACGCAACCGACGCTGGACAACTTATTGTAAAGAACATCAACTGTCAAAGTTTAAGTGCCCATGCCGCGGACATTGAAACAGATACAGTGATACCACGATCAGACTATTTAGTATTGACTGAAACGTGGATGCGCGACACTTGTGAACCAACTCCAATCAAGGGTTATGAGTGCGTATCCAGGGAAAATAATCGACCTAACTCAGATACCAACGCGGCTGGTGGAGTGGCGATCTATCGTAAATTATCATCGACATCTACGGCGGAAGTGTTCCAAGTTGCGATTACAGACGTAACTCGTGTCATTAAAACCAAGGGTGACATGTGCATGACTGAAGTTACTTGCTTCGCCGCTAATACTAGCTTCAAGTTTATACTCGGTGCTGTATATATTCATCCAGGAGCTAGTATGCAGGATATTGGAATGTTACTATGGCAAGGACTCGGTCCGTACATTCACAACAGCCAGTACGTGCCACCGTTCGTGCAAATTGATTCTAGTATACCGATTCTTCTGTGTGGTGATTTTAACAAAAACGTAAAGCCTGACAACTCGTTTCTTAATTTCATGAAAAATACGTATAATCTTGATTGCGTATCAAACGTTTCTAAGTCAACTACGTTAAAAGGAACAACTATCGACTTGACTTTCGCAAGACACATTACAGCAGAAACACTTCCTTTCATTTCATATTTCTCCTATCATCGTCCTATCCTCAACAAAATCACTCAAATAGGAATTAGTTAAGTTTAAGTTTACATGTACAATGTTTTAGTAAACACAAAATATATTTCTATAGTTAAAATTTGTGCAATTCTTATTTTCATTCAATTCCTTGTTCCTATTGTGCAATTTAATTATATTCATATCAATAAATATTCTACCGTTGTCACGTAAAATCTTCGCCCGTAAAACCGACTTTACAGGCAACCATTGTTTTTTTTTCCAGCGATGTTCTAATGCTTTTATGCCCTCCAGAAAGAACGATGTTTCAAGTGACTCAAAAAATGAGGTTACAGCATCAATCACCTCTTCATCTGACCTAAAATGAATGCCAAAAAGTGATTTTTTTCAAATGAGGAAATAGGTGGAAGTCAGACGGAGCTAGATCTGGTGAATAGGGTGCATGTGGTAAAGGTTCAAAGCCAGAATCATAAATATCAGTCATGGCTTGCAGAGACCGAAGACTCAGAGCATTGTCTTGATGGTAACCAATCTTCCTGGACAACATTTCTCTTCTCTTTTCCTTGATAGCTTCTCGTAGTTGCTTCACAAGATTTGCAAAATAATTGGCAGTGATGGTTTGACTCTTATTCAGAAAGTCTAGAAGAAGTACACCCTCGCAATCCCAAAAGACAGACACCATAATCTTCCCTGCTGATGGGACTGTCTTGGCTTTCTTGGGGAAGGGGAACCGGAGTGTGTCCATTGCATGGATTGTTGCTTGGACTTTGGTGTAAAGTGATGGGCCCAAGTCTCATCCATGGTAACAAATCTTCGGACAAATTCCTCTGGATTGGCTTCAAATAACGCAAGATTGTCCGAAAATAACTTTCTCCTTACAGCCTTTTGATCGGGTGTCAAAAGTTTGGGAACCCAACGGGAAGAAAGCTTCCCGAGGCCCAAGTGTTCTCTCATAATCCGCGATCCACTGTTGTTTTTAGAATACCCAAGGTCTCTTCTATCCGATGAACTGTTATTCTCCTGTCCAACATAACCAAAACATGTATCTTGTCTATGTTTTCTTGAGTAACTGACTCAACGGATCTTCCTGGTCGATGTTCGTTTTCGGTGCTGATCCTCCCTAATTTAAACACAGCTACCCGTTTTTTTACTATGCTATAGGAAGGAGCATCTTCCCTTAATGTATCCACCATACCCTCATAGATTTCCTTCGGAGACATTCCTTTCTTACAAAGATATTTTATTACAGCACGAATCTCGTTTGTCTCCATTTTAGATTATTCCTGTTTCTTGTCCTCTTTCAGAACCCATAACAAAAAAAAAAAAAACGGTTCGTGTGATGTATTGGCGGATTAGTTTAATATTTGTTTTTATTTATTTGTTGCCACAGAGTTGATGATGATAATTGTGTATATATGGATATATATAGTGTTTGTGTTTTTAGAAGTTAGTTATTTTTCTAATATGTAATTGTGTTAACTTTGTTTGTTTCTTGGCATTAAAAAATTATATACTATTTTCAAGTCTTTTGTCTGGAAACATTGCATTGGCGACGAGGATTTAAGAGTAAGTGCCCAAGCGATGGTATAAGGTAATATGAAGAATTTTGTTCAAAATTAAAGAAGAAATAAGTTATTGGAAATTTACATAAGAAAAATTTGTTTCATGATGGCTCATTACCATTTTAGGGAATTTGAAGAAAAAAATGAGAATTTTTGCTTATTTATCGAGCGTTTGGAGCAGTTTCTAATTCTAGAAGAGGCTCTAGTGAAGAAAAGAAAAAAGCCTATTTGCTGACTCTAATTGGCGGGAAAGGCGTATGATACATTGAAAAATTTATGTAGCCCGAAGTTGCCTATAGAGTATAAATATGAAGAATTGATTGAGAAACTGGTTGAATATTTTTCCCCAAGGCGATCTATAATCGTAGAGAGATTCATGTTTTTTGGAAGAATACAAAAGGAAACGGAAAGTGTTTCAGAATATCTGGTGGAAATCAAGCGGCTAGCCTCAACGTGTGGATTTGGCGAATTTTTGAAGGAATCCTTAAGAGACAAAATGGTGTGCGGATTGAGAAATGCAAAAATTCAGAGGAGGATCTTGTCTGAAGGAGATGTGCCGTTGGCAAGAGTAGTGAAATTGCGTTGTCGATGGAGGCAGCAGAAAAAAATACCAGAATATTCCATGTCAATGAGCCTGCAGATAGCGTGGACAAAATACGCGCAGAAGTCAGGAATAGATATGATAGAGAACAAAATAGAAAGTGCATACATTGCGGGAGGTTGCATAAAGACTTATGCAGATTTAGAGAGGTGACCTGTTTCAGATGCGGGAAAAGAGGTCACTTGGCAACCATCTGCAGGAGCCGTGGGGAACATACAAGCGAAAGACAGGTGAGCCGGTTTCGGAACCAGAGAAAGATTAATCAAATCGAGGATCAAGAGGAGGAGGAGGAAGAATCCGTTCAAAGAATGGTCTTCATGAGAAGGTATGATTATAGAGTCAAGTATGCTACGAATGACCCTCCCTATGTGATTAAGGTGAGAGTAGAGGACACTTTGATGACTTTTGAAATCGATACGGGTAGCTGTCTGACTTTAATATCGGAGAAGGATTTCAAAAGATACCTCCCAGACGTGCAGGTAAAAGAAGCGGGAATAATTGTTAAGACCTATGACGGAACTGTGGTACCGATTCTGGGTGAAATAGATGTCAAGGTCGATTTTCGGGGAACGATCGCCAAGCTTAGAGCTGTCGTGGTGAGAGGAGAAAGGAAGGCCTTGTTGGGAAGAGAATGGATCAATGTTTTGAAAATTGGAAATTATTCTGTGAATCAGATGCCTTTGGAGGACACGTTGGCGGAATTATTGAGTGAACACCAGGTTGTGTTCGGGGAGACAACAGATCCAATAAAGGGATTCACATTTGCAGTGAATATTCAGGATGTAAACCCCATATTTCATAAGGCCCGACCAGTTCCCTTTGCGATTAGAACGGCGGTAAACGAGGTACTAGAAAGAATGGTGGAGAAGGACTACTTGTATCAAGTACCCAGCAGCAAGTGGGCAACTCCAGTGGTGGTTGTGCCCAAGAAGAATAAAGAGTTTAGGATTTGCTGTGATTTCAAAGTAACTTTAAATAGGTTCTTGGATACTGCGGCCTATCCGCTGCCTACTCAGCAGGACCTGTTTTCCGTCTTGGCTAGAAGAAAGTATTTCTCTAAACTAGATTTGAGCAATGCATACCTTCAATTAGAAGTAAACCCTAGCACCCAGCCACTCCTGACTATTAATACGCATAAGGGGCTTTTAAAAGAATGGGTTTAAAAGAATGCCTTTTGGATTGGCAAATGCCCCTAGTTTTTTCAGTCAGTTATGGAGAGAATATTGGCGGGAATTAATGGGGTTATTTGTTACATTGACGATGTACTCGTATCCACGTCGTCAGTGGAGGAACATATAGCGGTATTAAAAACTATTTTTGTTCGGTTGCAGAAGCACAACATAAAATTAAAAAGGGAAAAATGTGAATTTCTGCGAAGAGAAATACAGTATTTGGGACATCTCATCAAAGAAGATGGTATTCGGCCTTTAGAGGACAAGATACAAGGGCTACAGAAAGCCAAAAGCCCGACAAATGTCTCGGAATTGAGATCTTTTCTGGGATTGGTGAACTATTATGGAAAGTTTATTCCGAATTTGCCAGAGCTGTTGGAGCCACTTCACAAGCTGCTGAAAAATAATAGTTATTGGAAGTGGACAGGGGAGTGTGAGGAGGCGATCGCGGAGTGTAAAAAAAGAATTACCTCCGAGAAAGTGTTGGTGCCATATGATGCCACGTTACCTTTATCTTTGGCCACGGACGTATCTCAGATTGGAGTGGGGGCGGTGCTGTCCCATGTTATCGAGGGCCAAGAGAAACCAATCATGTTTGCCTCACGAACACTTTCCGGGGCCGAACGTAATTATTCACAAATAGAAAGAGAAGCTCTAGCAATAATATATGGTGTGACTAAGTTCCACCAATTTATCTATGGAAGACAATTTACCCTGATTACAGATCATAAACCCTTGGTGTCTATTTTGGGGCCGAGAGCAGGGATTCCCACTTTGTCTACTTCAAGATTGCAGAGATGGGGACTGACTTTGGCGGCTTATACATATGAAATTAAGTTCCGAAGAACTCAAGATCATGGAAACGCAGACCTTCTCTCACGGTTGCCAGTAGAGAGTGACGAAAAACCGGTTTTGAATCAAGCGTTCATATTATCATACGTGGAAGATTTTCCGGTTACAGCAGCAGAAATAGGTGTGGAAACTAAAAAAGATGAAGTATTGTCAGTGGTGAAGCGCTATACCCAGCAAGGCTGGCCTGAAAGAGTTGGGGAATACCTCAGACCCTACTTTCAGAGAAAGTTGGAGTTAACTATGGACGGGGAATGCTTATTGTGGGGAATGCGAGTGATCATCCCGTCTTCTCTTAGGAAAAAATATGTTGAGTTGTCTACACGAGACCCATTCGGGGATGGGAAAAATGAAGGCGGTTGCTAGGTCGCATTTTTGGTGGCCGAATCTTGACAACCAGATTGAATGCATAGTAAATGGGTGTAAAAATTGTCAGCAAACTCAGACAGGCCCAAGTAAAGTAAACTGGAGACCGTGGGTGTGGGCAACCAGGCCCTGGCAACGGATCCATATGGATTTTGCATTTAAAGATGGAGTGAATTTGTTAATTGTGGTGGATAGCCACTGAAAATGGGTCGAGGCGATCCCGATGAGAGAGATAACCGCAAGAAAAACGATTGAGCAGTTAAGAAGATTGTTTTCAGCGTATGGGTTACCAGAGGAAGTGGTGTCGGATAATGGCCCACAGTTTACAGGAGTAGAGATGAAGAGTTTTTTCGAAAGAAATGGAGTCAAGCAAACTCTGATTCCAGCATACCATCCACAGAGTAATGGTTTAGCGGAAAGAGCGGTTCAATTGATAAAGATGGCCTTGGAAAAAAATAAAAGGAAGTTTGAAGATACCATTCAAGATACACTGTCAAGAATTCTCCTCACGTATCGATGCACGCCGCATGAGACAACTGGGAAAACCCCATCAGAGCTGTTTATGGGTCGGTCTCTGCGGACCAGACTGACATTAATACACCAGAGCCTGGACAATAGGGTGAGGGAACGACAGGCCAGGCAGATGAGGTATGATCGAGGAAGAGGCCAAGAGGAGTTCGAGGTGGACGATAAGGTGTGGTGTAAGAATTTTAGAGGTGTCGGATGGATCCCAGGAAGAATAGTGGGCAGAAAGGGGAGCAGAGTCTATACAGTTTTGATAAATGGACAGGTGAAGACCTACCACCGAGATCAGATAAGGAGAAGATGGACTAGTGGTGAAGATGGAGATGAGGCCAGAGAGAAAAGAGAGGAGGAAGATGACCCAATATGGATGGCTCCTGAGAGTATGAACAGCCGGAGGGACAGATAATCGTTTTCGTCGGAAACAGCTGGACTGCCGCAGGATCCAGTGTCCGGGGACCAAGGTGTGGAGATTGAAAGCAGCCCAAGGGAATCTGCGTGTTCCTCAGACAAAGAAGCCCGGACGGAGGAAAGGCCCCTGCCAAGAAGAAACCCTCCAAGGGATCGGAGACCTCCTGTGCGATATCAAAGCATGTAGGGGGAAGATGGTGTGATGTATTGGCGGATTAGTTTAATATTTGTTTTTATTTATTTGTTGTCACAGAGTTGATGATGATAATTGTGTATATATGGATATATATAGTGTTTTTAGAAGTTAGTTATTTTTCTAATATGTAATTGTGTTAACTTTGTTTGTTTCTTGGCATTAAAAAAATATATACTATTTTCAAGTCTTTTGTCTGGAAACATTGCAGTTAGTTCTAGAAACTTAAAAATGTATACATCCTTATACAAGGCTTTAAGGTATATTTGGTAAAATTTATTGGTTTCAAATATTTCTTTCTCATGGTCGGGCCACGGACTTATGGGACACCCCTCGTATTTAAGGCAAGGACAAACTATGGATGATAAAATACAAGATAAGTAATGAGGGAGGTTTACAGAGTAACAAAATATAAACATTAATAATTTGTTAAAATAATAATAAATACTTTGCTACAATATATATAATTTAATTATTTTTTCCAAATATTAATTTAATTAAAAACATATTAAGATGGCCGCTCAAATAAAAAAGTTGAACAATAAAAGGAAATATCATACAAAATTTCACTATACTTGAATTTGATATAACGGATGTATTAGTTAAGATGTAATATTAAAATAGATAGCAGTAATAGTAATATTGTCAGGTAGAAATTAGGAAGGACAAACTTCAGAATGACACAGCAATTTATTTAAGGAAAAGAAAAAATCAACATTTATAAGATACAAGATAAGCAATGAGGGAAGTTTCCAGAGAGGAAAATATACATAAAATATAAATATCAAGCTTAATAATCTGTGAATCAAATATAATGAATACTTTGTTACAATATATTATGATCATCATATTCATTACCAGTTCTGTAATATGCAGATCATCCCGTTGTGGGAATATTTAGAACAATTCAAGGTAGGAAGTATATCAAATATCTTGTCAGATATAATTATATATCATAGCTAAGTTTAATCGAGATACGTAAAATACTGCTTTTTGCTTATCCCTAGTATACGTGGTACAGGCCATGATAATCATGGTAGGTAGAAGTAAATGACTGCTTTTATTGTAAGTACACCATATGTCTAAAAATATGTCTATACATAGTTATGAAGTTATGAAGTCAGTGGTCAGATTACCATGCAGAGAGGGAATGACAGACGAGAGCACCAAGTATTCGGCTGGTCTTAACCTCTTAACCAAAGAGATACCGTGAACAAAGAGAGATCATTTTGCGATAGCCGATAGTTCCTATCATTCCTATTATTTTCCTACACTGAGGTTCCTTATATGGTATGTTAAACTTTATCCCCTCTAACTGTAACATTTCTTAATAATTCATTAAAACATATATATATATATATAAAGTTGGGGGAAAATGATATTCAAGAATCAAAAGAGACACCTCTCCCTTTATTTATGTATCAGAAGGATGGCACTGTGCATCACCCTAGTAAAATCTTCCAATAAAGAGTTTTCTAGAAAATCTTTTGTATCTTCGCGTCAATAATAGTACACAAAAATATTGAATATTTCAAACAATAAGGAAAATAATTCGAGATATTACCAAAGAAATGAAAGATCATTGTAAGTAATGATAATTAAAAAAGCAGTAAAAAAGTTGCGGAACACAAAGGTCAATTCTAGGTCTCTTTTTACGATAGACTAGAGGTCATGACCTTGTAGGTCATCAGGCGCAGGAATCATCTGCAACAGACGAACATGACAATACTCGTCTGGTTTAACTTTACTAGTGATAATAAATAATGAGATAAAACACCAGTTTGGACAAATACCGACAAAAGGGGTGTGTTGGTGGATAGTTGGTGATTTTAGTAATTCATCTCCGGGAATCTGGGTTACATCAAGAGAAAGAGAGACAATACAAATATTCGATATTTATTTATATTGTTACATCGCTCCTCCAGACGTCGTAGACGTCTTTGTTTGTGAACAAGGTTTTCTAGGAAAACAATATGATTCGTTGCGGATACATCTTAATGTGATATACTTCAATACAATAGTTTTAAGGAGAAGAATAACTATATATACTGTCAAGCATCACTGGACTCCGGGGGTACGATCACATGTGTGAGGGGTTCTCTTATCAGCAAAAAATGAAAACGAGACGGTGGCTGACCACTCTCATTATTATTATTTTTACCTTGGGATAAGTTGTTAGATCTCTCCCTATAAATACCTCTTGTATATAATTTAAATGGAGAACTAAAAGGTAAATACCCTTTATAATAAATTAATTATTCCCAAATTTGCCTTTGCTTTATTTTTCTCCGCGACAATATTGTTATGACGCTTTTCCAGCGGTCGATGTTTGTGAACAAGGTCTGTAGAAAAACACAATATAGATTCGTTGTGGATACAGCTTAATGAGATATACTTTGTTACAAGAGTTTTAAGTGGATCAATAATTATATATATATAGTAGATGTCTGTATTGTCCGCCACAATCCTCCTTGTCTTCCTGGTTAATCAACACGGTCACATGTCAACTTGTCGTCTCTTCTGTTACCCCCGATCACACCAGACTGTCTGGTGTCCAGACAGGTGTCAGAAGTGGGATTCGAACCCACGCCCACATCAGTGGACCAGAACACTCAACTCCCGCTACGGGATAAGATTTACTCTTGAGTCTAGCTCCTTAGACCACAGAGGCTATCCTGACATATCTTTGTCATCCTGATGAATAATATTTATAAAGTTATATATTAAAATCAAAAAGGCATATCCTGACCATGTTCATATGAACCTTTAGATGGCAGAGCGCCATCTAATGGAACAGAAATCAACTAAACGTTGATTTAGCCTGTTCCCTGATATTTGGCTAACCCATTTTCTTGTTAAATCAATAAAAGTCAACAACGAACGCGTTTCGGGCTGTTGGTCCTCGTCAGCGTGATGCAGACTTCTCAAGAAAATGGATTGGCCAAATATCAGGGAACAAGCTAAATCAACGTTTAGTTTATTTATGTTCCAATAGATGGTACCATCTAAAAGTTCATGTGAACGTGGTCAGGATATGTCTTTTTTTAAATTTTATTTCCACATAGTTATATATATAATGCATTATCGCGCCATCTGTCATAAGAAATTGAAACTATATTTAATGATTAATTTTTAATTAAAACAATTTTCTACTCTTCTTACTGCAATCATAAATTAGTGGGAGGGATTGGTTCTGTTGGAATATCACACAGAGTAACAATGGCTATAGATGAGCTTGTGTTTGAAAATGAACTTGTAGGAATATAATGATAATTGTTTTTGTTGTTTTCACGTAGACATATATCCCAAGATTTGTTTTGTATAATTGATATTAATAATAAATAATATGTTAGGTTAAATTGGTTATGGATTCAACTTTCTTACTTACTTTAATTACATAATAGGTTCATCAGTGTGGTAAACCCAATGTAATATTACAGCGGGATGGTAGATTAAACTGGCGAAACCGCTAGGAGGGTTCATCACTGATGAGCCAGGCCCTCCTATTAATTTTTCATTGCAGTAAGGTAGCACTATGGATAATATACCAGCATCAATTATAAACATTATGAAATCTTACTTCACTAACCGGAAGATAAGATTTAGGTACTCTTCGAATGAATTCACCAAAAAACTATGTAAAAGATGTCCGCAAGGAGGACCTTTATCTCCGACAATTTGGAACGTCATAATAAATTATCTATTATCTAACTCTCAGGCACCTAATAGCGAAATTATTGGATATGCAGATGATCTAACGGTAATATGTTGGAATACAGATATAACCAATCTTAAGATTACAATTGAAAATTCAATAGGAAAAATAAATATGTGGTGTGAAAACAACAAACACAAAATATCAAGGCAGAAAACAAAGATTTTATATTTATTCAATTGTAAAAACTGTAATTAACTTGCATAATAATATTGTCAAATCAGTTGAAAACCTAAAAATATTAGGATTAACTTTCAAGAATCATCGAAACAAGAACAAATTAGATTTTATACCTCACATCGACAGTGTTATTGCAAAAACAACTAGAGCCAGTGGATATCTTTTTGGTTTAACAAAGAAATCGTGGGGATTGGATAGAGGCGATCATTAACATAAGACCTTATTTAGAAGCACATTATCTTATGGTTCAACAATCTGGTACCCATATATAAACACGAGATCTAAAAACAAAATAGATTCACTACAGTATAAAATTCTTAAACACTGTATACATGCTTATAATACAACATCTTCGAATTGTACACATGTTCTCGCAAGAATACTTAAAATTACAGATTTTATTTTGTCAAACATACTTAAAGTTGAAATAGAATATAACAGAAATGATCCATCAAAAAGAATGTAAATATCTAAATTTATAAATGAAAAACTTCAAAAATTCTCTGAAGATTCTAATGATAATTTCAGAGGAATTTTTGAAAACTCAAGATTACCAAATTTGATTCAGCCAAATATTTATAATATACAATTATTTACGGGGCATGGAGACTTTAACACATACTTATACAGGATTGACAGAATTGATTCTTCAATCTGCTTATGTGACCAAGAAGATCACAACTCTGAGCATATTTTAATCCGGTGCCCACTTGTTGCAGATTTGAGAGTACACACACACAATGTCAAATGTTCCAGTTTGAACCAAATGGTTTCCAGTAAAGAAGAATATAAAAAATTTAACAAATACTACAGACTCTATCTCAACTACCGTAGACCTAAATTACATTAATTCATTGAAGATTTTAGCTTAATTCTTAAAGTTTATAATTTTTAAATAATCTATATTTTTATCATTACTTTTTAAATTGTTAATTATAACAATAAATTGGACATTTTTAATTGATCTATCTAATATATAAACTTCATTTCTTGTATAAATCTTGCTCTAAAATGTGAATTTAAATAATTTTTGACTCTCTTTCTAAAACTAGAAATAATTTGTATATATATTTTGAAACTGTGTAAATAAAATAGTTTAACATTTACATGCAAATATCCACATAGGATATAGCGTGTGTTTTGTAATAAATAAAATAGCAGTAGAAATTTGTTTTATTTTAAAAAGAATCATACGCGTGTCTACAATAGTTTCTCAATTTTACTTATAGTTATCAATATATTAAAACATTTTAAACAGACAAAAATTTGCAAATTTGTAATTATTCGAACTATATTCATATCACTATGTGTGTTTGTAAAATTATATTAATCTGTTTTTTTTTCCGCTTCAAATAAATTTGATCATTTTAATTTGGTTACATTCATTACCTAAACATTTACAAACACAAACCTTTCAACATTTTTTTCCTTTAAAAAAACTAAAATATTATAATTGACGACTTTGGATGGAATTTGAATTATACATCAAGAGAGCTCAAATAATTATTCAAGTAGGTATAAAATATCTTGATATCTTAAAAGATTAGTTCTTTGAGAATTCTATTATGTCTCGCAGAGAAGTTTCAATATATTATTCCTTTCAAGATGTTATAGGACGAGGATCATTTGGAATTGTTTCAAGGCATATAAAAAAGGTACTAAAGAAGAAGTAGCGATAAAAAGAATGAAGAGTTACATATCTCCTGATAGCTTTGAAAATGAATATTCTCAAGAAGAAGTTGAAGTATCGTTAAGTCTTAAACATCCTAATATTCTCCATTTTATTGAAAGTTTTAATGAAAATGATGAAACGTTTTACCTAATCATGGAATTGATGTCTTATAATCTTCACTATATTTTATTTAAATGCGGTTTGAAATTTGAAATTGGACACAAACGAAATATATTTATGAGTATTTGTAAAGGATTGGATTATTTACATAGTAATAATATTGTACATCGAGATATCAAACTTGAAAATATATTAATAAATAATCAGGATGAAGTCAAAATTTGTGATTTTGGATTGGCAATTGATAAAAAACGTAACAAAGGTCCTTATGATCGTTTCGTTGGGAATTTAACACATGCTGCTCCAGAAGTCCTGTTTGGTGAAATATCCTATGATACTTCAGTTGATCTCTGGGGTTTAGGTATTATTCTTTCCAGAATGTTTAAAGTCAATTTATACACTGTATGTCCTAAAACGACGTTTGATCAGTTATATACAATTTCTACTATCTTCGGTACATTACCTTTTGAATTGTATTCGAGCATATTCCAATTGAAACCCATTGAACGAATAACCACAGCAAGGGGTCCAAGAAAATTGCATAGCTATATAATGAATGTTGATCTGGATGCTAAAGAACTCATTGAAAATCTGCTTCAATATGATCCAAGAAAGAGACCAACAGCGAACGAATGTCTAGATAGCAAATTCCTTTTGGGAGAAATTTGTCCCCTCTTAATAAAAGAAGAGAAGAATAGTGGAACATAATGATGATGTCAAATTTCCACTCTCACCAAGATGCTGACAAAAGAATACCAAAAGATAGGAATGATACTTTGTATATTATCACAGTATTTCCTCATAACACACTCTATCTAATATGTAATCTACTTTGTATAAATAAAAATTGATATATCTTTTATTTTGTATGTTTTGTAACTACAGTAAAACTGCCCAGCTAGCGAACACCTCTTTACAAAAGACAGTTTTCATTTGAAAAATTACCATTCTTACTATTTAGCAATTCTGCGGTAAGATGACACCTCTCCCTAAAGTACACTTTGGCTCAGCAATTAGACAATTGACAATTAAAACCATTTTATTGACATCTTGTCAATACATGCAAAGTACACAGTCTCTGTACTATTTTTAAAATCTAATTATATATATATGCATCATACTATGTACAATGAACCATGGCGCCTCTGCCAGCGCTGCAGAGTTTGGTGGAGAATCACCAGCGGGTCTCCAGCGACACCACGTATTTTGCGATCTGCGAAGAATACGTAGATCGCGTACTTCGCCGATGAGGAGATGGTGATAGCGTGGTCCTCGAGACCAACTGGAAATTTCCAGGACTGTAGGTCCGGCGGCTGGCCGATGATGGAGAACGCCTCTCGGATGACAGGGCGAACGGCGCTGCAGGACCAGTAGCGGTGAGCCAGCGACAGGTCGATGGAGACGGAGGCGATGCAGACAGGCTGACTCGACGCCAGGTGCTTCGGATGGGGCAGGGCGTGCAGGGCCAGTTGCATTGCGATGTCCGCCACATGGCCCCGAAGGAGCAGCGACGGAGATACTGTGAGGTGGGAACGGCGGCCAGGCGGGGATGCTCCAGCATGCGTCGCGCCGTGCGTGTGCATATGCACAGGAACGGAGTAGCCGTCCCGCGCAGCACCACGGCTTCTTCCAAGAACCTCTCCTGGTAATCGCTCCTAGCATTCTCGTTCAGCAGCCGCTGGCAGAATGATCCAAGGGCAGCTGCGACCTCGTGGACACTCCTTGTCGTCCTGGTATTGAGCGGCGGATTAAGGCCCGCCATGTCTCGGTCTCGCACTCCGACCCACCTTGAAGGAGCTCGAAGCAATGGATTCGCCCTGCAGGCGCCGACGAGGGGCAACTTTCAGTAGGGTGGGAGTGGATACCACCCGGTGGTTCAGGCCCAGGATGGATGTTCACAGAGTTCCACGACGACGGGGCAGCACTCTCTGCAATTAGATGTTGTCCTTTACAGGGAGGTTCTACTGTATTAGCATTTGATCTATTTATGATTTTTTTTAAATGTTTTTTTTAAACATTAATAAACAAAATTGAATTGAAAAATATCCATTTAAATTTTTTTCTCTCCTTTTTTATCTCATTCTTAAAATAAGAATATAACTCCCCTAAAATAATAAAAGAGCAGAACTATCTGTTTTGTTATTTGATTTAAGAAATTTTATGCATGTAAGTTTAAGATTATGAATATTCCTTTAAAGTTCACCCTTCTTTTCTTTTTCTAT
The DNA here is from genome assembly GCA_030710605.1 of Cordylochernes scorpioides. NCBI lineage: Eukaryota > Metazoa > Arthropoda > Arachnida > Pseudoscorpiones > Chernetidae > Cordylochernes > Cordylochernes scorpioides. The sequence continues at coordinate 86,321,866 of CP092865.1, forward strand.
TTTTTTAAAGAAATAAAATAGCACAATCAAGTTTTAATTATAGGGAGTCGGTGGAAGGATGATTTAAACCGTTGGTTTTCAACCGGTACGATCAGGGATCGAATCCCTAATTGGGAACTTTTTTCTAATTAAAAAAATACTCCAATGGCTCCCGATTCTTGCAAAAGTCCAACCCTACCAGCGAGTGCAAGTAATCAAATGGGATTCTGGAACATTTGTAAGTGCAAAAGTCGAACTGCTTTTCACATGTGTAGACATGTGGTGCACTTACAGCAAAAGTAGTTGCCAACTACCCATCATAATTATAATGGCCTGTACCACGTGTACTTGAGTTTTAAAAAAAATATATTTTCTTTTTTATTTATTCAGATTACCCAGGGTCCGGGAGCGTACATAAACTACGTGGGGCTTATATTATTATATAATATGTATAGAGCTTTATATTTTAATCTATGAAAAAACAATAGAAAAAAAAAATAAAAAGGTCAAGTGTTGATATCGATATATATATATAAATGAGTGTTTGTATGTTTGTTTGTTTGTTTGTTGGTTTGTATGTCCGGTATACAAATTCGCAGTAGTTCACTAATTCAAACAAAAATTTCCATACATAGGTAAAAAATAACGGTGATGACGATAGGCTATTTTAAAAATATATAAATCAATTATTAAAAAACTATATATTCAAATTATTCGACTTAGCTCACGAGCAGCGCCCTCTAGAACACTCAAGCGACTTGCCGGCAGCCAACGGGCGCGCGCCGCCGGCAGGTCGCCTCAGCGTTCTAGACGAGAAGCTTTACTTAATTACAATGCAAATCCTTAACTATATTTACAGGTTTTCTAATTTATAACTATTTCACATATTTACATATATATTTTCATTTTTTGCTATAACTGATATAATTCGCCGTTTAAAATAACTGCTCTTGCTATATTTGCTATGTTTTTATTTTGATATGTTTTATGTGTTTGAATAATACATTTAATCGTGTAAACCCGGGCGTTGCCCGGGTCATTCGTTAAAAATAAAAAAGGCATATCCTGACCAGGAGCACATGTACTTTTCAGAATGCAGAGCGCCATCTGGTGGAACAGAAATCAACTAAACATTAATTTAACCTGTTCCCTTATATTTGGTCAACCCAATTTCTTGATAAATCAAGAAAAGCCATCCACGAACGCGTTTCGCCCTGTTGGCACTCGTCAGCGTGGAGTAGGCTGTACCACTTCGACTAAAAATGTCCATTTCTTGGTTTCTCAAGAAGCCACTGGGACCAAACATATTTTTGGTCGCAGTGGTACAGCCTACTCCACGCTGACGAGCGCCAACAGCGCGAAACGCGTTCGTGGATGGCTTTTCTTGATTTATCAAGAAATTGGGTTGACCAAATATCAGGGAACAAGTTAAATCAATGTTTAGTTGATTTCTGTTCCATCAGATGGCGCTCTGCATTCTGAAAAGTACATGTGCTCCTGGTCAGGATATGCCTCTTTTATTTTTAATGTTAATCTATATATATAAATTTAATAATAAGTATAAATATTAGTTAAAGATATTAACTAATTAAGGTTCTCTGTCCATATCTACAGGAGAACACATATAAAAGAATAAAACGCCGCCTGATGCCAAAAACTCGAGACATCTTGAATAAAATAAAAAGAAACTCAACTCCAGAAACCATTTTAATTTATCAATTATTATATTTTATTATAATTCTCTTATTTTTCATTATCACCTTTCTATATTTTTAATTCTAAGTATAAATTATTGAAAAAATATTAATTATTAAATAATAATTAACAAATTTTATCCACTTTTCTTTAATATAACTAAGTTCAGCATCCTTATAAAATCTTCAAAGAAAGAAATCTGCCCACCTCAGTAATCAGACTTCCACTGACGTCTATATTTATATATATAAAATTGAATGTCTGTGTGTACTCTATAGATTCAAAAACCATACATCCAATCGCCGTGAAATTTTGGGATATTATTAGGTATATCCCCGGGAAGGTCTTTGAAAAATAATTTATTGAATATCTTGAATATCCTTAGAGTTATTTGCAGATTTGTAGATTTAACTCGCAAGCAGCGCCCCCATTGCGACGATGATAACAAGTTTTTTATCTATAAGTTTTATTATCACTAAGTTTATTATCTTAAATATTATTAATCAAAAGTAAGATTTTCTACCTATTAATTGCGCACAAGTCAAAGTTAGTTTTATCATTTATCTACAACATATATATTGGGAGAATAGATAAAATGATGATTTTGTAATGTAGAAAATTAGGAAAGACAAAATTCAGGATATCACGGCAATTTATTTGAGACAAGAATAATGATACAATTCCAAGGCAAGATACTATTCCTCTTTAACTTTCAATTACCGAGGGAACCAATTAATATTGATTTTATTCAACTTATCGAGTATTTTTCAAGGGACCGGGAAAAAATGTTCACTTTATCGAGAGATTCAAATTTACGAGTTTCAAATTATCAAAATATATCTATTATTTTTTTTTATAAGTTTATAGAGAATTGTTTTGACAAATGTTCGTTAGATAAACCTTTACTCGGGTAAAACCCGGGCGAAGCCGGGTACGTCCGCTAGTATGTAAATAAAACCAAGAAAGTGTCAGAAGGACAGCCCGGGTAGTTGGTGACTTCTGTACATGGCTACAGGAATTTTTTTATTATCCCATGGGTAAGATTACACCAGGTCATGAAGGTTGAAAGCAATAATTATTTCTACTATAGTTTTGGGGTTGTTGTATAGTTCTTAGCTCCAATACAGTCCAGGAAATGTGCTGGAGTGGAGTTGAAGCATTTTGAGCAGACAGGAAAAACTTTTTCTCTATCAATGAACATAATGGGTCTTATATGTCCGGTCTTTAATCTTGTTTGTGGCTTCGTTTCTAGAAAGCTGTGATGATATTGAGTCTCCAGGTCTTGTTCCTCCAGTAACCTGGTTTATATAAATATTGCCACGTGGAAAATTAGGGAAGACAAAAACTTCAGGAGGAAACAAAATTTATTTCAGGGAAGGACAAAACTATCAAAGGTAAACAAAAGATAAGCCACGAGGGAAATTTACAGAGTCGCAAGATATAAAACATAAAAATAACCACTCTGTTAAATAAAAAATAATAAAATTAATAAATACTATGTTACAATATATAATGATTTTATTCTTAAACATTATCAATTAAAGGTTCTTTAAACGCTCTCACCTAGTTCATATCTAAAAGGAATATCTAAAAGTTCAACAACAAGATATACTCGTATTGTAAATATATTGTAAAGAGTATTTTTATTAATTTGATTATTATTATTAACAGAGTGGTCATTTTTATGTTTATATTTTGCTACTCTGTAAATTTCCCTCGTGGCTTATCTTTTGTTTGCCAATCAGTTTGTCTTTGCCTGAAATGAATTGTTGTCTCCTCCTGAAGTTTTTGTCTTCCCTAATTTTCCACGTGGCAATATTTTGTTTTCAAAAATTACTGAGGTATTAATTTGAAGCAGAAGAAACTTTTATTCATTGTAAAAAAATGTGTAGTTCATGTAAAAATATATTTAAAACACAATTATATTATATCGACACAAAGCTCTGTCTCTCTAGGGACACTTTAACTTTAAAGATAAACAAAACATTGCAAGAAAAGAAAGATATTGGAAATGTGTACAAAAATTGTTATGCCAGTTATTTATATTTTAAAAGAAATATATCAACACAATTGATATATGTACAAAGGTTTATTATAGAACTCTAGTTAAATGAAATATAATTGTAAAGTATTGTGTGTATTCGATAAAAATAATTTACAGATTGAAGATAGTTTTAAGGAATATTTTAGAATGAAATTATGCTAGATATTAATTATATTATGATGCATTAGCGCGCCATCTGTTATGAAAATTATAAACTATTATAGACGCGTATGTGATTCTTTTTAAAATTAAAATAATATCTACTGCCCTTACTGCAATAAAAGAATTAATGGGAAGGCCTGGGTAATCAGTGGTGATCTCTCCCAACCTTTTCGCCATTTTAATCTAACATACCGCTGTTATATTGAATTTTTCTATCTTCCTTTTATAGTGATACTAATGCTAGATTGTAACGTGGAAAAATTAAGAAAGACACAAACTTCATTCTCTCTCTTGAGATAAACAGGATTCCTGGAGTGTACTAAAGTCACTAACTATCTGGGTTGACACATCTAATGGTGGACATCCAGTTTATCAGATGTACTGTACTTGGTTGTGTACAGGGTTAAATATACTTATTCCTGTGGCTGTTTGGTACCTATGAAGGTGGGACATCTGTGGTGGTCGACAGTTCGGTCTTCCTGGTGACAATGTGGACAGGTAGGATCATCTTTAGATATTTTTTCAGCAACGTCTTTGACAAAGCCATGTCCTGTGAGGATTGAAGAGGCGGAGACAAACTTTAGGATGACACAGCAATTTATTTAAGTCACAAGCACATATATATAGAAATACAGTTAAACCTGTCTATAGCGCTCCCCTCTTGGGACTTACCAAAATAGGGTGCTATAGAGAGGTAGTGCTATAGTTAGGTTACTTTTAATGTAAATCGCATCGTACTACGTATTTAAATCGGGCGCTATAGAGAGGGAGGCGCTATTTATAGGGGGCGCTATAGACAGGTTTAACTGTATATATTTATAACCCAGGGAACGCAGAACGCCAACTTCCCAGGGAGTCCAGCTCACCAGTATGGACTAGTGTTGAGCGCTTTCACTCGCGTCCTGTTTTGATTGCTAAGTTGAACCAGTTGACCAGAAATTTCTATGCTAAGGTTAAGTCTTGGAGGTCACAGACACATGAGGAACAAACTTCAATACATCTTTTACTAGAATGTCCTGTTTTTCAAGACTACAGGATCGAAAATAATTTAATAGTAACAGATCCAAGTATTTTTATTTCCAGTAAACTATGAATGATAAAATACAAGATAAGAAATGAGGGAAGTTCGCAGAGTAACAAAATATCTAAATTAATAATTTGTTATTAAAATAATAAATATTTTGATACAATTTATAATTTATTTATTTTTCCAAATATTAATTCAATTAAAAACATATTATGATGGCCGTACAAATAAAAAAGTTGAACAATAAAAGGAAATATCATACAAAGTTTCACTATACCTGATTTTATATGACGGATGTATTGATTAAGCTGTAAATTTATAATAGATAGCACAGTAATAGTAATATTGTCATATAGAAAATTAGAAAATACAAACTTCAGGATGACACAACAATTTATTTAAGGCACCAAACACCAATCAACATCAAAGTTTCAGAATAGCAAAATATAAATATCAAACTTAATGATCTGTATTCATGATATAATTGTGAAAAAAGTTTCAAAATTACAAATATTTTCTCACAATGAGTTTCTTTTTATTAAAAAACGCTAGCTTTCAAGTGATAATCGCTCTTCAACGGGCTTCGCTCTTTGAGCGATTATCACTTGAAAGCTAGCGTTTTTTAATAAAAAGAAACTCATTGTGAGAAGATATTTGTGAAATTAATAATCTGTGAATCAAATATAATAATAACTCTGCTACAATATTATGATTATCATAACCATTACCAGCTCCGAAATATGCAAATCATCCCGTTGATGGAATATTTAGAACAATTCAAGGTAGGAAGTATATCAAATATCTTGTCAGACATAATTCTATATGATAGCTAAGTTTAATACGTAAAATACTTCTTTTTGCTTATCCCTAGTACACGTGGTACATTCCATAATAATCATGTTGGGTAGAAGTAAATGACTGCTTTTACGGTAAGTGCACCACATGTCTACACACGTGGAAAGTAGTTCGACTTTGCACTTACAAATGTGTCAGAACCCGTTTGGTTACTTGCATTCTCTGGTGGGGTTGGACTTTTGCAAGACTCGGGGGCCATTGGAGTATTTTCTTTTATTAAAAAAAAAGTGTCCAATGCGGGAATCGAACCCGAGTGGTAGCAGTAGAAAAGCAACGGTTTAGACCATCCTTCCATTGACCCTTGTCTGATACACCGATACTGTAAAAAACACACGTATAAATATACTAGCCGACTGGACCCGGCTTCGCCCGGGTATTGTTCGAGTGGGGTTTACTCATGAATGAATAGAGGCCCCAACTGTTTGTAAACTCAATGTAATGAATTTTCTTTCAGCAAAATGAAGATAAACTGCAAACAGCAATATCGAAAATGCTTGTAAAAAATCTGAAATATAGGATCCATTTCACAAACACATCTAATGAATAGAGTGCTGTTTGGAGGAGTGGTCTAAACTGTTAATTTTTAAAAACCATGACCCGGGATCATCGAATTCAGATTCAGACACTTTGTTCTGAAAAAAAAAAATTGCCCCAATGGCTCCTGATTCTTGAAAAAGTCCAACCCCTCCAGTGAGTGCAAGTAACCAAACTGGGCTTTTATTCTTAAAAATTAAAAAAATCTAATGATTAGTGTGAATAAAGAAAAATGGTCGGCACAACCTGAAAATTTCACTTTGTCCACTTCACTCTCGGCTGTCCAAGAAGAAACAGCCAGAGCAAATATTTTAAAGGGCACCTAATCCGGCATTTACATATCTAAATAGTTAAGCAACTTTTATAAATGTAATATATTTCTGCAATATTGAAATACCTGGACTTGGAAGAATTTTTTATTAGTTATTGTTGCAGTTTTAGAAAAGTGTGGGAAATTGGATATTTTAACAAAATAATGTACTTTTTAAAATGGTATATAAAATAAAAAGGAAATTTGCATAATTTTCTAATAGTCAAGGGCAATTTTAAAAATACCAAAAAAGCAAGACCAAATAAAAAAATAAACAAATTATGTGTGATGTTTCAGTAGCAGCATTGTTGCCATATAAAGACAAAATTACTGAATGTATTCAGTACCTTTGTCTGAAGATAGCCAAAATGTTGTAACTGAAACCACACATAATGTATTTATTTGTATTCGGTCTCGCTTCCTTTTTTTTTTTTAATTATCCCTAGTACACGTGGTACAGGCCATGATAATCATGGTGGGTAGGTAGCGACTGCTTTTACTGTAAGCGCACCACATGTCTACACATGCGATACATTGCTACCAGCTAAATGCATTTTTACTATGGTGTGATTTCCACATGATGGATCTGTAGACACATTATAATCTCTCCAGAGCTTAAGGTAGCAAACAGTACTTTCACAATACATAAATATCAATGCCAAAAGCCAGAGTTATGAAAGCATGTTGCAGTGTAATGTAGACCTGCAAGGTGGGAAAAAAGCAATATTATTTACGGCTTTAATTTGAAAAGTATTATGAAACGTTAAAAATATAATCTTAACTTTTGAAGCATGAAAAAAAAATGCTAACTTGATTTGTATCAATTCAGTCTAAAAACAAACAGCATGTAAAAGTAAGCACCAATCGAAAGCATTTATTAGCTCTAACAGTGCTGCCCCCAGCGGTAAAAGACTGGAGCTAACGCTTCATGGGTTGGTAAAGTTTTTGTTAATATTACATTAACTTAACAATATTCCATGTCTTGCTAACACAAATTTTCAAAAATAATATGCATAAAAATAATGCAATTCTAAAAATCATAAATGAAGCATCATTAAATTAAATGGGAGAGAAATGGTGTTCCAATTTTTTTTTTTTTTTTTTGTAAAACTTTGACCCTTATATTTTTACAAATTCTTAATGTACATAACCCAAACCAAATTTTTTATAAATTCTGCAAACAAATATAATATTATAGAGTCATGAAAATACTAATGGTGTAAAATTCAAAACAGCAAAGTTATCCTGATAAATGCAATGAGCTATGATAAGGTGTGTTGCAGGCTAACAAAAACCTTAATTGAACCAGAAATGTTGACACCATGAAAAAAAAACAATTTTCAAGAATAGAGTTATGTAAATGAATTAAATGTGAAAAAAATAAAGTAAAAAAAGCTTTATTGATGAAACTACAGTAGAGCAATAATGATGAACAAATATTATTGACAAATTATGTATTTACAAAAGTCAAGCTTCCCAAAAGCATTATTCGAAGAAATCTCTTTCAAAATTGTCAAAATCTAGATCAAAGCCCCCTGATAAACAATATTGCGTGTCTTGCTAAAAGTAGAACTAAAGACAAATAATTTTTTTTGGGCTGGAAACACGGGAGCATGCTACATAGAGTTGCCCATGCGAGAAACAGGGAGACTCAAGATGCACACCAACTACTTGCAATGTTTGACCCTGAGATTTATTAATTGTCATAGCAAAGGCAACCATAACTGGGAATTGCAAGCGTCTAAACTTAAAAGGCAGATCATTTGGAATAATAGGTATTCTAGGAATAAGGACCTCTTCCCCTCGAAAAGAGCCAGTTAAAATTCGAGCCTGGAGAACATTAGTGCCCATTCGAGTGATGCATAATCTAGTGCCACTGCAGAGACGGAGTGGATCAAGGTTTCGTATTAAAATTACTGGCACACCAACTTTTAGTACAATTTTGTGTGAAGGTGTACCAGACAATTCTAGTGAATTCAAAAATTCAGTGGGATACGACACAGATTCATCAGGATCAACCATTGTATCAATTGATCTATAGATTTTGCTTTCACCCGGGATTAAATTTAATATTGTATTATTTATTTCTAGCACAGTGCTATTTTTGGGGGCTAAAATAGTGCGGGGAAAATAACCATTCTTCAGATAAATAGTTTACACCAATATTAGGGAAAACTTTTTCATACAGACTTTCTGAAGATTCCACCACTTGGCAAAAAGTATTTGAAAACTGGATGATACACTCGGAATCAGTTTCTAGTTGAACTTCTCCTATCTTTAAGAGTTCGTCTGCAAATTGTGCAGCAGTGGTATCATTATGGAGTTGAACTCTCATGTTGACTGTGAGGTGCATTTTCACAATATGGCTCCAAAAATAAGAAGACTTTAAACAGGCATTCAGCTCATCAGCAGGTGTACCTCTAGTGACTACTGGAAGAGTCTGTCGGAAATCACCGGCCAAAAGCACTACTAAACCACCCATGGGTTGTGGATCATCACGGATATCCTGTAATGTCCTATCAAGGGCTTCCAAGGCAATTTTATGGGCCATGGTGCACTTATCCCAAACCAGCAACTTACCGCTACGTAAGAGTGAAGCTTTATCACTATTTTTCGTATATTGCAAACAGCAGTCTGGCCCTCTGCAAAAGTCAGAGGTAATTTCAGCACTGAATGTGCAGTTCTTCCGCCCGCAAGCAATGTTGCAGCTATCCCTGAGGAAGCAACAGCAATGGCAATATTTTGTTCCTTCCTAACCATTGCTAATAGAAGATTCAAAATAAATGTTTTACCTGTTCCCCCCGGCGCATCTAAAAATATAATTATGGGTTGTGACAAATTAATTTTTGCTAAAACAGCATCAAAAACTCTTCTTTGTTCTGGCAAGAGTTTGGGCATTATGGATGCAACATTGTCTTCAAGTTCTGCCGTATCATACGCAAGTTCTCTCAAAATGTCAGAATTGGTAAGCACATTTCTCCTGGGTGCTCCTAAGCCTAATTCCTGCAGTTTCTTCCCACATATAGATACGACACGATCCTCAATGTTACACAATGTTTCATTATATATCAGATCATTATACCTGATGGAGGAATCTAGAAGCTGATAACAATGAAGAATATCACCTGCCATCTCATCTCTATGAGTAATCCATAACTGCTGAGGGTTCGAAATTGTGCACGTAGAAATTAATATGGCAAACAATTGCCTTACTCTTGTAGGAGCCTGACAAAGAACGGCCTCATCCATTGTGACAACCCAATGGTTATCATTCTCCAATAATCCAAGAGCTGCGCATGTTTCTCTAAATTTTTCGTATTGACTGCCATTAACAATCTTCAAATATGCGAAGGAAGTTGGTCCCTTGATGTTATGTAGTAACATACGTAAACAAAAGCATTCAAAGTTACTGACATGCACAGCGTAAACCCGTCCAATAGTGTCTGATCTCTTCACTCCAGGCCGTCCTTTGACCAGCTTGCCTTGAACTCGCCTTCTCCATTCGTGGGCAGAAGAATTCCAAGTGTAGTATTGGGGAACATCTGGATAGAGCAGGGTCCTAGCAAAGGAATCAGTTTGGCATAATGAAAAAAATGCAGTCAGGGTTGTCCTTGGTGGATCACGCATTCGATGGGCAAGAGTGTTTTGATGCACAGCTAAATGGATAACAGCTGGATGGCGTTGGTGTAAAGGGAAGCTGAGAAGACGCCAAACAGCTTCATTGCTGCTTATGTATCTGGCACACTGATACATTCGCACCTCATTTTGAGGGTCAGGACCTCTACCTTCTCTGCGTAAATTAATAATAGCTTGATCACTGCCCTTATTAATATATTTGCAAATATATTTTATTGCCTTAACAGAACTACAGTTCTCAACATTGATATGCGCACAAAACATCTTCGATAGCAATGGAGAATAAGGCACCACCCAACGATTGTCAATTGCGACCTCTTCGCGTACACGTATTTTAACCTTTGCAGTAAAGCCACCTGCTTCAGGTGCGCGCCTCCTATATAAAGGATAACCATTCTCATTAGTCTGGGTTTCCAGCAAACACTGTTGCGGATATTTTTTAGAACAGCTACTATTCTTCATACAGGGGGAAACAGGGTTGTACTCACCGCAAGGCCCATGGATCATATTCTTAACCACAATGTTATACAATAGCGGGTCTTGAATAGGATCTGGAAACTCAGCACATATAACAGAGTCTATCTGAGTGGGACGGAGCTTATTTGATAGCCAAACTAATATGTGAGCATGAGGAAGTCCCCTTTTCTGCCATTCAACAGAAAACATCCACGCAACTGTTGCTCCATACAATTGGTCTTTTGTTAGAGCCCCAATAAATTTAACTAATTTTTGCCGAAAAACCCAAGCTGTGATATCATGCCTATCCAGCTGTTTTTGTACTGGTAGCAACGCTGTAGATAGCTCTTCCCAAGAGGGGTTACTTGTAAAAGTAATAAAAAGATCTGGACGCCCAAATTTCCAAACATAACAAAAAGCATCCTGCGTATATTCTGCCAAATACCTGGGACTATTGACAAAACTTGATGGTAAAATGATCCTTTGACCCAAGCTATTAGGGTTAATATTTACATCAGTTGACAGGGCATCGCGCAAATGAATATAACTCTCTGCACGCAAGTTTCTCTGGTGCAGCGTAATATAGCGCAAACGTTCACTCTCTACCTTAGCATACATATCGACCAGGAATTGATGAAAGAGCTGGCCAAATTGAACAATGACATTTGGACTATTTCGGCGAACCATAATAAAATAGCCATAAAAATCCATAGAAGACACTTTACTTGACAAAGGCTGTCTAGTGTTTGGGTCGATCTGAGGAATATGAAAAGAATATCCTTCTTGGCCTTTCCAGAAAATTAAAGGATATTGAAGGGCAACATAAAAGCGATGTGTGTCGCTAACATGTTGCAGCAAATTATCTCGCTGACGTAAGACAATGTCACGTGAGCCAAACTGATTATCAGCTAAGACAACCGCAACCTCATTAGCTGTAGGAGCATTATACCGTCTAGGATGTTGACCAGGAGGTGTCCGATCAGCATTTACAACAACTCTGTATGCATCACTGGGGATATTTTCAAGTGCAGTTTTAAACTGTTGAACCAGTAGATTGTGCAGGTGCAACATGCGCTGCAAACCCTGTACAATATTACGACGTACTTCCTGTATTTGCTGGCATCTTCGATCAGTCTGAATATCATCATCATCATTGCCCATAAAATAGATCTGAAGAAATCTACTTGGCTGGTTCTCAGATGGCATAAGTGAACCTATTCTGTGGTAGACCTGGCCTTGGATAGAAAATGTGGTTGGAAAAGTAACAGAGTGGGTATTGTTTTCAGCTCCAAATGATGTCATTTGAAAGCAGGAATTATATTTGCGAATATTACGCAAAAGATGGACTGAATCAGAATTCTCTCCAGATAATAGGCTGCGAAGCGGCTCGGGAGGTAAGTCAATTAATGGCAAACTGACTTTCCCGTTTGAACAGCACATTCCAGAAGACTCATCTTTCCATCTTAAGGCCCCACAAAACCTGCATGTAGTGTCCATCATCCCAAGGGAAATTAAAGGGTGCTTAAAGTATTCAACAGCAACAGAATAATTAAAACCTGCATTTTCCATAGAAGACCAAACGCTGCTGAAAAAAATTATTTGTTCTAGTATTCCTCCGAGTAGAAGAATATCTCTCTGAATGCGCCTGTAAGCGAGAATGGATGGGATCAGGTGTCTCTAACGACCGCAGAGTGGCTTGACGCGCTGACTGTTCACGCAATCTTCGAATATTCTGTCCTCTGGTTTCGCGCAGTCTGTAAGCATGCTGAACCCTAGAGCTATTGGAACGCTGAGAAAGATTGCTTCTCCGATGGCTTGGCATACCTACAAACACAAAGCATTAGAAAAATAAAAATAAGGATAACTGAAAAATGTAAAACATCAAGGGCTGAGAATGAAGAAAAAATTAAAAAATAGTGTATTAAAATAAGCTCGACTCATGACTAAGGCCAAAATAAAAAAATGCATAGAAATAATCTGAAAGGAGGGGAAAATGAATAAAACTCAGTGAAGTGGAAAAAAAATGAAAACTTAAAACAACTGATAAAAAAAATCAAATGGAAGAAGACGTAAAAAAAAAAGTATAATTTGCTGAAATAATCTGCACAATAAATATGAGTAGAACATATTCTGGCTCCCTCATTGGTCAGATTGCTGATTGTACATTTATTTACTTAAAGTTAATTGTACCTATATATTCAGAAATATGTTTTTACCATATAGATATATCTGAGCAGCTACATAATATGAAGCAGATAAACATAAATACTACCTAAACAAATGACAGCAAAATAAAAAATTGAGCCTAGACTTAAAAAAAAGGAGTTAATAAAAATGCATAGAAGCTGCTTACAATATAAATGCTAATAAGTATAAAACTATTGCATGGAACAAACATATATAGTAAAATATATGTAGCAAGTTATACAGAAAAAACACACAATTTTTTGCAATAAATATGAAAAAGAAAAAAAATATAGAATACACTGCTCTAAATCGTAAATGATTATATGAATATATAATATAATACATGAATATTCCTTATGAGAATCAAACAGTATACCTTATCTAAAAAAAATGTAGTATCAATTGAATTAGAAAAATATTTCTAAACAATAATCTAAATCGTAAATGATTATATGAATTTATAACATAATATGAATATTCCTTATGAGAATCAAACAGTATACATTATCTAAAAAATGTAGTATATATATATCAATTAAATTAGAAAAATATTTCTAAACAATAATCTAAATCGTAAATGATTATATGAATATAATATAATATGAATATTCCTTATGAGAATCAAACAGTATACCTTATCTAAAATAATGTAGTATCAATTAAATTAGAAAAATATTTCTAAACAATAAGAGTTCAAATAAATATATATAATCTTAACTTTTGAAAAATGCAGCGTGTAAACTAACAAAATAAGTGTAAAATTATTAACCAATCAAATTCGTCGCGACCAGTGCGGCGCCAAGCGGCAAAAGGCGGGAACTAATCCATTTCAGTTAAACATTTAAAAAAAAAAGCACATTAACCTTTTTAGTGTTTTTAATAGCCTATATGTTAAACGAAATCTTCAGCTACCTACATGCGAAATTCCATAATGATTGAAACAGTAGATTTTGCGTGAAGCGATAACAAATATCGATTTCGCATTTCATTTTTATAGATACTAGCGGACCCGCCCGGCTTCGCCCGGGTTTTACCTGAGTAAAGGTTTGTCTAACGAATCTCTCGATAAAGTAACATTTTTTCCCGGTCCCTTGAAAAATACTCGATAAGTTGAATAAAATCATTATTAATTGGTTCCCTCGGTAATTGGAAGTTAAAGGAATAGTATCTTGCCTTTGAATTGTATCATTATTCTTGTCTCAAATAAATTGCCGTGTCATCCTGAATTTTGTCTTTCCTAATTTTCTACATTACGAAATCATCGTATCATCATGATAATATTTAGAGCAGATTGTTGAATTATAACAGATAAATTAGAATATTTATCTTGATTATTTCTAGGCGAAAAGTTATTTCAAAAATTTTATTTGCTAGAAACCTTCCCAGTACTATACTAAATAACTTCCCAAAGTTTCATGGCGATCCAATGAGTGGTTTGGTCAGGCATAAAGGACAAACAAACAAACAAACAGACACACATACATTCATTTTTATATATATAGATAAATTAGAATATTTATCTTGATAAAATATTTTAATTTTTTCATATTTTAATATATGTAAATAGAGTCTCTTAAGAAAGACCACCTAAAAACATGAATCAACTTGTTTCTTCTGTTGGTGGTCTCTCATTGAAGATTCTAATTGCTATTAAAGAATCTCTAATAGACCTTTAATAAGAGACTGCCTCTTGGAGAGACGGGTTAAGCTACGAAATGGATATTCCCGGCTTCGCCCGGGTTTTACCCGAGTAAAGGTTTGTTTAACGAATCTCTCCATAAAGTGAACATTTTTTCCCGGTCCCTTGAAAAATTCTCGATAAGTTGAATAAAATCAATATTAATTGGTTCCCTCGGTAATTGGAAGTTAAAGGAATAGTATCTTGCCTTTGAATTGTATCATTATTCTTGTCTCAAATAAATTGCCGTGTCATCCTGAATTTTGTCTTTCCTAATTTTCTACATTACAAAATCATCGTATCATCATGATAATATTTAGAGCAGATTGTTGAATTATAACAGATAAATTAGAATATTTATCTTGATTATATCTAGGCGAAAAGTTATTTCAAAAATTTTATTTGCTAGAAACCTTCCCAGTACTATACTAAATAACTTCCCAAAGTTTCATGGCGATCCAATGAGTGGTTTGGTCAGGCATAAAGGACAAACAGACATACATTCATTTTTATATATATAGATATATATTAGATAATAAAAGGCATATTTTGGATTTTATAAAATCCAAAATATGCCTTTTATTATCTAATGAATTAAATATGGATTACTCTATTTTCAAATATATATATATATATATATATATATATATATATATTAACAGTAATTAAACGTAACAGTAAGAAAATGTTGATTTTAAAATATTTTAATTTTTTCATATTTTAAATATGTAAATAGAGTCTCTTAAGAAAGACCACCTAAAAACATGAATCAACTTGTTTCTCCTGTTGGTGGTCTCTCATTGAAGATTCTAATTGCTATTAAAGAATCTCTAATAGACCTTTAATAAGAGACTGCCTCTTGGAGAGACGGTGTAGCTACGAAATGGATATTCCCGGCTTCGCCCGGATTTTACCCGAGTAAAGGTTTGTCTAACGAATCTCTCGATAAAGTGAACATTTTTTCCCGGTCCCTTGAAAAATACTCGATAAGTTGAATAAAATCATTATTAATTGGTTCCCTCCGTAATTGGAAGTTAAAGGAATAGTATCTTGCCTTGGAATTGTATCATTATTCTTGTCTCAAATAAATTGCCGTGTCATCCTGAATTTTGTCTTTCCTAATTTTCTACATTACAAAATCATCGTATCATCATGATAATATTTAGAGCAGATTGTTGAATTATAACAGATAAATTAGAATATTTATCTTGATTATATCTAGGCGAAAAGTTATTTCAAAAATTTTATTTGCTAGAAACCTTCCCAGTACTATACTAAATAACTTCCCAAAGTTTCATGGCGATCCAATGAGTGGTTTGGTCAGGCATAAAGGACAAACAGACATACATTCATTTTTATATATATAGAAGATAAGAAAGGATGTATCATTGAAATTTCATTAATTATATAAAAACACAAAAAATATTTGGTTATTATATATGATATTTATTTACATAATTCCCATGATAATTGGATGCTGCACTGGTTATCTCTAATAGAGATACTTCAAGGAAAACAAAATATACATTTCCATTGATATTTTAAAAAATTCATTTTCTATTCTTCATAATATGTAACTTAAACAATCTTAAAAACATTATAATACAAATGTTTGACAAAATAAATTATTATAGATATATTTTCTTTACTTCGTTCTTTGTCTTAAAATGTAGAAGAAAATTCATTGATATAAAAATCTGGGAGTCGCTTTCCTACTTTGATTCGATTTTCTTTATCCAATTTGAAAGAAGTAATTTTACCATTAACCAGAAAATCACTATCTAAGCATTTCTTTGCTGATGGTCTCATGATAGGATCATAATGAATAAGTTTGCTAATAAGGGTAATAGCATCTTTAGGAAGATGGCTAAGGTTATCTTGGATTTTACGATAAGGATATGAAGGTATTTCCAAATCTTCTTCTTCAATTTGACAATTTGTTCTGTAGAATTCAATAGGAATTGTTCCACAGATACTGGCAATCAACATCAATTGGTCTTCATCGTCTTCATATCCACAGTTGAGTAAATCCAATTTGTAGATTTCAGTTAGAATAACACCTAAAGCCCAAAGATCAACTGAAGTATGATAGGTACTATCCCCTAATAGTACTTCTGGTGGTGAACAACATAAAGTTCCTATTCTTGATGCATATGGACCTGGATTAATATTCTTATCTATTGATAATCCGAAATCAGTAATTTTAACATTACCATTTTCATTTATTAAGATATTTTCAATTTTAAGATCTCGATGTACAATATTAAGTTCATGAAGATAATCTAATCCTTGACAGATATTCTTAAATATATATCGTTTTTCACCAATCCCTAAATTTTTATCATTTTTCTTTAAAACAGAATGCAAGTCACAAGACATTTTCTCCATTACCAAATAAGTAGCTTCACCATCTATTTCATATCCATCCAAGAATTTGACGATATTGGGATGGTTCAGACTTAGCGAAAGTCTTACTTCTTCTTTTGTACCATCATATTCAGAGGTCGAAGAATCGTTGTCAATCTTTTTAATGGCAACTTTACAATTTGTTGTAATGGAAGATGCCAAGTAGACACTTCCATAACCTCCTTTTCCAATTTCACTCTCAAAAATATAAGATTCCATAATATCCTTTCCACATATGATTTATATGAGATCCTTAATCAAATTACATTAAAGTTATATTTGTATTTTCTATATGTTTTGTGAAATTTCATATATTTTGTGATAATATTTTAATATATGTTTTTTTAATAAGAGGAATAGAAGAGAAACAATGAATAGAATGTAGGGCAATTTTAAAATAATGAATACAACGATGTGAATCTGTTTTAAAAAATCTGTTTGAATAATTAGAAGCGCTTTTTAAATATTTCAATCAGATATTTTAGAGAATCTATATATTTCAAATATATTTTTATAGACTTTCAATTTATAAATCAACACTTCAAATATCAATTGATATATAAAGTGTGTGTATATAAATTTAAGTTAGGTACCTATGTGTACTCTAAAAGAGAAGAGAGAGAATCTGGGATTATATTAAAAATAATTAAATAATATTTGAAATTTAAATTAAAACAACTAAGTATATTTTTCCCACAGATTATATAAAAATGTCGATATTTAAATACAGTAGAAGTTGGAGTCCAAGCCCAAGGGACCAAAAAAAGAATTCAAATTATCCAAAATTTTAATTATTAACGGGAATTCTATTTATAAGAAATTCTATGGGATCAAGATAAATATTTTAAATATATATGTTAGAATTATCCAAGATCTACTGTTTTTAATATGAATCAAATACTACATCCACTTTTCAGAAGAGCCACAGACAGTCGATCATCTTCTCTTCAGCTTGCCAGCATTCCTGAGACATAGGGTACAAACAGCTATCCTGCTTGGACTGACCCACCTCAAGTGTAAATAGATATGAAGAGATCCCCGAACCTTATGTGTCTCTTTTAACTTAATTTTTTTTTAATAATAATCGCAGTCAACTTTATTTGTTCCTTATTCTTGTTTCCTTACATTTTGTTTCAAAAACATTTTATAAAATACTGCATTCTAAAAAGCCTTTAATTTTCATAATATTTTATTGTATTATTATTTTTATTATTTTTTTATGTATTATTATCAATATAATTGTTTTTGACCAATGAAAATAAATTGTTTTCATGTGATCTACAATAAATTGTAAATTAAATTCACTGTACAATAAATTGAGAAAGAGGGAGCAATCTCTCGAAATATTTTGAGAAAAATATTGTTTTTTTTTCTTTACAGATCCAGGTACGCCCTTTTATATAATCTTATTTAGTAACTATCTGATAAAAAGACACTTCTTCATAAAGAAAAATTTGACTTTGCAATTAGGTGTCTACTTTGTTTTATGATGGTGACAACACTGTTACAGAAACGTCACACATTATTTATTTAAATTTGGTCTTATTACCTTGTGTTTATAATCTACTAGCCGAATGACCCGGGCAACGCCCGGGTTTTACCCTATTAAATGTACCCTATTCAAATACTATTCGTTACAATTATAAATTGGCGCCGTGGATGTCACTCTTGTGAAACGTCCCGCTCCAAACTTTGTGTCTGAGAAGCGATATTTTTATAGAAAGATGATCTGGCTTTTGTTTTCTGCTCAAATGAATGTTTTCTGTTAGAATTTTGTTCCTGCGTACAAAATAATGAACTGGTTTCACCCGTGGTCTCTGCTTTTTGGAATTTTTCCCGATATAATTTTGTATCCGATAATCAAACATGATACAGCAATATCGTCATCATCATTTTCTGACTAAAAATATATAGTTTTAATAATTGATTTATATATATTTTTAAAATAGCCTATCGTCTTCCCGTATTCTTTTACCTATGAATGGAAATTTTGGTTTGAATTAGTGAACTACTGCGAATTTGTATACCGGACATACAAACAAACAGACAAACATACAAACATTCATTTTTATATATATATAGATAATCCGAATTGTACCTAATTTTACTCACAACACAATAAAATATATTTCAAAATAATTACATTATCATCATGAGTGTAACTAAAAGCTAAAATGATAAAAATATACTTATATAAAATATAATATAATTGCATTTACGATGAAAAATTTTTAATGGGATGGTTATCTAAATAATAATAAAATATTTGGGTATATATCTTGGTACTAACTAGCCATCGAAACGGGTAAAGCATTTTGGATGATATTTTGTATACCTATGTAAATATATGCTATAATGATATGCTTTGTATATGCTATTATTTTATTTCGACATAGAGCGCTATGTTCCCCTAAGGACACTTGCACTTTAAAGGTAAACTAAACATAAAGAAAATAAAGAATGCTATTTGAAATATATACAAGAATTAGTATACAAGTTAGTTAGATGAAAAGAGATAAAATATCAACACAATTGAAATTGCATATGATATTATGGCTATAGGCTAATTTTGAGGTATCTTTAACCTTTTATTAAACATAAAAAATTAATAAAATTATTAACTAGATGTGTAATGAGCGAATAGGCACTTCAAGTTGTTTCATCGCTTTAGCTCGTTTTAAAGCCAACTTGTATCTTTTTTCTAAATTTGATTTATTAATTATGAAAACCCATTTTTGACAAAACGTTGAAACGTTATTGGAGTCAACTACCTCACATTTACAGATTTAAAATATCTTTATTATATGTTTGCTTATCACATGAATCAGTCATGATATTTTATTGTGATATGGCCACCTTTCTATGATTCAAAATACCACCTTCCTCTAAATTATATGATTGCAATGCCATCGTGAGTAAGAAAATAGAAATAGAGGCGCTCAAATAGTCAAAATATAGCAGAACATTTTAAATAAAGACCTTTATAAAGCATTTTAAAGAGCGAATTCGTCACTTTTAAAAATAAGTTGTAATAGTTGTAAAATAAGTTGGCGTTGTAATATCACAATTTTCTTTGAATTTTAAGTAAGCTTGATGAAATTGTAGCCCCGCGATATGGATTTAATGTTTCTATATGGATAATACAAGAGCGCACACATCCGCAGAAACATCTGTTAGTTTGCTAAGAAGCAGCGTGAAGGTTTTGTCACCATATTCATATATGCTAAATCCAATCGAATTTCCATTTAGCAAAATTAAAACATTGGTAAGGTCACTGCTTCCTCGACGTGACATCACATTAGGCGACGTTATCACTGATGCAATCAGTAGAATTACATCAGGAGACTGTGAGAAGGATGGTTGATCGCATTCTTAAAAATTGCTTCATGGCCACACAAGAACACCAGTTTATTCAATAAAATCTGTTTATAATTTATATCGTGGTTATTTGCTCCAATATTAGTGTTTTTAACTTAATGTCAAATGTATTTAATTAATCTTTATGATATTGTCTTTTGATTTTTACATATGAGCAGAATCGTCCAATACAGTATTAGAGCTCTGAGAAGCGATCTGGTGGATTAAATTGGCGAGGCCGCTGGGAGGGTTCGCCACTGATGGGCCGGGCCCTCCCAATATATTTTTTCATCGCAGTGGGGGCAGTAGAGGTTTGTATTGTGTATGAAAGAAACATTCGTGCTTTTGAATCCTATCATTTTATACATATAACAATAGTATTTTTAAAGGCCACTAATTCCTTTTTAAAAGTGACGATTTCACTCTTAAAATGCTATATAACTAAAATTGAAACTAGGGTACAAGACGGAGATACACATCATATATTCGATAAAACAATCCCTTTAATCACAATATAAAAATAAGAACATAAAGCCTCCAGGGAAAAGTTTCTTTTAAAAATATTTTTTATTTAAAATATTTCAAGCTTTCGGGTAAGAAATCCCTTCTACGGAAGAAAATATTTTACATCATTAAAACGCCACTAAAATAAGATTTAAAATTAAAAAAAGTGATTTAGTTGTTTACATTTGTTTCAATGCAGAATCAATTCGGGCTTCTGTTGCGCGTGATTTCGAGTTTGCTATTTCCGTTTTTCCTTCTACTGCCCTCTCAGCCATAAAATCAATACCGTAAAGATCTTAACTAAACGTATCCATAGCCATTGCTCACTTCAAACCTTTAAAACAGAAGAAACTCAGAATATTATAAGAAATCTAAAGTATTGTCAATATCCTTTATCTTTTATTCTAAGACATTTCTATAGCCCCTCTGAAATTCGGAATTCCCCAATTTATAAATTTATTAGCAGTATTCCCTATTCACCAGTATCTGTTTCTATAGCCCGTCATCTGAAGAAATTTGGAATCAAAACCTTTTTCAGAAACTCACCCAATTTAAATTCGTTACTAAGAAACCCCATAACAAAGAACAATACCATTGATTATCCTTCCAATATTAAGAATGCCATATACTCTATAGAATGCAACGAATGCGAAACCAAATACGTCGGCGAATCTGGCAGACATTTAAATATAAGAGTATCAGAACATAAACGAAATATCGATAATCAAGACAGTAGATATTTAGTATACCAGCATATAAGAGAAACAGGCCATTCCTTCTCCCTATCAGAACCAAAGACCCATTACTCCAACATCCCCAATAGACTACAGAAACTCATCATATAATCCCTCATATCCAGAAACCACAATAGCATTAACAGAAGAATAGACATTCCGGAAATTTATAACATAATATTCCCTAAACCCACACCATAACCCCCAAGTGAAGATATCGCCTTTGAATAGCAAACTCGAAAGCATGCGCAACAGAAGCCCGCGTTGATTCTCCATTGAAACAAATGTAAACAACCAAAGAACTTTATTTAATTTTAAATCTTATTTTATTGGCGTTTTAATAATGTAAAATATTTTCTCCCGTAGAAGGGCTTTCTTACCCGAAAACTTGAGAGATTTTTAAATAAAAAATATTTTAAAAATAAACTTTTCCCTGGAGGCTTAATGTTTTTTATTTTAATAGGCTCAAATAGTCAAAAATATAACAAAACATATAAAATAAAAGGATTTAAAAGCGCGAATGTTTCTTTTATACATAAAACGAACTTCTACTGTCCTTACTGCGATGAAAAATATATTGGGAGGGCTTGGCTCATCAGTGGTGAACCCTCCCAGCGGTTTCGCCAATTTAATCCACCAGACCGCTTCTCAGAGCTCTAATACTGTATTGGATCATTCTGCTTTTATATGCTACACTGAAGGATGGAATCTTAGGAATCGTTTTCAAGTAAACTATGGACATAAGCTTATAGGACAGTAGAATTACATTCAAATATTTGCTTCGAGCAATGCTCTTCAGCAAACTATAAAGACAAGACCATTAGGAATAAATTAACACAAAGCAATAACGCGCCATCTATACACATAAAATAAAAGGATTAACACAAAGCAATTCCTAAGATTCCATCCTTCAGTGTAGCATATAAAAGCAGAATGATCCAATACAGTATTAGAGCTCTGAGAAGCGGTCTGGTGGATTAAATTGGCGAAACCGCTGGGAGGGTTCACCACTGATGAGCCAAGCCCTCCCAATATATTTTTCATCGCAGTAGGACAGTAGAAGTTCGTTTTATGTATAAAAGAAACATTCGCGCTTTTATAAATCCTTTTATTTTATATGTATAGATGGCGCGTTATTGCTTTGTGTTAATATAACAAAACATCTTTAAATAAAATACAGTTAAACCTGTCTATAGCGCCCCCTCTAAATAGCGCCTTCCTCTCTACAGCGCCCGATTTTAAAAATTTAGTACGATGCGATTAACATTAAAAGTGACCTGTTTATAGCACCCTCTCTCTATAGCACCCTATTTTGGTGTGTCTCAAGAGGGGAGGGACTATAGACAGGTTTAACTGTACATTAAAAGTGACCTATCTATAGCACCCCCTCTCTATAGCACCCTATTTTGGTGAGTCCCAAGAGGGGGCGCTATAGACAGGTTTAACTGTACTTTTATTTAACTTAAATTGAAACGAGGTTACAAAATTGAGATACACTTATATATTTTTAAATAATATGTAAATAGGTTTATTCACGTTGATTTATAATAATAAGAATTTAAAAAAAAATCACATTTACTTCTTAATTGGACTATGATTTTTAATAGAGTAAAATTTGAGTATTTTTAATTATATTATTACAGAGAAGCACGAAGTCTATCAGACTATTGTGCTATATTAGAATTATTTACATATATATCTTCTGTACGCTCCAGGAACCTGGGTTACTTAAATAAAAATAATACATATATATCTTTAATTATTTACACGATGAATTAGTAGTGATTTATAAATCTGTGTACAAATTGCTCTAAACTTGCCAAAGTTTTCATAAGATTGAGTATATACAGAAAGATGATTTGGCATTATGTCAAAGCGAGCAAATACAATTAGAGTATGGTTTTAAAGTGGTTGTCTTTATAGACCTGTTAGTTAAACAGGCTAATGTTCTAGTATAACTTGATTTAAATCTCATGGACATTAATTAAACGATTAAAAAAAGGTTTACGGAGATGTGTTTCTTCTTATTCAAATACCATCTCAAGTGTTCGGGAATCTCTGCCCTTCCACAGGGGAACTTATATCAGACGACGTTTTATTCATTATATAAGTTCTCTTGTTGAAGGGTAGAGAGATGCCTGAAAATTTGAGATTTATTTATTTCAACACACAAAACGCGATATCCCGGCTAGGGATAATTGCGTCGATTTATTTTTTTAAACAGAAACAGTTATAAACATATTATACAAGAAAATTAATCAAAAATAAAAAAGAGAAACAATAATATATATTAGGAACCTGAACCTTTCAGGTTAGAAAGATAATCATAAATATATTTACAAAAATAGGTAAACCTACGATAATTATCTCTTCTATTTACAAATTGATATATTGAAAATTTGAGATGGTATTTTAATAAAAAGAAATTCATTTCCGAAAACATTTTCAATTGTTTAATGTTCTATTTTAACACAGGATGAAATTTGACATGAAATTCATCGCTAAAATTTGAAAAATAATTATCAACTATCTCTATCAAAATTCGAATCCATTATAGACGCGTATAATTATTTTTTAAAATAAGCAATTTCTACTGCCCTTACTGCAATGGAAAAATTAATGGGAGGGCCTGGATCATCAGTGATGAACCATCCCAGCGGTTTCGCCAGTTTAATCTACCATGCTGCTGTTATATTGTATTTTTCTATCTTCCTTTTATAGTGATACTGATGCTAGACTCTTGGAATGGGTAATTTAGATGAACTATGGGCATAAGCTTTGAGGACAGCAGAATTACATATAATTATAAATATAGAAGCAATGGGCGCTTCTCCCGTCAAAATAAACGTCAAAATCTGACGCCATCTATTGACCGTCGCCGCAACTAGCGGCCTCGGGTCGGTGACAAAGCCACAACACCAGCTTTGGCAAACTGAGAAGCGTCCACCTAGAGACCATGGTTTCGGGCTAGTTGCGGCGACGGTCAATAGATGGCGTCAGATTTTGACGATTATTTTGACGGGAGAAGCGCCCATTGCTTCTATGGATTAATTTCCTCCAGGCAGGTTTTCCAATTAAATATATAAATTAAAGTATCTCTATTAGACCTTTTTTATACGCCTATGATTAAAATTTGAAAATTATCTATACCATCTCATTATACATTTTCTTATTATCGTAGTATAAAATTGGTAGAAAGACTTTAATTACGAAAAAATGAGGGTTTTTATAAATATTTGTTAAGTTTCTTGTTCAACTTTTTATTTTCAAGCTTTCGGACTTGTCAGTCCTTCAACAGGAGTATCACGATAATAAATTAATTCAATAGAAAAAACCCTGTTATATTTATAAATAAGTTAAACAAAGCATCTAGGGCTGCGTATCTTTTATTATCTTTTATATAAAAGATACGCAGCCCTAGATGCTTTGTTTAACTTATTTATAAATAAATTAATTAATAAAATTAAAGTCCGAAAGCTTGAAAATAAAAAAATTGAACAAGAAACTTAACCCTGGAAGAGCTTTATTTATTTCATTTTATAATATTATAAATCAGGGAAGAACGTTTATTTATAAATATTTGTGTCGATTTTCAGATAGATGGCACTAAAAGTATGATCAAATAAATGATTTATTGTTCATATATTGTTCATTTTATTAGTTTTTTTGATTGGTTCTTTATCATCGCATTATCTTAATCAGCCAATCAGCGTTGATATTAGTTAATTAATTTATTTATATTTTTATAAATGATTTATGTACAGTAGGACCACCATGAGAGAGGACACTCTCGCTAAAGGACACCTCTCAACAGAACAGTTTTTTCAATAGCAAAATTACAATTTTAACTGAATAGTAACTCTCCAGTATAAGAGGATACATTTCCCTAAAGGACACTTTGGTTCTATAATTAGGTGTTGTCGTTTATTTGGGAAGTTCTACTGTATTGTCATAAAATATAAGATGGCTATGCACCATTTCACTTTAATTGGGCATTGGGAAGTGAGCTAAAGGATACCTCTCAACAGAACAGTTTTTTCAATACCAAAACTACAATTTCCACTAAATAGTAACTCTCCAGTATAAAAGGATACCTCTCCCTAAAGGACACTTTGGTTTTTCAACTAGGTGTTGTCGTTTATTAGGGAAGTTCTATTGTATTGTCATTAAATATAAGATGGCTAAGCACCATTATAGTTCAATTGGGGATTGGGAGGTGAGCGAAATATCTTTTACAAAATCTATCACCATCTTCACCTCCCCAGTTCTCTAATACCTAATATTCTAAATAACAACATTACATTCTGAACCGGGCACCTTACTGTGAATTATTCCAATAAATAATTATTGATTTATAAACGAACGTTCTTCTCTTATTTATAATATTATAAAATAAATAAAGATTTATAATATAATATAATGCGGCTTATGATTGTAGAACGACATTTGAAAATTATCCCGCATGTGTTTCTTTTGAACGAAAAAAACGTAATTTATTTTAAGGAGAAATAACGATTATTTCTAACCTTAGGGATGAAGTATGAAAGGATGAAAGCTTTCAGGGCAATGTTTCTTGTACAAACCTTTTATTTCCAAGCTTTCGGACTTGTCAGTCCTTCAACAGGATTATCGCAATAACAAATTAATAATATATACTATTTTTATATACATACAAATTATTATTTATATATTCTAATTACTTTTTAATAGTACAGTTAAACCTGGCTATAGGGACTCACCAAAATAGGGTGCTATAGACAGGTTACTTTTAATGTAAATCGCTTCGTACTACGTATTTAAAATCGGGCGCTATAGAGATTGAGATTGAAACTACTTTATAGAGTGAGAAGCACTATTTAGAGGGGGCGCTATAGACAGGTTTAACTGTATTTAAAATATGTAAATAATAATATGTATATAAAATTAGTATTTATTATTAAATTTTTATTGTGATAATTCTGTTGAAGGTCTGACAAGTCCGAAAGTTTGGAAATAAAAGGTTGTACAAGAAACTTAACCCTGGAAGTTTTATTTATTTTATAATAAATAATTCTGATTATGTAAATTATTTATGTACAATAGGACCGCCATTAAAGAGGACACTCTCGCTAAAGGACACCTCTCAACAGGACAGTTTTTTCAATAGCAAAATTACAATTTTAACTGAATAGTAACTCTCCAGTATAAGAGGATACATTTCCCTAAAGAACACTTTGGCTCTATAATTAGGTGTTGTCGTTTATTAGAGAAGTTCTACCATATTGTCATTAAATATAAGATGGTTATGAACCACTTCAGTTCAATTGGGCTTTGGGAAGTGAGCTAAAGGATACCTCTCAAAAGAACAAGTTTTTCAATAGCAAAATTACAATTTTTACTAAATAGCAACTCTCCGGTATAAGAGGATAACTCTCCCCAAAGAACACTTTGGCTCTATAATTAGGTGTTGTCGTTTATTAGAGAAGTTCTACTGTATTGTCATTAAATATAAGATGGCTATGCACCACTTCACTTCAATTGGGCTTTGGGAAGTGAGCTAAAGGATACCTCTCAAAAGAACAAGTTTTTCAATAGCAAAATTACAATTTTTACTGAATAGCAACTCTCTAGTTAAAGAGGATGCATTTTCCTAAAAGACACTTTGGTTCTATAATTAGGTGTTGTCGTTTATTAGGGAAGTCCTACTGTATTGTGATTAAATATAAGATGGTTATGCACCAATTCATTTCAATTGGGCATTGGGAGAAATATCTATTACAAAATATATCACCATCTTCACCTGCCCAGTTCTCCAATACCAAATACAGTTAAACCTATCTATAGCGCCCCCTCTTGGGACTTACAAAAATAGGGTGCTATAGAGAGGGGATGCTTTAGAGAGGGGGGCGCTATAGATAGATCACTTTTAATGTAAATCGCATCGTACGATATATTTAAAATCGGGCGCTATATAGAGGGGGCGCTTTAGACAGGTTTAACTGTATTTAAAATATGTAAATAATAATATGTATATAAAAATAGTATTTATCATTAATTTGTTATTGTGATAATCCTGTTAAAGGACTGACAAGTCCGAAAGTTTGGAAATAATAAAGTTGCACAAGAAATTTATCCTTGTAAGCTTTATTTATTTTATTATAAATAATTCTGCTTGTCTCCACCTCAAGAATTAGACTTCCACATGTGCTATAAGTAAATAAAACAAAGAAGACAAAGAAGGACAAACCAGGTGACATTTATAGACTTCAGAAATCTGGGTTGACCAAATGAATATTAATAATGTGATTTAGAGGAAGGCGTTGCCACCTACTTTAGGAAACTCTGATAACACTGCTGGCTTATATCTCACTTCCTATTTTTTCTCTCTTACAAAATTTCTATCACAATAATTCATATTTATAAATGATATACAGTAGAATCTCGCTTAGTGGACACCTCTCTGTAAAGGACAGTTTTCATTTACAAAATTATCATTTTTACTATTTAGCAACTCTCCGGTAGAAGCACACCTCTCCCTAAAGGACACTTTGGCTCTGCAATTAGGTGTTGTCCTTTAAAGGGAGGTTGTTCTACTGTATTTATAACAAATATACTATCAACATTTATCATATATTGTGTATGGAAATTCTAAACTATTATAGACGCATATGATTCTTTTAAAAATTAAACATTTTTTATGGCTCTTACTGCAATGGAAAAATTAATGGGAAGGTCTGGCTTATCAGTGGTGAACCCTCCCAGCGATTTCTCCAGTTTAATATTTAATATATAATAGGTTCACCATCGATGAGACAGGCCCTCCCATTATTTTTTCATTGCAGTAAGGACAATAGAAATTGTTAATTTTTTTAAGAATCATACGCGTCTATAATAGTTTCGAATTTTCATAAAAGATGGCGTACTAATGCATCATATATCTTATATATATATATATTAAGAAAACATATATATATATAAATGATTATAATATATTATATATATTTATATTATATATATATATTATATATATATATAAATGAATGTTTGCATGTTTGTTTGTATGTCCTGTATACAAATTCGCAGTAGTTCACTAATTCAAACCAAATTTTCCATTCATAGGTAAAAAGATACGGGGAAGACGATAGGCAATTTTAAAAAATATATAAATCAATTATTAAAGTATATATTCAAATTATTCTACTTAGCTCGCGAGCAGCGCCTCTAGCGGTGAAGATGGGAGGTAATATCAGCTGACCTAATGTACATGTAAAGTTTGGAACGGGACGTTTCACAAGAGTGACATCCACGGCGCCAATTTATAATTGTAACGAATAGTGTTTGAATAAAACATTTAATCGGGTAAAACCCGGGCGTTGCCCGGGTCATTCGTCTAGTTGTTTATAAACATACTTAAAAGTGAAAATTCGAAACTATTATTGAACATGGTTATCTCGGTTTAGGGGTGGATCCCGGGAAGGATGAGACTGCTCTGGACTACATGACTACTTTCTTGGTGTGTCTGTCTGGGTACCTCCTTGTCTGGACCTCCCTGTCTGCACTCAGCCACAGCTCATATATTAATTGTGACGTCAGAGGGGGAGAACGTCCAATCAGAGACTGCTATGACTATAAATCTCTCTTGTTTATACTATCCTTCCCGGCTCACCGTCCCTTTCTCTCCCGGGTATCCGTTTTATTGACGCATTTTGTAGTTACATATGAGTTTGAATTTATATACAACATAACAACATATACAATACGACAGATATATAATACAAATTGTACCCTTTCATACTATAATTATGCTTGAGAGTAAGGACTGGAAAATCTTGGTTGTAAAGGCTTTTCCATTATATATAAATAAGGTTTTGTATGGTGATGATTATCATATATATTGAAATAATAGGTAAAGAATTGAGTGAAATATAATGCGGCTTATGATTGTAAAACGAGGTTTGACAAGATTTACCGCAAATGTTTCTTTTGAATGAATATTCGTAATTTATTTTAAGGAGAAATAACGACTATTTTTATCCTTAGGAATGAAGTATGGAAAGAATGAATTGTGAAGAGTAATGATGAAGTGAAATATAATAACATTTGATAATCAATTTCTTTGCTTTAATTTACACCAGGATGAATTTAAAATATATTAGAGATAGGTGTATAAATTCCCAGAGAGGATTGTTTCGATGATTTTCAGCCATCGTTGTTAGCGTACAAGACTTCTAAATACCAAGGGAGGTTCTATGTAGATACAGCGACGTACCAGTACCTGCTAGTAGAGATTAGATGTCTCCAATTTTCGTCATCAGAAGGATTTTCCTCTCCAACAGCCGTCCAGGTCGGGCAGCTTCTCTGGTACCTTCTTCCAGTATCATCCACACGGCCACATACGTGGAGACATCTTACCGCTTCCCCTCTCACCCCCGAAATCACTGTCTGTTCTCCCCCACACTACCGTCCTGTTCCCCTTACACCATCCCCCAACACTGGAATGCCGTCCTGTTCCCCTCACACCATCCCCCACACTGGAATACCGTCCTGTTCCCCTCACACTGGAATACCGTCCTGTTCCCCCCACACTGGAATACCGTCCTGTTCCCCCCACACTGGAATACCGTCCTGTTCCCCTCACACCATCCCCCCACACTGGAATACCGTCCTGTTCCCCTCACACCATCCCCCACACTGGAATACCGTCCTGTTCCCCTCACACCATCCCCCACACTGGAATACCGTCCTGTTCCCCTCACACCATCCCCCCGCACTGGAATACCGTCCTGTTCCCCTCACACCATCCCCCCACGCTGGAATACCGTTCTGTTCCCCTCACACCATCCCCCACACTGGAATACCGTCCTGTTCCCCTCACACCATCCCCCCACGCTGGAATACCGTTCTGTTCCCCTCACACCATCCCCCACACTGGAATACCGTCCTGTTCCCCTCACACCATCCCCCCGCACTGGAATACCGTCCTGTTCCCCTCACACCATCCCCCCGCGCTGGAATACCGTCCTGTTACCCTCACACCACCCCCCACACTGGAATACCGTCCTGTTCCCCTCACACCATCCCCCCACGCTGGAATACCGTTCTGTTCCCCTCACACCATCCCCCACACTGGAATACCGTCCTGTTCCCCTCACACCATCCCCCCACACTGGAATACCGTTCTGTTCCCCTCACACCATCCCCCCACACTGGAATACCGTTCTGTTCCCCTCACACCACCCCCCCACACTGGAATACCGTTCTGTTCCCCTCACACCACCCCCCTACACTGGAATACCGTTCTGTTCCCCTCACACCATCCCCCCTACACTGGAATACCGTCCTGTTCCCCTCACACCATCCCCCACACTGGAATACCGTTCTGTTCCCCTCACACCATCCCCCCTACACTGGAATACCGTTCTGTTCCCCTCACACCACCCCCCTACACTGGAATACCGTCCTGTTCCCCTCACACCATCCCCCACACTGGAATACCGTCCTGTTCCCCTTACACCATCCCCCCACACTGGAATACCGTCCTGTTCCCCTCACACCATCCCCCCACACTGGAATACCGTTCTGTTCCCCTCACACCATCCCCCCACACTGGAATACCGTTCTGTTCCCCTCACACCATCCCCCCACACTGGAATACCGTTCTGTTCCCCTCACACCATCCCCCCACACTGGAATACCGTTCTGTTCCCCTCACACCACCCCCCCACACTGGAATACCGTTCTGTTCCCCTCACACCACCCCCCTACACTGGAATACCGTTCTGTTCCCCTCACACCATCCCCCCTACACTGGAATACCGTCCTGTTCCCCTCACACCATCCCCCACACTGGAATACCGTTCTGTTCCCCTCACACCATCCCCCCTACACTGGAATACCGTTCTGTTCCCCTCACACCACCCCCCTACACTGGAATACCGTCCTGTTCCCCTCACACCATCCCCCACACTGGAATACCGTCCTGTTCCCCTTACACCATCCCCCCACACTGGAATACCGTCCTGTTCCCCTCACACCATCCCCCCACACTGGAATACCGTTCTGTTCCCCTCACACCATCCCCCCACACTGGAATACCGTTCTGTTCCCCTCACACCATCCCCCCACACTGGAATACCGTTCTGTTCCCCTCACACCATCCCCCCACAATGGAATACCGTTCTGTTCCCCTCACACCATCCCCCACACTGGAATGCCGTCTTGTTCCCCTCACCCCCCCACACACTGGAATACCGTCCTGTTCTCCTCACACCATCCCCTCACATCTAAAGTCCATCCATATTCCCCCAACAACACTCCCACTATAGGACACTTCTCTATAAAGAACAGTTTTCATTACCAAAATTACCATTTTTACTATTTAGACACTCTCCGGTAAGAGGACACCTCTCCCTAAGGACACTTGGCTTTGCAATTAGGTGTTGTCCTTTACAGGGAGGTTCTGTGGAATATAATGAAGCGTTCTATTCAATATTTATTGTGCATTTTAAAGGTCCATATAAGATTTCTTGGTTGTTAATTAGATGATAGCTTACGCGTATAGCTAAATCAAAATGTAAAACTATAGAAATTCATACACATCTTTGTGTGTGTGTGTATTTTTAATTTATCAATAACGTTATTAAATAGTTTTATATCAAACCCTCTAAACCATCAACATATATAGTCACGACCGTCTTTCCACCGTCATGTCATCAATTCCTCAATTCCTCATGTCACGGATGCGCGCGCATCATCATTAGTATAATATAAAAAGCCAACAATGAAGAATGAATGTAAGATAAAAAGCCAACAATGAAGAGTAAATATGATATAAAAAGCCAACAATGAAGTATGAATGTAAGATAAAAAGCCAACAATAAAGATTAAATATAATATAAAAAGCCAACAATGAAGAATAAATGTAAGATAAAAAGCCAAGAATGAAGAGTAAATATAATATAAAAAGCCAACAATGAAGAATAAATGTAAGATAAAAAGCCAACAATGAAGAGTAAATATAATATGAAAAGCCAACAATGAAGAATGAATGTCAGATAAAAAGCCAACATTGAAGAGTAAATATGATATAAAAAGCCAACAATGAAGAATGAATGTAAGATAAAAAGCCAACAATGAAGAGTAAATGTAATATAAAAAGCCAACAATGAAGAATAAATGTAAGATAAAAAGCCAACAATGAAGAGTAAATATAATATAAAAAGCCAACAATGAAGAGTGAATGTAAGATAAAAAGCCAACAATGAAGAGTAAATGTAATATAAAAAGCCAACAATGAAGAATGAATGTAAGATAAAAAGCCAACAATGAAGAGTGAATGTAATATAAAAAGCCAACAATGAAGAATGAATGTAAGATATAAAGCCAACAATGAAGAGTGAATGTAAGATAAAAAGCAAACAATGAATAGTAAATGTAATATAAAAAGCCAAAAATGAAGAATGAATGTAAGATAAAAAGCCAACAATGAAGAGTAAATATAATATAAAAAGCCAACAATGAAGAGTGAATGTAAGATAAAAAGTCAACAATGAAGAGTAAATGCAATATAAAAAGCCAACAGAGTGAATGTAAGATAAAAAGCCAACAATGAAGAGTGAATGTAATATAAAAAGCCAACCTTGAAGAATGAATGTAAGATAAAAAGCCAACAATGAAGAGTAAATATAATATAAAAAGCCAACAATGAAGAGTGAATGTAAGATAAAAAGCCAACAATGAAGAGTAAATGTAATATAAAAAGCCAACAGAGTGAATGTAAGATAAAAAGCCAACAATGAAGAGTAAATATAATATAAAAAGCCAACAATGAAGAGTAAATCTCTATATATATAAAAATGAATGTTTGTCTGTTTGTATGTTTGTTTGTATGTCCGGTATACAAATTCGCAGTAGTTCACTAATTCAAACCAAAATTTCCATACATAGGTAAAAAATACGGGAAAGACGATAGGCTATTTAAAAATATATATAAATCAATTATTAAAACTATATATTTTTAGTCAGAAAATGATGATGACGATATTGCTATATCATGTTTGATTATCAGATACAAAATTATATCGGGAAAAATTCCAAAAAGCAGAGACCACGGGTGAAACCAGTTCCTTATTTTGTACGCAGGAACAAAATTCTAACAGAAAACATTCATTCGAGCAGAAAACAAAAGCCAGATCATCTTTATCATTATCTAATGATAATAATAATAATAATAATTATTATTATTATTATTATTTTTATATTATTATTATTATCCATCCATCAACATATATAGTCACGACCGTCATGGGTTCTGTCACGGATGCGCGCGCATCATCAATATGATCATTATCATTATCTAATGATAATAATAATAATAATAATAATTATTATTATTATTATTATTATTATATTATTATTATTATCCATCCATTATATATATATAGTCACGACCGTCATGGGCCGGCCGGTTCTGTCACGGATGCGCGCGCACAGGGAGGTCACGTGCTCGCTGGCAGCCAACGGGCGCGCGCCGCCGGCATTACGTCATAGATTTTAAACACAAGGTAATAAGGCCAAATAAAAAAATAGTGTGTGATAAGGCACAATTTGGATTATCTACTTATATAATTGCCTTATTCTCTCTGTGTGAAGTTCACTGTGTGAAGTTCACCGATAGATTTTGGTCAGAATGGATAAAATAAAAAAAAGTGTCAAGGGATGGGAATCGAACCCACGACCTTCCGCTTACCGGGCAGATGCCATGGCCACTAGGCTACCCTGGACATATTTTTCCGTTCACATTTTTATTTTTATATTTTTAAGTCACACAGTTTGGGGCGGGACGTTTCACAAGAGAGACATCCACGGCGCCAATTTATAATTGTAATGAATAGTATTTTAATTGAAACATTTTTAAAATATATACGCACTCGGGTAAAACCCGGGCGTTGCCCGGGCCATTCGTATAGTTTAACTATAAGAGTACTAACTAGATAATAGAGGAGAGTGTAAATATAATTCACCAAACTGAAGTCACAACAGATTTACAACATTTATTGGCACAACATTGATTAAGAAGAATTTTGGCTGGTATTCCAATCGGGGTATCTCCACTATCTGGAGAGGATGCGGCTCAGCAAGAGCGGCGTGGGCCCTTCAAGTATATGGCCCCAGGGCCATGGTGAGCTCCAGACGGCTCAGCAGGGGCTGAAGTCGGGCTTCCCCCGTAGACGGCGATGGCCCTTCAGATAGCAAGCCAAGGCCAGCAAGGCCAGGGCCACCAGTTCTACCGCGGTGACCACCAGCTCTGGGCGGCTAAGCAGGGGGCGGTATTCAGGATCCTGGCTGGGGGGTGGCGGGGGGAGGTGACGTATCGGCATCAGCTCGCCGATTGACGCAATGGTCAGAAGCAGCAGGATCACAAAGTAGGCAGCCATCGTTCACTTAGAGCAGCTAGTAGCTTTGATAGTCAAGTTTTAATGGGGGGAAACAATTGAGTCCATTGTTGAGCTCCATGGTTACTAATTTATTGAGATATTTAAATAATTAAAAAGCATATTTTGGATCAAATAAAAGATTTATTTTCCAATATACACCCTCTCAGACAATAAAGTTCGGCCAATATAGTCCTGTACTGTAAAAATATATATGAAATGTCAACTAAAGTTGAAATGTCAACTAACATTAGTGTCTTTCTAATTAGAACCTAACATAACTATGCATCGCTGCCATAATGTCCTGGAAACTTTGGCTTCTTTATCCTCACCGAGGATAAGGAAACTTCTGATCTCTTAGGGAGTCACGTCAAGTATCCTTGAGCCTAACCACGGGGCTTTGCACCCATCCAGCCCCTTGTATCTTAGATATGAAAACTGGTTCCTGGGGCCGCCAGATCTGCTAGTGCCTTGCCCTTGCACGCTCAACGCGTGCTGCGCTTTCATACGCACGGCACCTAGGAAGATTTCTGCCAGCGACTACTGCAGTGAAACTCCAACTCCAGCTATCATGTGGAACATGAGACGGAGACCATCGTCCTACGGGGATCGGCGACCCCTATTACCCGCGTCTCCATCCAGGCACCGAACTCGGCACGGCTATTAGAGCACCCTGTTGAAGATTTAGCTGCGCGGTGGATCCCGACCGAGAATGTACCTTGCTCCACTCCATGGGCGTCGCAACTGCTTCTCAGGTCACGAAGCAGACATCGCCCTGCGGCTGGCCCTCCACGCCCTACCCCATCCTGACCATCCTGCCTCGAGGCGTGCCACCTGTGCCGCCTGTGGGTCCAAAAGCAAGCCGGAGACCCACATACATTTGAGTTGCCGAGCCATCCGATTCTGATCAAAGAGATGTTCGCTTTCTGTGAGGTGCCCCTGGATCTACAGATCCAGCTCTTCAGGTCGGCCTCCATCCCAAGTCAGTGAAGATCACAAGTATGGCGATGGCTACCAGCTACAAGTGCCATCTTGATATTGGATTAGGCAATTCCAGCCATTACAGCGACCTGCCAATTCTGTGGGAAAGAACTTTCGCGGATCTATCGTTGGCGGAGTCTTTATCGTTGTGGGCGCCACCAATGTAGACATTGTATATAGTTTATATCGGGATTCATACAATAACTCTGAAAGATATTTGATAGTGACCTTTATTGAAGACACACGTGATAACTAAGTGCGAACATAATTGCTTCTGTTTCCTAAAAAAAAAAACAGAAGGTGTGATGTGTACAATTATATAGACGTACCTTGAGAGCCAAGATATATACAAATTTGTAACTAACATGATGGCAGGTAGAATTACAAATTGAGAAATAAACCAGTTTTGTAGATCCTCGTATTAGAGTAAGGTAAACAATCTCAGTATAAAGTTGTGAAATAAGAAGATGAGTGATGCATTTGAAATAAAGTATTGTTTTTTTTTTTGCTTATCCCTAGTACACGTTGTACAGGCCATGATAATCATGGCGGGTAGAAGTAGGCGACTGCTTTTACTGTAAGTAAGTGCACCACATGTCTACATATGTGGAAACGCAGTTCGACTTTGCACTTACAAATGTGCCAGAGCCCCGTTTGGTTACTTGGACTCGCTGGTGGGGTTGGACTATTGCAAGAATCGGGGGCCATTGAAGCATTTTATTTTTAAACATAAAAAAGTGCCCAATGTAGGAATCGAACCCGGGTCGTAGCGGTCGAAAACCAACGGTTTAGACCATCCTTCCACTGACCCCTGTAATATAGTATTGTGATTCATGGCTATTGCATTAATAAATGGTAAATATCCAGGATTTATATTTTCTTGTTGATGCTATGTTTTTGAATGGAAAGGATGTTGTGGTGTCGTGAGTTTACAGCTAGGAGATTGAACAAAAAGATAAAATTTTCAGATTGATGAACTCTCCAATCGTGGAAAGGGAACCCCGCTATATGGACACTGCTGTTTTCTGATTACGGAGGCATGTGACATTAAGGCTGCGCCTGATCATAATGTCACCGAAGTATCGTTTTTATTGAGCAGGGAGAGACAAAGAATATTAGGTTAAACTGGAAGGTATGTAAGAATTGGAAGCATTATAAAAAACTAATATTTATTTTATTTTTAAACACTAATTAAACTTCTATTGTCCTTACTACGATGAAAAAATATTGGGAGGGCTTGGTTCATCAGTGGTGAACCCTCCCAGCGGTTTCGCCAATTTAATCTACCAGACCGCTTCTCTTAGAGCTCTAATACTTTATTGAACGATTCTGCTTATATATGTTACAATGAAGGGTGGAATCTTAGAAATGGTATTCAAGTAAACTATAGAAATAAGATTTTAGGACAGTAGAATTACATATAAATATTTGAATCGAGCAATGCTCTTTCGCAAACAGTTAAGCATGACTACGCACAGGCTCTGCTTTACCTAGACGTCCTAAACTTCTTATGGTCAAGGGAAATGTTCGCTCACCTTTCTCTAATGGCGTCTTTCTACTCCGGAATGGAAGGGCTAACCGAAATCTAAGCTCGATTTAACATCAAATAACTCAACACTAGCTCATACACACAGCTTTTATATTCGAATTAAGTACAATATTTATATTAAGTCATATTTGCAATATACACGGTTGATCAGAACGTTTCTGAACATATAAAAAAAAAAAAAAATAAAACAACTTTTGAAAAATGTAAAATCAATTTTACTGTAAAGAACAAAGCCTGAACTATAATTTAAATAAGCAACGCCAATAAATGCGCATGCGCAGTTTTCATTTTAGCCATATTTTTGTTGTAAGTATTTAGCTCGCGTCGGTTTCTGCAATGTAATAATTTGAGCAAAGGGCAAATATTAGATTTTGTGTAAAATTAAAAAGGTCTTTCACAGAGACATTAGCATTAATGAATGAAGCTTATGAAAACGAAAAATTGTCACCAACGCAAGTTTATTTCTGGTATAAACGTTT
Source organism: Cordylochernes scorpioides (assembly GCA_030710605.1). Classification (NCBI taxonomy): domain Eukaryota; kingdom Metazoa; phylum Arthropoda; class Arachnida; order Pseudoscorpiones; family Chernetidae; genus Cordylochernes; species Cordylochernes scorpioides. Next base: position 86,359,851 of record CP092865.1, read on the forward strand.
TAAAGATGGCCGTAAGAGCATCGTAGATGATTCAAGGTCAGGTCGGCCATTGACGTCAAGTATTGGACAGGTACGTGTTTTAATTGTTGCTGATAGAAATATTACTATAGTTAATATATCAGAAATACTTGTAATTTCGTATGGTAGTTGCCAAAAAATATTGGTGAACATTTAAACATGAAAAACACTTTGTGGTTATTTTATTCCACGAAATTTAACAGATCAACAAAGAGAAACCTGATTATCAATTTGCAAAGTTTTAATTGGAAATGCAAATAATTATTCTGATTTTTTAGAAAACAAAAATAACTGGTGATGAAACATGGTGCCTTCTTTTTGATCCACGGACCAAAAAATAATCACTCGAATGGCACATACCAAGTTCTCCTAGGAAGAAGAAAGTTCATCTTGACGAGTCCAAAGGAAAAGTAATGTTCATAGTGTTTTTCGATTATCAAGGACTTGTTTATAATGATTTTTTTAAAGAGGGGGTTACTATTAATAAACAGGCATACAATAACTCTGAAAGATACACTCATGGACAAAACTTAAGGAAGTTGTACACATTAGCAAGTATATCCGGATTCAGACAATAACTCTGAAAGATACACTCATGGACAAAACTTAAGGAAGTTGTACCTTTTAGCATGTATATCGGGATTCAGACAATAACTCTGAAAGATACACTCATGGACAAAACTTAAGATAGTTGCACCTTTCAGTATGTATATCGGGATTCAGACAATAACTCTGAAAGATACACTCATGGACAAAATTTAAGGAAGTTGTACCTTTTAGCATGTAATTCGGGATTCAGACAATAACTCTGAAAGATACACTCATGGACAAAACTTGAGGAAGTTGTACCTTTTAGCATGTATATCGGGATTCAGACAATAACTCTGAAAGATACACTCATGGACAAAACTTGAGGAAGTTGTACCTTTTAGCATGTATATCCGGAATCAGACAATAACTCTGAAAGATACACTCATGGACAAAACTTAAGGAAGTTGTACCTTTTAGCATGTATATCGGGATTCAGACAATAACTCTGAAAGATACACTCATGGACAAAACTTAAGATAGTTGCACCTTTCAGTATGTATATCGGGATTCAGACAATAACTCTGAAAGATACACTCATGGACAAAATTTAAGGAAGTTGTACCTTTTAGCATGTAATTCGGGATTCAGACAATAACTCTGAAAGATACACTCATGGACAAAACTTGAGGAAGTTGTACCTTTTAGCATGTATATCGGGATTCAGACAATAACTCTGAAAGATACACTCATGGACAAAACTTGAGGAAGTTGTACCTTTTAGCATGTATATCGGGATTCAGACAATAACTCTGAAAGATACACTCATGGACAAAATTTAAGGAAGTTGTACCTTTTAGCATGTATATCGGGATTAAGACAATAACTCTGAAAGATACACTCATGGACAAAATTTAAGGAAGTTGTACCTTTTAGCATGTATATCGGGATTCAGACAATAACTCTGAAAGATACACTCATGGACAAAACTTGAGGAAGTTGTACCTTTTAGCATGTATATCGGGATTCAGACAATAACTCTGAAAGATACACTCATGGACAAAACTTGAGGAAGTTGTACCTTTTAGCATGTATATCGGGATTCAGACAATAACTCTGAAAGATACACTCATGGACAAAATTTAAGGAAGTTGTACCTTTTAGCATGTATATCGGGATTAAGACAATAACTCTGAAAGATACCCTCATGGACAAAATTTAAGGAAGTTGTACCTTTTAGCATGTATATCGGGATTCAGACAATAACTCTGAAAGATACACTCATGGACAAAACTTAAGGAAGTTGTACCTTTTAGCATGTATATCGGGATTTAGACAATAACTCTGAAAGATACACTCATGGACAAAACTTAAAGAAGTTGTACCTTTTAGCACGTATATCGGGATTGATACAATAATTCTGAAAGATATTACAGTGACCTTTATTGAAGACACACGAGATAACCAAGTGTGGACTACACTCATGGACAAAACTTAAGGAAGTTGTACCTTTTAGCATGTATATCGGGATACAGAAAATAACTCTGAATATATTTGCTATATAATGACCTTTTTATTGAAGACACACAAGATAATTATGTGTTTACAATATTGCCTCTGTCTCCTCCAAAAAAAAAAAAAAAACAGAGGGCCTGCGAAATCAAATACATTCCGCTTCCTTAAGTTTTGTATATGAATGTACATCAAAGTAGAGTTAATATTTTTCATGAATCTCGTGCCTTGATACTGCTGTGCACCATATGTGTGGAATCTGTCATATACCACAATTCTTCAAATGCTTCACATCAACGATAACTTAGGTCGATGCAAAGGATTCTTTTGGATCTAAAAATTGTTCAAATCTCAGTTTTGAAGTTGAAAGTTGCTTATTTTCCACAGTGAGCATTCTCTGTACCAATTGGTTCGATAAATATTTTCCTATCTCTAACCTTATATGCAAGTTATTTCATAGTGTTCCTGTTGATTCACCTATGGTCCTGCTACTTGACTCAATTAGGTTCTTTTAGAATGGGGTCAGTGGAAGGATAATCTAAACAGTTAGTTTTCGACTGCTACGACCCGGGTTCGATTCCCGCATTTGGGCACTTTTTTTTCTGATTTTAAAAAAATACTCCAATGGCCTCCGATTCTTGCAAGAGTCCAACCCCACCAGCGAGTGCAAGTAACCAAACGGGACTCTGGCACATTTGTAAGTGCAAAGTCTAAACTGCTTTTCACATGTGTAGACATGTGGCGTACTTACAGTAAACGCAGTCGCCTACCTCTATCCACCATGATTATCATGGCCTGTACCACGTGTAATAGGGATAAGTAAAAAAAAGGTTCTTTTATCTTAGTGATTCATATCATGGATATTTCCATAATTTTCTTTGTGGCAATGATACCTTATGGGCATCCTGGACGAACTTAATCAAATATCATTATAGGTCCTCTTTTTTAATTCTTTAAACGAATATCCTTTTAAAACCACGAAGATTTCTCACACATTGTGTTTATTTTTCATTTTGAAATGCTAGCTTTCAAGAGATAATCGCTTCTCAATAGGCTTGATTAAAACCTTCATCTATTTCTTACAATAGATATTTACAAATATACATGCTTATATATCGTGAATAAATTTTTTGAACTGATATTTAAACTTAAAAATTCAAATTTGATATTTTCTTGTAACTACAAGGGTAAAAAGATACTGATGATACATACAAAAGATAAATGAGATGCTATTGAACTGGAAAAGTACTTGCAGAAGAAATCAAACAATGCAATTTAAACTTTCTTAACATGATTGTTAAACCATTCATTAATAATTAATGAGACAAAAACAACATGAAAGATGAAGATATTATGGGCATTATAGAATAACATTCGGACTCGATATTGTTGTGTTTGTGTTTTTCCTAACTTTCCTAACCCAAATGTCCAGACATTCCCCAATAGATAGAAGGCAACATTAAAGATGAAGTATTTCTGGGCTACTGAGAATAGCATGCTGACTCGGTATTGTTGTGTATGTGTTTTTGCCAACTTTCCTAACCTAAATTCCAAACCATCCCTCAATAGGTAATGAGGTAGAAACAACATCAAATATGAAGAAATTCTGGGCATTATAGAATAACATTGTGAATAGAAATTGATGTGTTTGTGTTTTTGACAACTTTCCTGACCTAAATTCCCAGGCATTCCCCAATAGATAGAAAACAACATAAAATATGAAGAAAATCTGGACATTATAGAATAACATTCTGAATCAAATTGTTGTGTATGTGTTCTTGCCAACTTTCCTAACCCAAATTCTCAACCATTTCCCAATAGGTAGAAAACAACATAAAATATGAAGAAAATCTGGACATTATAGAATAACATTCTGAATCAAATTGTTGTGTATGTGTTCTTGCCAACTTTCCTAACCCAAATTCTCAACCATTCCCCAATAGATAGAAAACAACATCAAATATGAAGAAATTCTGGGCATTATAGAATAACATTCTGAATCGAATTGTTGTGTATGTGTTCTTGCCAACTTTCCTAACCCAAATTCTCAACCATTCCCCAATAGGTAGAAAACAACATCAAATATGAAGAAATTCTGGGCATTATAGAATAACATTCTGAATCAAATTGTTGTGTATGTGTTCTTGCCAACTTTCCTAACCCAAATTCTCAACCCTTCCCCAATAGGTAGAAAACAACATCAAATATGAAGAAAATCTGGACATTATAGAATAACATTCTGAATCAAATTGTTGTGTATGTGTTTTTGCCAACTTTCCTAACCCAAATTCTCAACCATTTCCCAATAGGTAGAAAACAACATCAAATATGAAGAAATCCTGGGCATTATAGAATAACATTCTGAATCAAATTGTTGTATATGTGTTTTTGCCAACTTTCCTAACCCAAATTCTCAACCATTCCCCAATAGGTAGAAAACAACATCAAATATAAAGAAGTTCTGGGCATTATAGAATAACATTCTGAATCAAATTGTTGTATATGTGTTTTTGCCAACTTTCCTAACCCAAATTCTCAACCATTCCCCAATAGGTAGAAAACAACATCAAATATGAAGAAATTCTGGGCATTATAGAATAACATTCTGAATCAAATTGTTGTATATGTGTTTTTGCCAACTTTCCTAACCTAAATGCCCAACCATTCCCTACTTGGTAATGAAGTAGAAAACAACATCAAATATGAAGAAATTCTGGGCATTATAGAATAGCATTTATACTCGTAATTGTTGTGTTTGTGTTTTTTCCAACTTTCCTAACCCAAATGCCCAACCATTCCCTACTTGATAATGAGGTAGAAAGCAACATGAAAGACGGAGATAGTCTGGGCATTATATAATAGCATTCATACTCGTAATTGTTGTGTTTGTGTTTTTTCCAACTTTCCTAACCCAAATGCCCAACCATTCCCTACTTGATAATGAGGTAGAAAGCAACATGAAAGACGGAGATAGTCTGGGAATTATAGAATAACATTCTGAATCATATTGTTGTGTATGTGTTTTTGCCAACTTTCCTAACCCAAATGCCCAACCATTCCCTACTTGATAATCAGGTAGAAAGCAACATGAAAGATGAAGAAATTCTGGGTATTATAGAATAGCACTCTGACTTGAAATTGTTGTGTTTTTGACCAACTTTCCTAACCTAAATGTCAGACAATTCCCCAATAGGTAATGAGGTAGAAAATAACATAGAATATGAAGATATTATGGGCATTCTAGACTAGCATTCTGACTTAAAATTATTGTGTTTGTGTTTTTGCCAACTTTCCTAACCGAAATTCCCAACCATTCCCCAATAGGTAGAAAAACATCAAAGATGAAGAAATTCTGGGCATTATAGAAAGGCATTGTGACTCGAAAATGTTGTGTTTGTGTTTTTGCCAACTTTCCTAACCCAAATGCCAAACCATTCCCCAAAAGGTAATGAGGTAGAAATAACATAAAAGATGAAGAAATCGTGGGCATTATATAAATGTTTTGCATGTGTTTTTGCCTTCTTTAAATTATTTTATCTTTATTATGACGCACACTATACAAAGCTAAAGAAGCCTTTGAACTAGAAAATGCTAATGATGATCAATTCTGTTAGTGTTGGGCTTGTAATGACCTCTCATCAGTGAAATCAATCTTTCCCACAATGGGAAAGTCCACAAAGGAAGACGTCCAGAGGGAGTTGTAAGGAATGAGTATTGCAAGATCGATTGAGAATTACATCGAGCTCGTGACATCACCGCAGACCAGAGGCTATTCTTGTGAAAGTATGTCACGCCAGGTCCCAATCTACCTTGGTCCTGTGACGTGACAGGTCACTAATTTGTCACTGTAGAGATTCCAAGGTGGTTCTACACAACACTGGACTGTCCACATTGTTCTATGGAATGTCCTATTATCGTAACATACCATATATAATACTGGTCTACATTTGTCACTGTAGAGATTCCAAGGTGGTTCTACACAACACTGGACTGTCCACATTGTTCTATGGAATGTCCTATTATTGTAACATACCATATATAATACTGGTCTACATTTGTCACTGTAGAGATTCCAAGGTGGTTCTACACAACACTGGACTGTCCACATTGTTCTATGGAATGTCCTATTCCTGTAACATACCATATATAATACTGGTCTACATTTGTCACTGTAGAGATTCCAAGGTGGTCTACACAACACTGGACTGTCCACATTGTTCTATGGAATGTCCTATTCCTGTAACATACCATATATAATACTGGTCTACATTTGTCACTGTAGAGATTCCAAGGTGGTTCTACACAACACTGGACTGTCCACATTGTTCTATGGAATGTCCTATTCTTGTAACATACCATATATAATACTGGTCTACATTTGTCACTGTAGAGATTCCAAGGTGGTTCTACACAACACTGGACTGTCCACATTGTTTTATGGAATGTCCTATTCCTGTAACATACCATATATAATACTGGTCTACATTTGTCACTGTGGATTCCAAGGTGGTTCTACACAACATTGGACTGTCCACATTGTTCTATGGAATGTCCTATTCCTGTAACATACCATATATAATACTGGTCTACATTTGTCACTGTAGATTCCAAGGTGGTTCTACACAACACTGGACTGTCCACATTGTTTTATGGAATGTCCTATTCTTGTAACATACCATATATAATACTGGTCTACATTTGTCACTGTAGAGATTCCAAGGTGGTTCTACACAACATTGGACTGTCCACATTGTTTTATGGAATGTCCTATTCTTGTAAAATACCATATATAATACTGGTCTACATTTGTCACTGTAGAGATTCCAAGGTGGTTCTACACAACACTGGACTGTCCACATTGTTCTATAGAATGTCCTATTCTTGTAACATACCATATATAATACTGGTCTACATTTGTCACTGTAGAGATTCCAAGGTGGTTCTACACAACACTGGACTGTCCACATTGTTCTATAGAATGTCCTATTCTTGTAACATACCATATATAATACTGGTCTACATTTGTCACTGTAGAGATTCCAAGGTGGTTCTACACAACATTGGACTGTCCACATTGTTCTATGGAATGTCCTATTCCTGTAACATACCATATATAATACTGGTCTACATTTGTCACTGTAGAGATTCCAAGGTGGTTCTACACAACATTGGACTGTCCACATTGTTCTATAGAATGTCCTATTCTTTTAACATACCATATATAATACTGGTCTACATTTGTCACTGTAGAGATTCCAAGGTGGTTCTACACAACATTGGACTGTCCACATTGTTCTATGGAATGTCCTGTTCCTGTAACATACCAGATATAATACTGGTCTACATTTGTCACTGTAGAGATTCCAAGGTGGTTCTACACAACATTGGACTGTCCACATTGTTCTATAGAATGTCCTATTCTTGTAACATACCATATATAATACTGGTCTACATTTGTCACTGTAGAGATTCCAAGGTGGTTCTACACAACATTGGACTGTCCACATTGTTCTATGGAATGTCCTATTCCTGTAACATACCATATATAATACTGGTCTACATTTGTCACTGTAGATTCCAAGGTGGTTCTACTCAACATTGGACTGTCCACATTGTTCTATGGAATGTCCTGTTCCTGTAACATACCAGATATAATACTGGTCTACATTTGTCACTGTAGAGATTCCAAGGTGGTTCTACACAACATTGGACTGTCCACATTGTTCTATGGAATGTCCTATTCCTGTAACATACCAAATATAATACTGGTCTACATTTGTCACTGTAGAGATTCCAAGGTGGTTCAACACAACATTGGACTGTCCACATTGTTCTATAGAATGTCCTATTCTTGTAACATACCATATATAATACTGGTCTACATTTGTCACTGTAGAGATTCCAAGGTGGTTCTACACAACATTGGACTGTCCACATTGTTCTATGGAATGTCCTATTCCTGTAACATACCATATATAATACTGGTCTACATTTGTCACTGTAGATTCCAAGGTGGTTCTACACAACATTGGACTGTCCACATTGTTCTATGGAATGTCCTATTCCTGTAACATACCATATATAATACTGGTCTACATTTGTCACTGTAGATTCCAAGGTGGTTCTACACAACATTGGACTGTCCACATTGTTCTATGGAATGTCCTATTCCTGTAACATACCATATATAATACTGGTCTACATTTGTCACTGTAGATTCCAAGGTGGTTCTACACAACATTGGACTGTCCACATTGTTCTATGGAATGTCCTATTCCTGTAACATACCATATATAATACTGGTCTACATTTATCACTGTAGATTCCAAGGTGGTTCTACACAACATTGGACTGTCCACATTGTTCTATGGAATGTCCTATTCCTGTAACATACCATATATAATACTGGTCTACATTTGTCACTGTAGATTCCAAGGTGGTTCTACACAACAACCCTAAGTACATTGACCGAAATAGCCCTAACAGTATATCGCCTTTTGAATTGAAATATAAAATAAATCGAATTTTTATTTATGAAATCTGTAAAAATAATTCATATTTAAACCAAAGTGTGTGTATTTCCAAATGTTGCTTCAATTAATAACGATATATAGTCAAAATTGCTTTGACAGTATCGTTTGATCGAAATGATTATGTACGCAAATCGATTTAATAAGATATCAAATTTTGTAATGAAATATAAAATAAATCAAGATTTAATTTATGTAAATTTTATGAATAATTCATATTTCAAACCAAATTATGTGCATTGGCAAATTTTGCTTCATTAAATAACGATATACAAGGTGCGTTCATTAATTTCCAGGACTGCTCTGTATCTTTGAAAAAATAAAACAAATAAAAAAACTAATTTAACATTTTTCAAAATATGCCCCTCCTGCCTCAATACACCCGTTCCATCTTTTTTTCCAATTGTCGAAGCAGGAGATAAAATCACCTTTTGAGAGGTTCCTCAAGGTTGCCTTCGATTCAGCTTGTATCATATCAACGTTGTCAAATTTCCGTCCTTTCAAGTTAATTTTCAATTTAGGATAGAGGAAAAAGTCATTGGGGGCTAAGTCGGGGGAATAGGGTGGATGAGGGATCTGTATGGTTGAATGCTTGGCCAAAAACTGCAAAACAACATGGACTGTGTGCGGCCGCGCATTACCGACGTGAAGTATCCAGTCATTGTTTTGCCATCTTTCAGGTCTTTTAAGACGCACTGCCTCCCTTAAGCACCTCATTATCCCCAAATAAACAGATAGTCCAGTCACTGAAGATAATTCTTCTGTTAGATTTAATTAACTCCTTTATTTTGAGCTTGTTTTCCTCGCAACAAAATGATCTTGGACGCCCAGTATGCTGATCATCGTTTACCTTTTCCCGACCTTTTTGGAAGCGTGAAAATCATTCAAAAGTTCTTGAACGGGATAAAGCTGCATCGCCAAAAGCTTCTTTAATCAATTCATACGTCTCAGTAGCAGTTTTTTTTCAATTTTTAAAACAAAACTTAATGCAGATTCTATGCTCTTCGAAAATGGCCATTTTAAAATTAGAAATGCGAACCTTACAAGGAAGTTGTTTTGTTCTATTTTTAGATCGACGCGTGCGCCACGAGACTCGTGCTTTCAGTCAGGTGTGGTCGAATGTCCAATATTTAACTCTGTAAAAAAATATTTTCTCTAGCTTTTTTATTTATTTTATTTTTTTACCAGTCCTGGAAATTAATCAACGCACCTTGTATATTCAAATTTTGCTTTGACAGTATCGTTTGATCCAATAATCAGGTAGCTGTATTGACTTAAAATGTATTTGGTCTCATAGGAATACATTCTAATTATGATGAATTAGTTCGCCATATTTAATTTATGCCTAACAGGTCTTTTTGTAATTTGTTTGCATAAGAACAAGGCTTGATGCATGTTCTAATATTTTTTTATTCAGGACTAATCACCCGTTGTCTCCATTAGCGGAATGAGTGCATCGTGAGTTGAAACCTTTATTTTATTAACAAGTAAATTTAAAGAAAAGTCGGTGGAAGGATGGTCTAAACCGTTGGTTTTCGACCGCTACGACCCCGGTTCGATTCCTGCATTGGGCACTTTTTTTCTTATTAAAAAAATGCTCCAATGACTCCCGGTTCTTGCAAAAGTTCAACCTCATCAGCGAGTGCAAGTAACCATACAGGGCCCTAGCACATTATTAAATGCAAAGTCGAACTGTTTTTCACATGTGTAGATACGTGGTGTACTTACAGTAAAAGCACTTATTCTTCACTTCTACCCACCATGATTACCATGGCCTGTACCACATGTATTAGGGATTAGCAAAAAACAAGTAAATTAAGATGTTCATCTCGCAATCGAATCATTCCACTAATGTATTAACAGAATCTTCTGTTGCCTTTGAAGTCCATAATTCTAATAAAAACACCTTTGCCAAGTTTATATTTATAAAAAAAGATCGCACCTGGATCAGTTAAAGAAAAAAAAATGTTTTCAAAATATTTCGAGAGATTGCTCCCTCTTTATCAATTTATTGTACAATAAACTTAATTTACAAATTCTTGTAGATCACATGAAAACAACTTTGTCATTGTTCAAAGATATTGTAACAAAGTATTTATTAATATTATTATTTTTATTAACAGAGTGGTCATTTTTATGTTTATATTTTGTTACTCTTTAAATTTCCCTCGTGGCTTATCTTTTATTTATCATTCATAGTTTTGTTCTTGCCTGAAATAAATTGTTGTCTTCTCCCGAAGTTTGTTCTTCCCTAATTTTCCACGTGGCAATATTTAAAAATGATAATGGTTACCTCTCTAATCAAAATAGACGTCAAAACAAGATCTATCAGCTGTTTCCGCAAACTAACGGCCTCAGGTCGATGACAAAGACGCAACTCCAACTTTGGCAAACTGAGAATGTTGTTTGACGTCTATTTTGATGGGAAAGTGGTTTTTATTTTTCATAGATCAATTGTGTTAGTATTCTATTTGTAAAATTTACGTTTGGTCTACACAAGTCATATCATCATCATTTCTAAAAGGTCAATTGTCTTTTTTATCAAAACTTTGATATTAATATTTGAAAAAATATTATATTTTGCCAAAAAGGTTGTAACGTAGAATTACTTTTTGTAAACATATAGAATATTATAAGTATATTTATTTGCTTTATATATTTGTGAGTTTTATTTTAAAAATCAGATTGCTTATTTTTCCATCTTTAAAAATTCGATATTTATATTATTTTTTGATAATATTTCGCATGTATACTATATGTAATTCTACTGTTCTAAAAGCTTATGTCCATAGTTTACTTGAATACCATTTCTAAGATTCCATCCTTCAGTGTAGCATATATAAGCAGAATGATCCAATATAGTACTAGAGCTCTAAAGAAGCGGTCTGGTGGATTAAATTGGTGAAAGTGCTGGGAGGGTGCATCACTATTGAGCCATGCCCTCTATATATTTTCTTATCGCTATAAGGACAGTAGAAGTTTGTTTTATGTGTAAAAGATACATTCGTTCTATAATTCTTTCATTCTTATATGCTGTATTCAAAATATTTTATGAATTTATCTTGTGAGCATATATATAATGATATTAAAAATAAAGAAAGCATATCCTGACCAGGAGCACATGTGCTATACAGAAGGCAGAGCGCCATCTAGTGGAACAGAAATCAACTAAACATAGATTTAGCCTGTTCCCTGATATTTGGCCAACCCAATATCTTGATAAATCAAGAAAAGCCATCCACGAACGCGTTTCGCGCTGTTGGCGCTCGTCAGCGTGGAGTAGGTTGTACCACTGCGAACAAAAATAATTTTGGTTCCAGAGGCTTCTTGAGAAACCAATAAATGGGTATTTAAAGCCAAATTATAAAATGATATATTAACTTGTTCATGAAATTAAAAGAAATACCTCATGTACAAGCTTCATTTTCCTTTTTTGAATAAATATATAGGTAATTATTTCTATTTGCTATCTTCTAACATCTTTGCAAATTCACAAATTGAATTGAAGGTAAATTGTATTTAAGCAAGAGATGATATATCTCAATTATTATCTTGACATTAAAATGACAATCTTGCAGTTAATATCAAAGAGAAAAAAATCTTGATAAACATGAGTATAAATATTTACAATCAACAAATAGAATTTTATAATGGAAATTTCAATTTGTTCTAAACAATTAACGAAAACGATAAGGCACAATTTGGATTATAGATTATAAACACAAGGTAATAAGACCAAATCCAAATAAATAAATATTGTGTGACGTTTCGGTAACAGCGTTTTTACCATCTTCAGACAAAAGTACTGAATGAGAAATTTTAAAACATGCTGTGGCAAAATTTCTCCTTCAGTACTTTTGTCTGAAGATGGTAACAACGCTGTTACCGAAACGTCACACACTATTTATTTATTTGGATTTGGTCTTATTACCTTGTGAATTAACGAAAACATTTGTCAAATATCTTTTGAAAGTCTCAATACAATATTTATCGTAAAGAAAGAGGCTGCCTGGCCAGCATTCATAGTTCTTCAAATTAAAGATACTTCGGCTCAGTAAATCTTTTTATTATCTCGACGTTTCAACAAGAATCTTTTGTCCTTGTCAGTAGCAAACAGAGATTAAAACATTTGGCAAGGCATTAAAAATATACAGTTAAACCTGTCTATAGCGCCCCTTCTAAATAGCACCTCCCTCTCTATAGCGCCCGATTTTAAATACGTAGTACGATGCGATTTACATTAAAAGTGACCTGTCTATAGCACCCCCTCTCTATAGCACCCTATTTTGGTGAGTCCCAAGAGGGGGCGCTATAGACAGGTTTAACTGTATTAAATACTAGCGAATGTACTTGGCTTCGCCTAGTTTTTACCTGAGTGAAAGTTTGCCTAACGAACATTTGATCGAGCAATATTTTCGGGGAGATAGCCACTCTCTACTGAATCTATTCTGGAAATAAGATATATTGATGTTTGTTATACTCTTTTCCATCAAAACTATTAAATACACTCATGGACCAAAGAAAGTGGAACGTTTTTGATGTTGTCGGTAGTCTGTTTTTTTTTAAGGAGACAGAGGTTGTTCACACTTGGTTATCTCGTGTATCTTCAATAAAGGTCAATGTGATATCTTTCAGAGTTATTGTCTGAATCCCGATATACACGCTAAGAGGTACAACTTCCTTTGTCCATCAGTGTATCTTTCAGAGTTATTGTCTGAATCCCGATATACACGCTAAAAGGTACAACTTCCTTTGTCCATGAGTGTATCTTTCAGAGTTATTGTCTGAATCCCGATATACACGCTAAAAGTTACAACTTCCTTTGTCCATGAGTGTCTTTCAGAGTTATTGTCTGAATCCTGATATACATGCTAAAAGGTACAACTTCCTTAAGTTTTGTATATGAGTGTATCTTTCAGAGTTATTGTCTGAATCCCGATATACATGATAAAAGGTACAAATTCCTCAAGTTTTGTCCATGAGTGTATCTTTCAGAGTTATTGTTTGAATCCCGATATACATGCTAAAAGGTACAACTTCCTTAAGTTATGTCCATGAGTGTATCTTTCAGAGTTATTGTTTGAATCCCGGTATACATGCTAAAAGGTACAACTTCATTAAGTGTTGCCCATGAGTGTATCTTTCAGACTTATTGTTTGAATCCCGGTATACATGCTAAAAGGTACAACTTCATTAAGTGTTGTCCATGAGTGTATCTTTCAGACTTATTGTTTGAATCCCGGTATACATGCTAAAAGGTACAACTTCATTAAGTGTTGTCCATGAGTGTATCTTTCAGAGTTATTGTTTGAATCCCGGTATACATGCTAAAAGGTACAACTTCATTAAGTGTTGTCCATGAGTATATCTTTCAGAGTTATTGTTTGAATCCCGGTATACATGCTAAAAGGTACAACTTCATTAAGTGTTTTCCATGAGTGTATCTTTCAGAGTTATTGTTTGAATCCCGGTATACATGCTAAAAGGTACAACTTCATTAAGTGTTGTCCATGAGTATATCTTTCAGAGTTATTGTTTGAATCCCGGTATACATGCTAAAAGGTACAACTTCATTAAGTGTTTTCCATGAGTGTATCTTTCAGAGTTATTGTTTGAATCCCGGTATACATGCTAAAAGGTACAACTTCATTAAGTGTTGTCCATGAGTATATCTTTCAGAGTTATTGTTTGAATCCCGGTATACATGCTAAAAGGTACAACTTCATTAAGTGTTGTCCATGAGTATATCTTTCAGAGTTATTGTTTGAATCCCGGTATACATGCTAAAAGGTACAACTTCATTAAGTGTTGTCCATGAGTGTAAACCATTTGAAAATTTTACATGTATACATCTGAATATATAGATTAACATATAAGCTAATCAAAGACTCAAATCAAACAAATTAAATAAAACATTTTGCATATTTTGTTGTTACCTATATATACAAATATATTATAATCATGTTATACTGACTTTCGGCATGATCCAGCTTCGCCAGGCTTCTCCTCTAGTGAATGTTTACCAGGTGAATATTGATTTTAAAATATTATTTATTATAATTATATCATTACTAGACGAATGGCCCGGTCAACGCCCGGGTTTTACCCGAGTGCGTATATATTTTAAAAATGTTTTAATTAAAATACTATTCGTTACAATTATAAATTGGCGCCGTGGATGTCTCTCTTGTGAAACGTCCCGCCCAAAACTGTGTGTGTCTTGAAAATATAAAAATAAAAATGTGAACGGAAAAATATGTCCAGGGTAGCCTAGTGGTCATGGCATCTGCCCGGTAAGCGGAAGGTCGTGGGTTCGATTCCCATCCCTTGACACTTTTTTTATTTTATCCATTCTGACCAAAATCTATCCGTGAACTTCACACAGTGAACTTCACACAGAGAGAATAAGGCAATTATATAAGTAGATAATCCAAATTGTGCCTTATCACACACTATTTTTTTATTTGGCCGTATTACCTTGTGTTTATAATCTATGACGTAATGCCGGCGGCGCGCGCCCGTTGGCTGCCGGCGAGCACGTGACCTCCCTGTGCGCGCGCATCCGTGACAGAACCGGCCGGCCCATGACGGTCGTGACTATATATGTTGATGGATGGATAATAATAATAATAATTATTATTATTATCATTAGATAATGATAATGATCATAATGATGATGCGCGCGCATCCGTGACAGAACCCATGACGGTCGTGACTATATATGTTGATGTTAGCAATAGTTACCCACAAAATATTTGGAAAAGGTAAAAAAAAATAAGATAAAATATTTCTTTTAATTTAGGTTTTGCAAGCTTTCGGTAAAACATACTGCATTTAAACGGGCAAATACTCTATGTACAATATCTAATAACAAATTCTTCAATTCTTTTCGTATAAAGATCATTTTCGAGATTGTACATAAAGCCTTTGCCCATTAAGAGCAGTATTCTTTTGTTCGAAAGCTTTGTGTTCGAAAGGTTTTACCCTGTTTTTTTTTTTTTTTCTTTTTTCATATAATTATATCATTCCATGGAAGCAAGGGTCGCCTCTCCCGTCAAAATAAACGTCAGAATCTGACGCCATCTATTGACCGTCGCCGCAACTAGCGGCATCGGGTCGGTGACAAAGCCACAACACCAACTTTGGCAAACTGATAATGATAATGGCAAGCTGATTTTGACGGGAGAGGCGACGATTGCTTCCATGGATTAATTTCCTCCCGGCAAATTTTCCATCAATTATATTATTATTATTCTAATTCGTATTCTTGAGTATTTCAATTAATTTATTATTGAAACTATCACATTATCATTTTGTGTTTCATTTTCAAAAGTTTATTTATCAAAATTTTCTTTTTAGAAAGTATGCACCTCTGTTTGTGTTGTGAAGACCTATTTCCATAGATTCCCAAAAAACCTTAAACTGTATTATTTATAAAAGAAGAGAGTATATTAATAAGACACTGCACAATACAATAGTGAAGTGGTTCAGAGATTTCGCAAAATTTTACAAAATAATTTGACGAAACCACTGAGAGGATTCATTATTGATGAACTAAGACCTTTAATTTATAATATTTTTTTTATTATTGAAGTAAGCCCTGTAGAGAGATAAATTTAGATACTATCTATCTTCGAAAAAGGGAAATAAAATTAGGTAAAACTTTTCTTTTAATTTGAAATTGCAAGTTTTCGAGCAAATATACTCTATGTACAATCTCTAAATAATCTCTATACGATATAATTGAAAAACCTTTGTAATTAGCATGTTCTCTTAAATAGATTTAACAAAAATGATAATTATAAATTTAATTTATAATCAAACTAGAATGCTCAGAACTTGTCTACTGAAGATGCATCAATGGAATTAGATCAATGGGGATTCGAAGACAAATCTAAATATGAATGTGGATTACATTACTTAACGTTGGTGTCTGTCTTGGTTAATCAACATTACTATTTTGATGTATTGCGAGGTTTAAGGGAGGCTGTGCGTCAGAAACGACCCGAAAAATGGCTCTTGCATCATGACAACGCTTGGCCACATACAGCCGTCACTGTACAACTCTATTTGGCTAAACAAGGAATTGCTTTACTTACCCAGCCACCCTATTCTCCTGACCTTGCTCCCAACGACTTTTTCCTTTACCCTAAAATTGAAAAGGTCTTAAAAGGACGTCGATTTGACTCAATACCTGGTATAAAGGAGAATACGAAGAATATTTCGAAAAGCCTGAAAGATGAGGATTTTCAGAGGTATTTTGATATCTGGAAAAAAAGATGAAACAAGTGTATAGATAGTGACGGTGATTATTTTGAGAAGTTTTAAATAAAACTTTATTATACTTTTGTATTTCTTTAAATATTTAGTAAACCTGGAAATTATTGATCACACTATGTATTTAACCAGTTGTACATTTGTTAAAAAGTTGCACAATTATCTTAACCCTGGACGCTTCATTTATTTTATATATATATATATATATATATATATATATATATATATATATATATATATATATATATATATATATAATAAAGGAAACAAATAAACAAATATATAATGAATCAAAAGAATTTGATCCTCAATAATGTATTTTATGCTACGGTGAACAGGCTCAGTGGCCAAGTGGTAAGGCGTCGGTCTCGTAAACCGAAGATCCAGGGTTCGATCCCCTGCTGGGCCTCTTTTTTTTTTTTATCACTGTTCTTTTTTTTTTTTTAGTTGTAATTTCATTTTTGAAAATGATAAATCCTTTTTAACGCTAATTTTTTTAAACATATAATTAAAAGCTATTTCTTAAGATCTTATACTCTGTTATTACTTCATTGCAAAAACTTCTATTAATAATATGTATTTAAAAACAGCCTTAAAATTATTACTAATTCTCAGTGATAGATGGCGTTGATATTAATTATGAATTATTATTTTTTTTTTTGCTTATCTCTAGTACACGTGGTACAGGCCATGATAATCATGGTGGTTAGAAGTTGGCGACTGCTTTTACTGTAAGTGTACCACATGTCTACACATGTGAAAAGCAGTTCGACTTTACACTTACAAATCTGCCAGAGCCCCGTTTGGTTACTTGCACTTGCTGGTGGGGTTGGACTTTTGCAAGAATCAGGGGACATTGGAGCATTTTTTTTTTTTTTTTGTCAGAAAAAAAAAAGCCCAATGCGGGATTCGAACCCGGGTCGTAGCGATCGAAAACCAACGGTTTAGACCATCCAATAATTATAATTATTAATATTTTTTCATTATTTTTGTCAATAGATGAAAATATCTTGCCTGGTGGAAATTGATGTATAAAAGCATAGGGCGCTTCTCCCCTCAATATAAATGTCTAAACTAGACGCCGCATGACAATATGTTTGCCATGATTTATTGCTACAGCGGATTGTTGCTTCAATGGATTCCTTGGTAATGTATATTTCTTCACTCTTTTTGATTATCTTTCCCGAGCAGGTTTTCATATTAGCAGGTACAAATATACAACAACAACTGCTTTATTAGGACATTTCCGTCCTGTAAGGACTCGCCATACATCATTTTCATGGAGAAAGGGAAAAAACATAAACAAAGGAGAGAAGGGAAAATGAAAAGGAAATCAAAGTATTCAACATAACTATACAAATTAACTATGGAAGGAAATTGTTCTGTAATTTTAGTTCTTAGAGATTACCTTGTTCTCTAACGCTTTATGAAAGTTAAACAATTCTATCGCTATATATTTTTTTCTCGGACATTATTCTAATTAGCTGAACTGGGTTCACGTAGACTTGGATAATGTCCTTCAAGATCTTATTCCGTTCCTCGTTAACAATAGTGCATTCAGAGATGTAGTGGGTCATTTCTTCTATGCTTTCAGTTTTGCAGAATTTACAAATTACATAGGTACTAAGGAAAAAACAATAGAAAAAATAAAAGATAAGTGGGTCAGGTGTTGATATTAAAAATGAAGAAGGCATTTCCTGACCACGAGCACATATAATTTTTAGATGGCAGAGCACCATCTAGTGGAGCAAAAATAAACTGAACGTTTATTTAGCTTGCTCCGTGATATTTGGCCAACCCAATTCGTGGATGGCTTTTCTTGATTTATCAAGATATTGGTTTGGCCAAATATCACGGAGCAAGTTAAAATAAACGTTTAGTTTATTTTTGCTCCACTAGATGGCGCTCTGCCATCTGAAAAAGCACATGTGCTCGTGGTCAGGAAATGCCTTCTTTATTTTTAATAGGTGCTAATATAATACTAGAATAATTAGCCAACAAAATATTTA
The DNA here is from genome assembly GCA_030710605.1 of Cordylochernes scorpioides. Lineage (NCBI taxonomy): Eukaryota > Metazoa > Arthropoda > Arachnida > Pseudoscorpiones > Chernetidae > Cordylochernes > Cordylochernes scorpioides. The sequence goes on from CP092865.1 coordinate 86,378,725, forward strand.
TTGTAAAACGACATTTGAAATACTATCCCGCATGTGTTTCTTTTCAACGAAAATCAAAATTTATTTCAAGGAGAAATAACGATTATTTCTAACCTTTTGGATGAGGTATGAAAGGGTGAATTGTGAAGAGTAATGATAAACGGAAAAATGAAAAATACCTCATCCAAAAGATTAGAAATAATCTTTATTTCTCCTTGAAATAAATTTTGAATTTTCGTTGAAAAGATACACATGCGGGATAGTATTTCAAATGTCGTTTTACAATCACAAGCCGCATCTACTTAAATAATTGCCTTATTCTGTCTGTGTGAAGTTCACGAATAGATTTTGGCCAGAATGGATAAAATAAAAAAAAAAGTGTCAAGGGATGGGAATCGAACCCACGACTTTCCGCTTACCGGGCAGATGCCATGACCACTAGGCCACATGACCACAATTTATAATTGTAACAAATAGTATTTGAATCAAAACATTCAATCGGGTTAAACACGGGCGTTGCCCGGGTCATTCGGCTAGTATATTATATTGGATAAAAAATTTATTCTATTTATTTTCTTGAATAGTACAATCTGGTCATGAGATCTTCGCTTCTGTTATTCCTGTTAACATTTGTTTTCTCCTCGTCCAATCTCCCACGTGATTTGATGCCGGAACACAGCTTTGCCGAACTAAAATAACATTCGTAAAGATCGTCATTCAGGCCGGCATTCATAGTTCTATGAAAAAAATATACTTCGGCCAGTTAGAGTTTTTTATTTTCTCAACGTTTCAACAAAAATATTTTGTCTTCGTCAGGAGAAGTAAATAAAAATAAAACATTTGGCAAGGCGTTAAAAATTGTTCTGAGGTTGCAAGGGCGTTCTCACATGATTTTTTGAATTTAGTACAACATCTAAAGCACGAGTCAAAAACAAATATTAAATTCGTCAATGATTAGCATCTTGGAGATAGAAATAAATAAATATATAATATTAAAATTAAAATCAAATTTGACTTGTGCTTTAGATGTACTAAATTCGTAAAATCACGTTAAAACGCCCTTGCAACATCAGAACAATTTTTAACGCCTTGCCAAATGCTTTATTTTTATTCATTTCTCCTGACGAAGACAAAAGATTTTTGTTGAAACGTTGAGAAAATGAAAAAAAACTGTAACTGGCCGAAGTGTCTATTTTTCATATAAAATAAAATAAATAATAATAGTGTATTCTATTAAAAGATGTATATCACTGATTATCCCAACACTAAAAACACGCCACATCTATTATAAGACCAATTCTAACCTATGGTCACCCAGTCTTTATAACCGCAAACAAAACCATCTCCTGTCCTTTATGTTAATTTTTTTCTCTTTTATATACTTAATACTCCATTTCAGACATATTTTATGCTTTATTAATATTTCTTTCCTTCAGCTCTGGTTTTGCATCTCGTGAATTATCCTCTATGATTTTTATTTTTTACAAATAGTTATATTGCTCATTTGCATGCTTTTTTCTATATTTATGTAAATTAATATGTGTATGTATATATTCACTACAGCCATCGGTATCGGTCATAATGTCGATTTTATCTTGCCTGTCGAAGGGTTTTTACCCGAAAGCTTGCTCTAATGCACCAATAAAAGAAACTCGTCTTCCTTCGCCATGTTTTTATCGTCTAAATTCAATCCAGGAAGAATTCTTTATCTATAAAACCATGTTGAAAAAATTTGAAAGTTTCGAAAATCAGATAATAAAAAAATAAATAGGAGCCCCATGGTTTACCATGAGTAGTATTATTAAAAAGGGCATCAATATAGAAACCCTAAATGATATCATAATAAAACAAGCTTTTAAATTTTATGATACAAGATAGGATCAAAAATTTTCCGAACTTTTTTTTTTATTAATTATTTATTCATAGTATAGTGATTTAAACATCAAATATTTCAAAATAGGAGTCTTGGTTATCTACACATTTTTTCCAGCGTGAAAAAATATGTTGAAATGCTAGTTCAAAGTCAATTTTTCTAAGCTTGTTTAGCTCCGCCGTCGCATTTTCAATTACTTCTGATGACGACGAAAAGCCCCTCCCTTTTAACGTCATTTTAAGTTTTGGAAAAAGAAAGAAATCACATGGAGCGATATCAGGAGAGTAAGGACGATGCGGCAAGACAGATACAGAGTGTTTGACTAAATAGTCTTGAACAATAATGGTTCTATGAGCAGGGGAATTATCTTGTAGCAATTTCCACTGTTTTGATTTAAAGAGTTGGTTTCTTTTTCTTCTTATCGCATCACGAAGGCGCACAAGTATTTCTTTGTATTCTTGTTTATTAATAGTAACCCCCTCTTTAATAAATTCATAATAGACAAGTCCTTGATAATCGAAAAACACTACAAGCATTACTTTTCCTTTGGACTTGTCAAGACGAACTTTCTTCTTCCTAGGAGAACTTGGTGTGTGCCATTCGAGTGATTGTTTTTTGGTTTGTGGATCAAAAGGAAAGCACCATGTTTCATCACCAGTTATTATTGTTTTTTTGAAAAATCAGAATCATTATTTGCAGTTTTAATTATATCTTTGCAAATTGATAATCTGGTTTCTCTTTGTTGATCTGTTAAATTTCGTGGGACAAAATAACCACAAAGTTTATTCATGTTTAAATGTTCACCAATAATTTTTGGCAACTACCATACGAAATTCCAAGTATTTCTGATATATTATCAATAGTAATTTTTCTATCAGCAACAATTAAATCACGTACCTCTCCAATAATGCGATCCGTTGTTGACGTCAATGGCCGACCTGACCTTGAATCATCTGCGATGCTCTTGCGGCCATCTTTAAAACCTTTATACCAGAAATAAACTTGCGTTCGTGACCTTTTTCGTCGTAATAAGCTTCATTCATTAATTCTAATGAATCTGTGAAAGACCTTTTTAATTTTACACAAAATTTAATATTTGCCTTTGCTCAAATGATTACATTACAGAAACCGACGCGGGCTAAATACTTACAACAAAAATATGCCTAAAATGAAAACTTCGCATGCGCATTTAGTGGCGTTGTTAAATTAAATTATATTTTAGGCTTTGTTCTTTACAGTAAAATTGATTCTATATTTTTTAAAAGTTGTTTTATATTTTATTTTTTAAAAGTTCGGAAACTTTTTGAATCCTACCGTGTTTATAAGAAAATCTTGGAATATAACATTTAGAGAAGCCTGTAACTATAAATAAGAAACAAAGAGAAGGAAATCAAAGCCAAGAGAACTCTTATATCAATATAGAACAAAAGTATAAAATAGAAAAAAAACAAAAGAAAAAAACATGTAGCTAGAAATAAATGAGGATAACAGCCCATCTTATCGTGCGAACTCTCCAATCCGCCTTAGGTCATTCCTGTCCAAAATACGCCCTGGAATGGCCACCACTACCATCCTTACTGGCCACGTTCTGGTAGATCTCTGGCATAGAGATCCAACATGTCCTCACTGCAGGGAAGAGTCACAGACTGTGGACCTCTTCTCCTGTCCAGCTTTGGTACTACACAGGCTACAGACACTGATTGGAGTACAAGACTTCAGTCCTACTTCCTGACTCGGCCTGGAACTACCTGGTTCACTGCAGCTCTCCCCATGACTTCTAGACTGTAGCTGTATAACCCGGGTAGTTGGTGATTTATGCTCCAGGAGCCCAGGTTACCTCTGCGAAGAGCCCCTGGATCTGCAGGCCTGGCTGTTCAGCGTCGGCCTCCATCCCGAGGCAATGAAATTGACCAGCGTGGCGAAGGCTACCATCTACAAGTACCATCTTGGTATTGAGTTGGGTAATGCCAGCCATCACATGACCTACTCACTCTGGGGAAAAGAACTCTCGCAGTCAATCGGTGGCGGAGTCTTTCCCGCGGTGGGCCCCACCAATGACGACTGTATATATTTTAAATATACCAATACCTCGCTTTGCGTCGTTTCGTTTTGCGTTTTTTTCGAAGTTGCGTCGCTGCTTAATTTTTACTGATTTTCACTGTGCGTCGTTAGATTTTCGAAGTTGCGTTGTTTGGATTCGAGTCTTTATTTTTTTTTCTATTTTTTTTTCTAAAATAAGGCAACACCTTTGTTTTTGATTGCGCCATGCCATCAAAATTTTATTTTCACTTTGCGTCGTGTCAATTTGCGTCGTGTTTTTTTTTTTGGAACGTAACCCCGACGCAAAGCGAAGTATGGGTGTATATGTATATTTATCGATTCTTTTATATATTTATATCTATTTATTCATACATTTATCATTATATAATCTTATTTATTCATATTTATATTTATTCTGCATTTAACCTTATATAATCTTATATGTACATTGTAATAAATCAGTTTCAATCTCAATCTCCCATCTTAGAAGAGAGATCACATCAAATTCAAGACCCCGTACAAGACTCTAACCTTGTAAATATGTGAATACACTGTAAAATATAAAGAACTTGTACATGTAAACATCATAAGTTAGGTTTCTTTTATTGAGCGGTACTTTATAAACTTATTTTGTAACTGGTATATCATTGTAGATCGGTGGACTAGTGGGTAAACCCTCGATTCCCGACAGCCATGAACCGGGATTGAATCCCGTATAGTACACTTTTTTTTAATAAGTGAATAACCTTCACGTATCGGTTCAAAATCACTTTATTAGGTACCGCTCAACAAGAGAAACTTAGCTTATGATAATTGAAACAGTAAATAATATGTGATGGTTATTCACATATTAAACAAATTTTAACGCGGGATTCAATCCCGGTTGATGACTGTCGGGAATCGAGGGTGTTACCCACTCGTCCACCGACTTTTGTATTTTTGATTAAGATACTCGGTTCAAAATCACTTTATTAGGTACCGCTCAACAGGAGCAACCTAGTTTATGATAATTGAAACAGTGAATAATATGTGAAGGTCATTTACATATTAAAACAAAATGTTAACGTGGGATTCAATCCCGGTTCATGACTGTCGGGAATCGAGGGTGTTACCCACTCGTCCACCGACTTTGTATTCCTTCACATATTATTCATTGTTGTAAATATCATAAACTAGATTGTTCTTTTTGAGTGGTACCTAATAAAGTAATTTTGGAACAAGGTATATCAGTGAAATATATTTGTAACTAATTTTTACAATGACTAAATAAATAATTTTAAAAATTGGAAGAAAAAATATTGCAGCAATATTTCAATCAAACATTTTATATTCACTTATTTCACATTTCACTCAAGGGGGTCGGTGGAAGGATGGTTTAATCTGTTGGTTGTCGACCGCTATGACCCGGGTTCGATTCCCGCATTGGACACTTTTTTCCGATTTAAAAAAAAATGCTCCAATGGCCCCCGATTTTTGAAAAAGTCCAACCCCACCAGCGAGTGCAAGTAACCAAACGTGGCTCTGGTACATTTGTAAGTGCAAAGTCGAACTGCTTTTCACATGTGTAGACATGTGGTACACTTACAGTAAAAGCAGTCGCCTACTTCTACCCACCATGATTATCATGGCCTGTAGCACTACTAGGGATAAGCAAAAAAATGATGCAGCAATATATAATCAAACAATTCCACTACATGCCTTACTGCATTAGTAAAAAATAATAAATAGGAAGTGAAAAAATAGTACAAATGTGATATTTTACTGGGATAAGGTGCATAAATTAAGAAAAAGACATATCCTTATCGTGCAACTGAAATTTGCTAATGGCTTGCGCCATCTATCGGAATAAATATCAACTATTCTCGTTGATTTTTTATTATTTCAGTATATTAATCAAGAATGGGTATTTGGCCACTACTGGAATAATTAAAAATCAACGAGAATAGTTGATATTTAATCGGATAGATGACGCAAGCCATCAGCAACTTTCAGTTGCACGATAAGGAGATGTCTTTTTCTTAATTTATGCACCTTATCCTAGTAAAATATCATATTTGTACTATCTTTTCACTTCCTATTTATTATTTTTTATTAGTGCAGTTAGGTATGTAGTGGTATGCATTTTTTAGTTGCATGATAAGGAGATGCCTTTTTCTTAATAGGAAGGTTGGAGAGAAAATGAGCATGGGTCTTGAGATACTTGTTTGGCGGTACAATTGGGTACTCCCCGATTGCAATGATACAGCGAGAAGACGCCAAGGCCCGAAGCGTTCGCCACATCCATTACACCTCCCATCAGAACGTCATATAAATTATCATATTTAATTAGACGTGACAATAAAAAAGAGATAATTCTTGTAGGTAGGGATAGATGATCAGGAATGACGTGTGCTATTGCAATTCCAGGCAGAAAATCCAGGATTACGTAACCTGTCATGTCACTATCCTCTTGGGAGTTCGAAGTAGGTCGACTTGGTGAGGTTCCATTACAGCTAGCCTCCCCGTGGGACACACACTCGCTATGATTACCATGGTTTCCATGGTGACGTGGTAGCTTGAAGTTTGGCAGCCGACCGAGTGCGTGAGTAGACCAGTTCGTCTGTCACTCCCACCATCTTTGTAGATACTTGGTGTCGTCTGCATACTTCTATTGTGTTCGGTAAAAGTCGTGTGTAGCTATTTGAATGAAGCTATTAGATGGCGTTTGTGTTTCCATCCTTCGTTTTACCTATCGTTTGGTTTTCGTTTTGCATTCATCTGTTTTAATAGATGACAAAACTATCTATAGAAGCTAAATTCAGTAGTAATACACTTAATACTTGATGTACTATTACTAAAATCGTTTCTGCATACTATATTCCTCTCTCTGTAGTATTATTTTTGCATGTTCAAATCATATTATACCATTAAAAAAGCTATCGTACACAGAAAAATGTTTATCACAAAGATAGAGGCTGCCTGGCCAGCATTCATAATTCCTAAAATCAAAAATTTATTTTTTCGACCAGTAAATCTTTTTATAAAATCATAAAGCAATAAAATGATTTATAATGACATAATTATCTTTAAATTTAAGAAGAGAAATGATTATCATTGTATCTTAGCATTCAATTTAACTTTAAGTGGATATTCATCTAAGTGTTCGTTTGGTAAAATACTATATTTAGTATTGTTGATACCACGTGGTTTATACGATACTATATAAACAATACTATAACTCTGAAATACAATGTAGGTATACTAATGTGTATTTAGTATTGTTTGCATGTATTATATTAATCTTTGTTAATGGTTAATGTCTATTTTAAACGTATCGTTTGTATTAAAAATTCACGTCTGTCACCACGTGGGTTTAACGTAACGTAATCCGTAATCATATGTGAATTAAGATAGTCTAAAATTATATTTCGTGAAATACTATGTAATAAGATATGCAAATTACACTAGTACACAAAATGAAAAAAAGAAATTCTCCTCCTCAAATAAACAAAACATTTTCTGGATTAACTTTTTGTGCTGATTAACGTGGTATCAATATTTATTTTCGGTTAGCTCAATTTCTCACGTTATGGATATAATGCCATTTACCTATGATATTCATCTATTGGAGGAAAGGTTATGGCATTAAACTTATTACTATAAAAATAAATGCACAAAAGATAGTGCAAATGAAGAAACAATATTATACATATATGCATGTTTATATATTTTACTTCAATAACTGCCCTTAGATATATATATTTATCAAACTTCTTACTCTATATCCATATATATTTTCATTTAAAAATCTAATTTTTTTCCCTTTCTTTTTCAAAATTATCCGGAGAATTGTTTTTATATATAAGATGGAAGGTCTTAACAAAAAGCTGTGTATGCGAAAAAAACATTTTATTTGGTTTAATAAACATTATTTATAAAGATGCAGTAATATTTAGGAAGTGATAAAAATATATTCATGGATTTAAAGATTTTTTCTGTGAAGTCTATTATATTTTGTTGTTTGTCATCACGCATCAGATTCAAACAACAATCTGACACCATATGTTGATTCCAAAGACCATTGTATCGTTGCTCAATGATATCAATATCTTGGTGGAAGCGTTCACCTTGTTCTTCGCTCACTACACCGAGATTATCAGGGAAAAAGTTTAAATGTGAATCCACAAAATGCAATTTTAGATTCATTAAGCACCCGAGCTTATGGAATTTGGAAATCAGATTTTCGACGATTCTCGCATAAAACGGTTACCTATTATTGCCTAAAAAGTGTTTGACAACGTCGATGAGTGCAAGCCAAGTATTTTTCTCATCTTCTTTCAATGTTGCAATAAACTCTTCGTCATTTATTAGTTAACGACTTTGAGGTCCAATGAAAATATCTTCCGTTATCTTAGAACAACTAATCTTCGGAAATTTAGTCATTAAATATTTGACAGCATCACTATCTTTCATCAAAGCCTTTTAAAAAAATTTCATTAACCCTAATTTGATATGTAAAGGGGGAAGAAGTATTTTTAGTTTATGGACAAGCGATTCATTTTCAACGTTTTGTTCACCTAAACGAAACATACTTCTTTCAGGCCACATTTTTTGTATATAATGATTCTTTCTGTCTCTGCTGTCCCACTTGCATAAAAGGCAAGGATACTTTGTGTTTCCTTTCTGCAGGCTATGTAAAACTCCTATAATTTTAAGATCACCGCAAATTTTCCAACAATTTTTGGTATAATTCAACAATTCTAAGATTTTCTTAAGAGTCGAATAGGTTTCTTTCATTTGGGTTGAATAGGCAACTGGTATGGAAGGTAATACATTACCATAGTGCAGCAAACAAGCCTTCAAACTTTGTTTAAAGGAATCAATAGTCTATGCTCGGTAGCATTGTAATTAATTTGCAGAGTTTTAAAAACGCCTTCAATATCATTGCAGTACACTAATCCTTGTTCTTCAAAAAAAAAGGCAAAAAACATCGTTCCCTATTACGATAGACAGAGATTTTGGTTTGTGGTAACAAGAGGTTCCTTTTCTTTAGTCCTAATCCAAGGATTTCTGCTGCTTCTTTTGATAGCCCTAGATCCCTAACTAGATCATTTAATGATGCCTGATCAAATAAATGTGGAATGCCACTTTCATTTGAAATAAATTCAGGGTCTTCCAATTGACGATCATCTGCAAATGCTGTGTGCTGATCATCCTTTTTGATATAGAATTCTTGAACCGTTTTAGGAATCGGTATGGGATTCTCGAGGTCGTGAGGAATAGGTTGCCTAGCTGATGGTATATCAGGATAAAAGTTAGTTTGCTTCTTTTTGCTATTAAAGCCTGTGATTTTGCAGACACAGAAATAGCAATCGTCATGGTGATTTTTTTTGTTTTTCGCCAAACCATTGGTACACCAAAGGGCATACCTTTTGATTTCCTCGATTTCCATTGCAAAAGCCCTTGATTTAACGTTCCGCATACACTATTATTTTATTAGGATTAGCTTTACATTTACGCAGCATTATTTATATATTTAAAACTATTTATGAAAATAAATAAATTTTTAAACATTTTCTTGATATAAAATTGCTTAAATGTTATTATGAAGACATGACCGCTGCGGTTCGTTGGAACAATTCTATCACTGAATTCATTGAAATTCGTTCGGGGGTGCTCCAAGGTGACCCACTATCCCCATGCCTATTCCTACTCTTTATTAATGATTTGATTAAAATATTTGATGACTCGGGGTTGTCAGGAATATACTTACCCAATTTCGGAAACATACACCTCCTCCTATATGCCGACGATATTGTTTTGATCGGTGATTCTAAAATAAACCTTCAATTGAAAATCAATATACTGAAAACCTATCTAGAAACTAACTTACTAACTCTGAACGAAAACAAGTGAAGAATAATGGTTTTACGTAATGGAGGAAAGGTGGCGCGTTCAGAAAGATGGTATTGGGGTCAAAGTCCTTTAAGTGTTACATCAAAATATACGTACCTGGGCTACCCGCTAACCCCTTCGATTTCTTTCACTCAAGTTGCCTTAAATTATAGAGGCAGGACCTTGGCCGCGATGGGTGCTGTGGGGGAGATTATTCTGAAGTCCAAGCTCAAATCCTTCCATTCAAGTATGAGATTGTTGGATTCTATGATCTTGACAGTCCTACTCTATGCGGCTCCAATCTGGGCACATGATCAAGCCTTAATCTTAGATAGAATCCAGGATACCTTTCTCAGACGTTTTCTGTGCCTTCCAAGCTATACTCCGGGCTATATTTTGAGGGCCGAAACAGGAAGACACTCTCTTGATATCACAGTGAAAAAACTAACTTTAATATTCTGGACTATAATTCTGAAAATGGACGGCAGCAGGCTACCTTCAATATGTTTAGCACATTTGTGGGACATTTCAATTTCTTCAAAACAGAATATCGGACTGGTAAAAAGTATAACAGAGCTACTTAATAACACCGGCTTCTCATGGCTTGTTGGATGTACAGACTTCAATATTCTACAAAGATACATCCCCCTAATTATTAGAACGGCAACCGATCAGTCCTTGCAGCTGGATTATGTAAGAATAAGAAAATCAGTACTCTACTCTCACTATAAATACTTTCATTCATCACCTACAATGGAATGCCTTCTGAATGATAATATCCCCCTAACCTTGAAGAGAATCATTGTACAAGTAAGAAGCATTTTTGTAGTACAGAGAATTAATCATGTTTCACTATTGAAAACTAAGACCATAAAATTCACCTTATGCAACGGTGAATTTAGTCTCGATTTTCCACACTACATGTTCTACTGTACGGCAATGGAAGAAGAAAGAGAAATTCTTCGTCAAGAGACCGGCTATAATAGCAATTCGCCTTATGTTTTAATGGCAAAAGTCGTAAATTCCAGACCCTCTGCATTCGCTTTTTATAAATACTGGAAATCAGCTTAATCAAAATATTTAGCACAGACACCGGATCCAACTCGATAATTGGTCGAGGCCAATACCCAATATTTGTATATAACTATGATGCTAATTTGTTATTTATTTATTTTGTTCTACAGGGAGAATCCTGTATGGCACGTGTGCCCAATAAAGGCTATTGTTGTGTTGTTGTTGTGATATAAAATTGTAATGGTATATGCATTTCATCTAAATGATGATTATATTTTATGCTTAGAAAGTCAATATCTTCAAAATATTTTGATGACAACGATTACAGCAGCTTCTTTATAAAATTAAATATTTTCAAATAATTTTCATAATATTGAGTTAATTTTGAAATATGAAGGTTATATTCATGATCTACGGGTTGGAATTTACTAAAAACAACTTTCAAATATTGAGATGGAAAAAGCGTGTGTACTAGTGTTATTAATTAAAATTCAAAATATATTAGATAAATATAGTTATCCAACCTCATTATGCTCTTCTTAAAATTCCCAAAACGATACGTTAATTAAACAATAGGGTGTAATCTCATTAATATGTCGGGCAGAAGCTTCTAGAAATTATATAAATGGCAGCAGATAGAACGTGTTGACCTCATTTCATTCTGGGAACATTCTAACACCATTCTATGTCACAATAGATCATGTGTCTAATGGGATGTCTGATGGATTTGTGTCAGTTGTCTAATTTTATATTAAATGGAAAATTCCTATCTGAAAATGGAATGAATATAGAGATAAAATAAAATATTTATTACTATTCATATAAAATATCTGTTCGAATTATTCTTTTAAAGTTTATTACGTCAATACAACAACGACAAAGCTTTTATTATAAATTCTAAATACTTAATCAACTACTCAGTAAAAGGTTTCTTTTCTCTTCTTCTTTATTATCTCCACTCAATCATATCAGGGTATCAAGCTTGTAGAGCTTGTTGGTGGTGTCTGCTGGGGATGTGTAGAGCTCATCAATGGATGAGTCAATACAGTCAATGATGTCTTCTTCTTCTTTCTTATCTACACTCAATCATATTAGGGTATCAAGCTTGTAGAGCTTGTTGATGGTGTCTGCTGAGGATGAGTAGAACTCATCAATAGATGAGTCAATACAGTCAATGGATGAGTCAATACAGTCAATGATGTGGTTTAGGGTTTCAGGTTGAGAATTGCACTTAGTACATAGTAGGAAAACCTTGCAACCATTCTGTAAAGTCATTGTATTCTGGACAAATCAAAGACAACTGTTAACTTTTTCTTCTTTCTTATCTCCACTCAATCATATTAGGGTATCAAGATTGTAGAGCTTGTTGATGGTGTCTGCTGGGAATGAGTAGACCTCATCAATGGATGAGTCAATACAGTAAAAATAAATCCTTTTTTAATTCCACTCAATCATATCAGGGTATCAAGCTGGTAAAGCTTGTTGATGGTGTCTGCTGGGGATGAGTAGAGCTCATCAATGGATGAGTCAATACAGTAAAAAATAAATCCTTTTTATCTCCACTCAATCATATTAGGGTATCAAGTTTGTAGAGCTTGTTGATGCTGTCTGCTGGGGATGCTGAGTAGAGCTCATCAATGGATGAGTCAATACAATAGAAAATAAATATTTTTTTATCTCCACTCAATCATATCAGGGTATCATGATGGTATCTGCTAGGAATGAGTAGAGTTCTTCAATGGATAATCAATACAGTAAAAAATAAATCCTTTCTTATCTCCACTCAATCATATTAGGGTATCACGCTTGTAAAGCTTGTTGATGGTGTCTGCTGGGGATGAGTAAAGCTCATCAATGAATGAGTCAATACAGTAAAAAATAAATCCTTTTTTATCTCCACTCAATCATATTGGGGTATCAAGCTTGTAGAGCTTGTTGATGGTGTCTGCTGGTAATGAGTAGAGCTCATCAATAGATGAGTCAATACAGTCAATGATGTGGTTTGGGGTTGCTGCAGGTTGAAAATTGCACTTAGTACATGGTGGGAAATGTCATGATAGTTATTTATTTTCTAATATTTATTAATAATTTATTATTAATTTCGAGTTTAAGAACTTTTCTACGGGAATTTCTTCCAAATATTTATATTTAAAATAAATATTTATTTATACACACAAGCCCTTACACACGATTGGAATAGAGCTCATCAGACCCGCTTTGAATATTGCTTTTATAAATGCCTGCGGAAAATTTATTAAACTCGAAATATTGTTAATTTTAATAAATTATAAAATAAACCTTCTTTAGAGTAGTTAAATAAGTATCTGAAATAATGTTCTGAAATTTCAAACACGTGGACTATAATAAATTTACTAATAAGGACATTCGTCCCATACAGGATTCTACTAGATGGGTAAACATAAGCAATATGTATTTACAGAAAATGGAGAATAACATCAATCTTTCCTTAAGTTGGGTCTTTCTTCTGTGTTATGCCTTTTGGACTGTGCTGTTCTCCATAATCTTCTCTAAAAAACAATACACCAATATATAAGCCAAATGGTTTCCAGTAAAGAAGAATATAGAAAATTTAACAAGTTCTGTAGATTATATGTCAAATGCCGTAGACTTGAATTACATTAAGAATAGAAATATCTAGTTTTAATTAGTATAATTGTGCCATTGGTTTAGTGGTTGTAATTCTAAAGATATATTGGACTTTTGATAATATGTATGTAAATAATCTTTGTTTCTTGTATAATTTATTGTTCTAAAATGTAAATTTAAATAACTTTCACTCTCTCTCTCTCTCTCTAAAACTATAAATAATTTGTATATATATATTTTAAGGAGAAAATTACAAAGCCTCCGAGGTTGTGTTTCTTTTGTATATAAAGTTTATTATGCTCTAGCTTTCGGGCATGGTGGCCCTTCTACAGGAGCAACACGAATGTTGCTCCTGTAGAAGGGCAACACGAATGTTGCTCCTGTAGAAGGGCCACCATGCCCGAAAGCTAGAGCATAATAAACGTTATATACAAAAGAAACACAACCTCGGAGGCTTTGTAATTTTCTCCTTAAGATATTGCAGAGGTTATAACATTGGAATATATATATTTAAAAACTATGTACATAAATAGATTGAGTATTTACATGCAAATATACACATAGGATATAGCGTGTGTTTTGTAATAAATAAATAAATATATAAGATTCAAAGCCGCTATACACAAATGTTTCTTTTACAAATAAAACAAAATTTCTACTGCTATGAAAAATATTAGGAGGGCCTGGCTCATCATATACTCCACGCTGACGAGCGCCAAAAGCACGAAACGCGTTCGTGGATGGCTTTTCTTGATTTATCAAGAAATTGGGTTGGCCAAATATCAGGGAACAGGCTAAATCAATGTTTAGTTAAGTTCTGTTCCACCAGATGGCGCTCTGCCTTCTGTAAAGCACATGTGCTCCTGGTCAGGAAATGCCATTTTTAATATTGATTTCAAGACCTGATCTTTTTATTTTTTATCTTTTTTATTTTTTTCTTTCGTTTTTTTAATATACTAGTATATACAGTGTTAGAAGATACCAAAGGTAAACGTGACGAATTTCTTTATTAAACATACCATAACCAAGATTCCATCCTTCAGTGTAACATATATAAGCAGAATCATCCAATACAGTATTAGAGCTCTAAGAAGCGGTCTGGTAGATTAAATTGGTGACACTGCTGGGAGGGTTCACCACTGACTATTGACTTTGCTTAGACCTTTTAAAGATACTGATTCCAAGAAGATTAATCAAATATTATTGATTTACAAGAGAGAAAACAAATATAAAAGAGAAACTTATAACATAGTAAACAAAGAGAAACTTTTATTCTCTTACAGGTAGCCGCTATTTACTTGTGATCTTACACATATACTCTGTGGGATCAATTAATTAAACTTTAAATATATATTTGATCATTTAAACAACAACCTCATATTGTATATAATATAACAAGATTTTCATGTTGTATAATAGAAACACATCTATAAATAATTATACGCATGTTTGACATGTATCATTACATCATCATATGTAATGTACTTTGTACAGGCTGAAGAGAAATAAATAAAACTCTGTAATAGATTAAGAGTTGAGCTAAAGCAAGAGATTGAGATAGAATTCCAACGAGGCCTAGATGTCAGGGCGTTGCCAGAGTACAATGACATCTTTCGTTCCAAGCCCTTTTAGCATCAACTGAAATCCAATACTTCCTTTCAGGAAAGATATATAAGCCTCCAACAAGGCCAGATATAAATAGTAACTTCACCATCAGCAGGAGCCCTCGTCGGTTGTGTCCAAGGTCCACCTCATCGACCATGTAGAACAGTAAGAACTCTTCTATCTCCATCTTTCGCTCCTAGCTCGACTTTTATCTGTTCACAGAACTTTCCTAGTACAACAGTGTCTCTTCGTTTTTGTGTGTGGACATTCCCAAGGTTTCCACTCTGCCTAAAGTAGTTTCAATCTCAATCTCTTTCTCTTTTTCCCCGTCTTGTGATTTCTATAATAACTATCTATTCTTATGATCGTCTGAGAAAGAAATGTTTTTTAATTATTTCCTGTCAGTTTACAAGGGTCGAGTCACCTTATCCTGGCTATTTACACATGACCCGTTGGTTTTCGACCACTACGACCCAGGATCGATTCCCGCATTAGGCACTTTTTTTTATTAAAAAAATGCTCAAACGGCACCCGATTCTTGCAAAAATCCAACACCACCAGTAAGTGCAAGTAACCAAACGAGGCTCTGGCACATTTATAAGTACAAAAGTTGAACTGCTTTCCACATATGTAGACATGTGGTGTACTTACAGTAAAAGCAGTCACCTACTTCTACCCATCATGATTAGCATGGCCTGTACCACGTTTACTAGGGATAAGAAAAAAGCCACATGGCGAGTTGGTGGATTAGAGGTGGCCCCTCCAGACCTTGCAGCTGTTGGAGCTCCTAACTAAGCGTCAAGTTGTCGTGTATTGATATCTTCTTTATACTGAAGAATATCTTGTATAGTTGGATTAGATGAATTTTGCAGTTGAAGGTATAATTTCTTAACGGATATTTGGTACATATCTTCTAGATCGGGTTGATTTAAGTCCTCCTTCAGTATCTTGTTTTATAGGTTGAATGGAGCTCCTATACTTTTTCGAAGGCAGATTCTCATGAATGCGTTTATTCTATTTTTGTCTGTGGTTGTAATATATTTACACCAAACTGGGAGTAGGGTATGTTATTATCGGGAGAATGCAACTTCTGTATAGAGTAAACTTTTGTTTTGTAGGATAATTTGTTTCTATAGCTAAACAGACTTGATAGTGTGAAAAATAGTACAAAAGTAAATTTGTACTTAGAACAGGTGAATAAATTGAGAAAAAAAGGACATTTTCTGATCGTGCAAAAATTTGCTGAATTCCTTTTTCATCAATGTATCTACCAGATCTAAATACAAATTCACTTTTGTACTATTTTTTATATTGATTGGCGTTCTCACGTCATTCCAGCCTAAATACCTGTTTCATAGTTTTTCAAGATGCCCCAAAGGCTACCTTTCTTTGGTCGTTGAGGTACAGCTTGTACCACGCTGACGAGGGCCAACAGCCCAAAACGTGTACGTCGTTAGTTTTTCTTGATTAATCAAAAAACGATATTTGACTAATATTGGAATAATTAAAAAAATCAACGATTAGTTGATATTTATTCCGATAGATGGCGCAAGCCATCAGCAACTTTTAATTACACAATCAGGAAATGACCTTTTTCTCAAAGACTTGATAGCATTCATGATAAAATTGTGCAAAACGTTTAAAAATGCAAAAATATTTTCTCACAATGAGTTTCTTTTTATTTCAAAATGTAAGCTTACTAGTTATAAACGTAAATATTGCGGCAGTTTTGTTTTTCAAATATATGTAAATTTTAATTGTACCAATATAAAATATGTAATTTTGTGACTTACCTTTGTTGTTAGTTTAGTTTGTTTGCTTTCCTTGAATGTGAAAGAGGTTATCTTTGTTTTCTTTGTTACTTTGCTGAAAATAATGAATAAATATTTTTGAAATCTTCGTGACAATATATATGACAAATATATACGCGCAGCGTATGTATTTGTAAATATTTCTTGTAAGATATAATCGATGTTTTTTATTAAGCCCGTTGAAGAGCGATTATCACTTGAAAGCTAGCGTTTTTTAATAAAAAGAAACTCATTGTGAGGAAATATCTGTGTTTTTTAGACTTGATAATGTTATTTTTGCGATTTTTGCTTTCTTTATGGCATTTTTCCCCAGCAACTTGTTGAATTATTCCCGTTTAATTTATCTTCTTATCTAACCAACACCTGTCTTTCTTTTATCTTCACTGGCCTGGGGAATCTAACCTTTTTTGAACAACCTTGGTGGCGTGCAGGACCTTGGTATTTTGATATAGTACATTGCGGTTTGTCTGTTTGCTACATTCCTTTTTGGGCTCGAAAATCATATCGTTTAGTTAGTAGCCCGTAATACCATATTCATGGTCAAATCTTGAGGTAGTGGAAAATCTTCAATTTTTACTAATATCAACGTCTTTCATTATATTTCCAAAGTAGGTCAATCTTTGTTTACATATTTTGGATTCTAGGTATCTACCAGAATTAATTTCATTTATGATTGAAACATTTGCTTTTTTATCTGTCCATGGCATTCTGAATCGCTTTGTCCATGTCTACATTTCAAACGTTTCAATTATTATTTTTTTCTTTTTTTCTGAAAGTTCAGTTCTCACATCTATAAACACTATAACTAGCCCGTTAAGCGGAACACTGTGGGTTCGATTCCTATCCCTGGGCACTTTTATTTTTCCGTTTATCATTACTCTTCACAATTCATCCTTTCATACTTCATCCCTAAGGTTAGAAATAATCGTTATTTCTCCTTTAAATAAATTTCGATTTTTCGTTCAAAAGAAACACATTCGGGATATTTTCAAATGTCTTTCTACTATAACCACAGGGATATACGTATTTTCATTTCCGTTTATTATTTCCTACCCAGAAGTCCAAACCCTCTACGTGGCGGGCGGGAGAAGCAGCACAAGTAAGGAACTACCCTGTAGGGCGAAGTACGGTGTCGTGAGCCCCGAACCGCTACGGTAACCGTGAACAGGGAACTCTGAAATGTGGCTGACTAACAGGGCAATGGCACCCCCTCTTTTCCTGGAGCAACAAAATCATAAATTGACGATCCAGGACAAGATACCACCACCATTTCCGTTTTATTATTTTAGAAATTTGTATATAAGGGGGGTCGGTGGAAGGCTGGTTAAACCGTTTGGTTTATGACCACTACGACCCGGGTTCGATTCCCGCATTGGACACTTTTTTCTGTTTAAAAAGAAAATGTTCCAATGGCCCCCGATTCTTGCAAAAGTGTGCAAGTGCGAGTGCAAGTAACCAAACGGTGCTCTGGCACATTTGTAAGTGCAAAGTCGAACTGCTTTTCACATGTATAGATATGTGGTACATTTACAGTAAAAGCAGTCGCTAACTATCCACCATGATTATCATGGCCTGTACCACGTGTACCTGGGATAAGCAAAAAAAAAAAGAAATTTATATTTTGAAAAATGGTATTTTTGTAATGAAAGGTGGGTTAATAAACTTATCTTTGAAACGATCACAGCGTGTAGATTCAATTAAGAAACAATTTAAACAGAGATAAGATAAAATACAATATAACGCGGCTGATGATTGTAAAACGAAAATTAAAATTATACCGCGAATGTTTCTTTTTTAAAAATCGAAATTTATTTTCATAAATTAGATATCGTGATAGTGATTGATACGTCTACTTAGAATGATAATCACGTCGTTCATATCTCCTTGCTATCAGTCAAGGTCATCAGGATTTATGGTCACTTTCTTAGAAAGATATTTCTCTGTGAACTGCAATCATTCTACTGGCTTCAATAAGATTAATCTATATTGAGTCCATTTTGAGCAATAAACCACACTCTACCAACAACCACTTCTTTATTAGGACATTTCCGTCCTGTAAGGACTCGCCATACATCATTTTCATGGAGAAAAAAACATGAACAAAGGAGAGAAGGGAAAGTGAAAAGGAAATCAAAGTATTCAACATAACTATACAAATTAACTATGGATGTAAATTGTTCTGTAATTCTAGTTCTTAGAGATTACCTTGTTCTCTAACGCTTTATGAAAGTTAAACAATTCTATCGCTATATATTTTTTCTCGGACATTATTCTGATTAGCTGAACTGGGTTCACGTAGACTTGGATAATGTTCTTCAAGATCTTATTCCGTTCCTCGTTAACAATAATGCATTCAGAGATGTAGTGGGTCATTTCTTCTATGCTTTCAGTTTTGCATAATTTACAAATTACATTAGACCCCTCTACCATATGTAAGGTAAGTTTTACCATTCTGATTCCAATCTCTGTTAATGTGAAATAAATACTTTAATTTATTGTTTTATATACAGTGTGTAGAGCTTGGATAATTTGAACTTTTTTTTGAAAAGGTCTTTAATATTTGTATATTTATTTAAATTTGAAACTATTTTGGACGCGTATGATACTTTTTGAAATTAAACAATATCTACTGCCCTTACTGCAATGGAAAAATTAATGTGAGGGCCTGGCTCATCAGTGGTGAACCCTCCCAGTGGTTTCGCCAGTTTAATCTACCATACCGCTGTTATATTGCATTTTTTCGATCTTCCTTTTATAGTGATACTGTTGCTAGACTCTTGGAATGGGTGTTTTAGATTAACTATGGAGATTAGCTTTGAGGGCAGTAAAATTACATACAATTATAAATATATAATATGCTTCGAGCAATCGCTCTTCCGCAACATCAAGAATCATATACACGTCTTTAATAGTTTCAAATTTTCATAACAGATAGTGCTAAAGTATCATAATAAAATAACAATTCAATATACTACAATATACTAGATTGATAAGTATGTCAAAAGGTATGTGAAACAAAATCACAAAGACATTAATTTTTTATTTTATTTATACAGATAAATCTAACTTGTGAGTGTTAGTAAAAAGATTAAATATATTGTAACATAGCATTTATTAATTTTATTTATGCAACATAGTATTTCTTAATTGAGCGAGCTGGAACAAAACAGTCTTCTAACGCATGTGTAGGCAGATCTTCTTCTAAGATCGCCGAGAAGAATTTGAAGGAAAGTGTGAACGACGGCCTAGAAGAAGATCTGCCTACACATGCGTTAGAAGACTGTTTTGTTCCAGCTCGCTCAATTAAGAAATACTATGTTGCATAAATAAAATTAATAAATGCTATGTTACAATATAAATAATTAATGTTAAAAATTGCATCACGCTCACGAGGACCAACAGTACGAAACGTGTACGTGGTTAGCTTTTTCTTTATTAATCAAAAAATGGTATTTGGCCAATTCTGAAATAATTCAAAATCAACGATTAGTTGATATTTAATCCAATAGATGGCGCAATTTATCATCAACCTTTATTTTCACGATCAGGGAATGATCTTATATACATAAAAAAAAAAGATAATAAAATTTATATTCGAATTAATAGTTTGGATTAAAAACTTGAGATTTCCTTTGTTAATTTCAGTTTTTTTTTTCGAAAGCTGCGAGGTAAACTTCGTCAGATATTTTCTGCAATATACACTCATGGATAAAACTTGAGGAAATGGAAAGTATTCAAATTTTCCTTAAATCAACGTATTTTATTGTATTTCCAAAGTAGGTCAGTTTTGTTTACATATTTGAGATTCTAGGGATCAAACAGGATTAATTTCAAATAATATTGAAATATTTGTCTTTTTATCTGTCCATGACACTCTAAATAGTTTTGTCCGTGTTTACCTTTCAAACGCTTCAATTATTATTCTTTCATTTTTCTGAACGTTCAATTCTCACATCTATAAGTGACCACAGAGATATACGTATTTTTGTTTCCGTTTATTATTTTATAAATTAGAGGGGGTCGTTGGAAGAATGGTCTAAACTGTTGGTTTTTGACCGCTACGACCCGGGTTAGATATCCGCATCGGGCACTTTTTTTTTCTGATTAAAAAAAAATGCTCTAATGGCCCCCGATTCTTGAAAAAGTCCAAACCCACCAGCGAGTGCAAATAATCAAACGGGGCTCTGGCATATTTGTAAGTGCAAAGTCGAACTGCTTTTCCCATGTACAGACATGTGGTACACTTATAGTAAAATCAGTCGCATTTTTCTACCCACCATGATTATCATGGCCTGTACCATGTGTATTAGTGATAAGCAAAACAAATTTAGAAATACGTGTTTTTTAAAATCGAATTGAATAATCAATTCATATGATAATGAAAATTTCACAATTCATCACACAGATGTATTTTGAAGACTTTGTGAATAAATCACGGTTGTTGAATATATTTGATAATAAATACGGTGAATGTATGCCAGAATCGTGACATTAAATAAGTATATATGAACGCCTACAATTGGGCTTCCTTCCTAACTTTCGTTTATGATTGAAGATACCTTTATATCATTTTGTGGACAATGTAAAAGTCATCTGTTGTTGTTGTCGTGTCCAATGAAGAGCCTCAGATGTTTCCGTAAATCTCTCTCACAGCAATTTTCTCTATCTTGGGTGTGTAAAGCTGTTGTTCTGGGTCCATATCAATTTTCTGTTGTTGTGGTGTCCAATGAAGAGCCTCAAATGTCCTCATACATCTCTATCACAGCAATGTTCTCTATATTGGGTGTGTAAAGCTGTTGTTCTGGGTCCATATCAATTTTCTGTTGTTGTGGTGTCCAATGAAGAGCCTCAAATGTCCTCATACATCTCTCTCACAGCAATTTTCTCTATCTTGGGTGTGTAAAGCTGTTGTTCTGGGTCCATATCAATTTTCTGTTGTTGTGGTGTCCAATGAAGAGCCTCAAATGTCCTCATACATCTCTATCACAGCAATGTTCTCTATATTGGGTGTGTAAAGCTGCTATCTATTAATGTAGAATATAATATATCGCTATATATACACACAAAACACAACTTTATTAAGACCACCGGTCTTATACATATTCACCGGAGGAAGAAAGCAATATCGCTATATATATGGTTTTACGACACTGTTCCATTTTTTCTCCTGGAACTTTCTCCTCTTTCTTGAGGTAACCAGGATTCCTGGAGCCACCACGTACACCAACTATCCGGGATGTCTAATGATGACAAGACATCCAGTTTATCAGATGTACTGTACTTGGTTCTGTACAGGGGTAAATATACTTATTACTGTGGCTGTTTGGAACCTATGAAGGTGGGACATCTGTGGTGGTTGACAGTCTTTCTGGTGACAATGTGGACAGGTAGGATCGTCCTTATATATTTTATCAGCAACGGCTTTGATAAAGCCATGACCTGTGATTATTGTAGAGGCGGTGACACAAAATAACAACAATCAAGTTTTCTTTGTTTATATACATGATTAACTTCTTCTGTTCAAAATTAAATAAACTTTGAAATAGAAATAAAGATAAGGAACAAATAAAATATAAATAAAAGAATAAATTCACTAATGCTACACTCTAAAAACTTAACTATAGGCTTGGTCGAATTTATGTAAGGTGTGTATGGTTTAAAATATTGTATGGCTTCAATGGGAGCAAGAAATTCAATTTTTTATTTCAAATATATACTTTTCCTGAACAGAATTCAGAAGAAAAGGCACTTTACTAGAAACTTTTTTCCATTTTATCGAGATTTTTATAAAGGTATTTAAAATTACAAAAATATTTTCCCACAATGAGTTTGTGGCGACCACACTTTGCTTCAGCGAGCGCGAACTGGGACAAAGCTTCACTAAACATACGGGCAGTAGTGTGACGGCCTCGGCAACCGCGAGCCTGACTACGCATGCGCGGGCGGCATCCGGGACTTTTTGGCCACGCGCGTCGTCAACAACAAGGCTTGCTCCCAACGGCCGTTACTTCTTTTCTCTTTATATATTTCTGGCTTTAAATAAATTAATTTATTTTATAAAATAATTATAATTTTATCAGCGGCCTTTCCACAAGCCACACCAACACACACGCAACCATCCCACAACTTTATTTTTATTTCAAAATGAAAGCCTTCAAGCGATAATCGCTCTTCAATAGGCTCAATAAAAAGCATCGATTAAATCTTATAAGAAATATTTACGCGCACAGCGTGGATATTTTTGTAATTTTAAACATTTTTCACAATTTTATCATGTATAAAGATATCGGTTTATAAGATAAGAAAAAATGCATAGA
This sequence comes from Cordylochernes scorpioides, assembly GCA_030710605.1. NCBI lineage: Eukaryota > Metazoa > Arthropoda > Arachnida > Pseudoscorpiones > Chernetidae > Cordylochernes > Cordylochernes scorpioides. Next base: position 86,401,845 of record CP092865.1, read on the forward strand.
GTAGAGAGAGCGCATTTAAAATTTTAACCAAATAAAACAATTTTCTACTGTACTTACTGCGATATAAAAATAATGAGAAGGTGCCTGGCTCATCAATGATGAACCCTTCCAAAGGGTTTAGTGTGAGGAAGTCGATTTTACAATTATAACTGTTGAATTAGAATGATATAAATAGCTCGCTCTAAGGAAAACGTTATTGCTTGCTTTTTATATTGTCATATAATGGTATATTATATTCTGAAGGTAGAAGCTATGTCTGTAGTATAGATATGTTGGAATATTGATAAATTTCTTTATATTTTTATATTTCTCTCCGATTTTCTTATACCCTGACGGCTATTGTCTTGCTGGTTTCTACAACATAGATGACTGTGAAAAAATAGACAATTCGTCCAGTTATAGTTTTATTATCTCAACGTTTCAACAGGAGGAGGGGGAGCAGTAACAAGCTCACTAAAAAACCTGGGTTCAGCTGGCCCGGCTGATAGTACCCTGTAAGGGCTCCTGATCCAGGGATACAGGATGAGCAGCATTTGTACTCCATGTTAGGAGCGGCTGCACATGGCTTCTGTTCCTCATGTCAGAGGCGGCCATTTCTTTTGGAGCTAAGTCGGCCTGCCACTGAGTAGTGCTCCCAGTCTTGATGACAAAAACAGACGCATTCTACTTCACCCAATCATGATGATTGTCCCCCGGCAGACACCATCAAAGTCTCAAGCTTTATAAGCTTGATACCTTAATATGATTGAGTCGAGATAAGAAAGAAGAAAGAAGAAGAATGACCAATTTTTTTGGTCGTTGAGGTACAGCTTGCACCACGCTGATGAAGGCCAACAGCCCGAACGCGTCCGTGGTTAGCTTTTCCTGATTAATCAAGAATGGGTATTTGGCCAATTCTGTAATAATTAAAAATCAACGAGAATAGTTGATATTTATTCCGATAGATGGCGAAAGTCATCAGCAACTTTCAGTTGCACGATAAGGAGATGTTTTTTTCTTAAAAATATTAGTAGTTGAAGATGTTTGTTGAAACGTTGAGAAAATAAAACTTTAACTGACCGAAGTTTCTATTTTTTACAGTAATATGAATGCCGGCCAGGCAACTTCTATCTTTGGGATAACATAGGTGACGTTACATTACGTATAGCTAACATTGTATTGGGTTTTGATAGGGTATTGAGAGATTTATTTTTAGTAAGGCTGGTTTTTTGAGTAGCGTTCCAAAGTTGGAGAGATTACTTAAGTAGGTGGATATATCATACTTATGTAACTAATTGACAATTGATGCATTAGGGATGGATTAAGAGATATGGAATTACTTCCAAAATGTCAAGGCCTTAGAGTCAAGGTTTGTAACAAATGATTGGCTGTCGATAAATTAAAACAAGAGAGTAGCCTATTGCTTCTAAAATATTTGATGGAATTTGTTTATTTCATTGTCTCAAAACATGATTAAGATCAGTGGATAGATTTGTACACGCAAACTTTTAGCTGAAACCTTAGCTTATAGCTGATGAGATCAAAAGAGGTGTAGCTTATATAGGCGTATTCATGTGCGTTTTAAAAAGAATGGTATGATATTCTGATGGTTTGCTAGTTAATATATCTAGGAAAACGCTATTGTGTTTCCATATTCTCAAGGTTGAAGAACCCCCAGATAGGTGTTTATTAAGTATACCTAAAAAGCGTGTTTCTTGATATTTCAAGTATGGTCATAATCCAAGTTAAATAATCCCCTTGAGTATATCATGAAAATAAGAACAAAATTATGAGGTGTAAAAAGTCTCTTCATTGTCAGAATACATCTTCGACGTATCGTCTCCAGAATTTCATATCAGATCTATTTTGTTTTTTAAAATAAACGTTCTTCCCTGATTTATAATAAAATAAATAACGCTTACAGGGCTGAGTGTCTTGTGCAAACATTTTTATTTTCAAACTTTCGGACTTGTCAGTCCTTCAACAGGAGTATCACATTAATAAATTAACAGTAAATACTATTTTTATATACAAATCATTATATACATATTTTAAATACTTATGATACTGAAAGAGAAATATATTACATTATTTGTGTGTGTGAAAAGCAATTTTTGAAAATGAAGGTGCATGGTATATTTTCAAAAATATGCTTTTCACACGAACCATACACATAAATAATCTAATATATTCCTCTCAATATCATAATATTTGAAATATGTAAATAATAATTTGTATAAAAATAATATTTATCATTAATTTGTTATTGTGATACTCCTGTTGAAGGTTGAAGTCCGAAATCTTGAAAATAAAATGTTTGCACAAGAAACTCAGCCCTGTAAGCGTTATATATTTTATTATAACTAGTTTTGCCACTACCCTGTATACGAGAAGCCTCTACCTTGCTGACACCATTGCTCATCAAACGAAAAGACAATTATACCTAGGCATAAAACTATTTTAGAGGCGTATTATTCTTTTTAAAATAAAACAATTTCTATTGTCCTTACTGCGATGAAAAATTAAAGGGAGGGCCTGGCTCATCAGTGGTGAACCCTCCCAGCGGTTTCGCCAGTTTAATCTACCAATTCGCTGTTATATTGCATTTTTGGAACTTCCTTTTATAGGTGACCGTTGTAAGAATCTTGGAATGGGTATTTTAGAAGAACTATGGACATAAGCTTTTAGGACAGCAGAATTAAATATAATTATAAATATATAATATGCTTCGAGCAATCGCTCTTCCGCAAATATCAAATTGTGTCTTTTATTAGAACTTTAATTTTTCATCGCAGTAAGGACAGTAGAAATTGTTTTATTTTAAATAGAATAATACGCCTCTAAAATAGTTTTATAATTTGATAACAGATGGCGCTCTAGTACATCGTAATACCTAGGCATAATCTGAAGAGTTTTAAATCCTACTGTGGTTGTCGGTATTGAGGCCTGTCAGAAATTCTCTAACACTATCAATGATGCGATACCATATGTTAGAGCTGTAAGTAATGAATTTTGTATAAGGATAAGACAATATCTTCCAAAAGTGTGGAACTGTACTGGGATCAGGTAGATAAATTAAGAAAGAAGGCATCTCCTGATTGTGTAGCTAAAAGTTGCTGATGGCTTGCGCAATATTTCGGAATAAATATTAACATAAAAATCAACGATTAAATGATATTTATTCCTACAGATGATTCAAGCAACTTTTAGTTTCACGATCAGAAGATTCCTTTTTCTTAATATCTACTGAATTATTAGAAACTCAGATGTCGTCACCATTTCAACATGTCCACGTCATTGGAGACTCTTTCGACCTCCAACATGCAATATTCCAGTATGACAACATCAAATGCAACAGAAAGACTGTTCTTGGAAACATTTATGCCAATCAAATTAAGCAGTATTATTATAAAATCGACCTCTCTATTCAATATCACAATATCCCTGACCCAAATCAGTAATTCCCAGAATATAATTTACTCTATTCAGCCTTGTGTCATATAATAATCTTCTTGATCGTTTGGTGTGAAAATACAGTTAATCCATTTACCTCATATTCAATAATTTTCAAAATATTCCATATAGATAATACGCTAACAGAGTTTTCAGTTGTAAAGTTTTAAGCAATCTCCTCTAAAGATACTGAACTATACATAGCGATCTATATACCAAATTTATTGTTATTTTTTACTTTATGTGTTACACCTATTTTTATTCTCCAAATATTATTAGTTATAAACATTTTTTATTTATTCAAATTTCCAATCGTAAATATTTTTCTTTCAAATTTAACTTTATTTACAAATATAGATAAAGAATTCTTCCTGGATTGAAATTAGACGAAAAACATGGTGAAGGAAGACGAGTTTCTTTTATTGACGAATAGGTACAAGCTTTCGGGTAAAACCCTTTAACAGGCGAGCGCGACTTATAAGAACTATGGTACAAATGGTAGGAAGGAATATATATATACAAAAAGGAAAGTTTTTAAACTATATGTAAATCTTAATTAAATATGTTAAATTTATATCTATTATAAACTATTTATATATGTAATCTTAGTTAAATATATTAAACTTGGTTAAATAAAGGACAAGAGAGGATGATAAGCTTCTGGAAGCTCTATTTTTCTATTGATGCTGTTCAGTTTGTGGGATACTATAGATTCTAGGATAAGTCTTTGGTGTAAGATATGTATGTGCCTGTAATGTATGGTGGTGTTTTTGATGTTGAAAGTGTGGCCTGTGCTCTGCATGTGTTGATTAATGAAGGATTTTGTATCTTGCCTGGAAATATTACGGGAATGTTCAGTCATCCTGATGGCCACAGATCTACCCGTCTCACCAACGTAAGTGGCAGGACACTGTTCACATGAGACGGAGTAGACTGCGCCCATAGAACGAAGAGGGTCAGGAGGAGCTGAGGACTTAGTGTGAGGATGACGGAGGGATGAAAGAAGATTGGGGGGATTTTTATATATGGTACGGATGCCATAAGATCTAAGTTTTCTGGCTATATCTACTGAGGAGGGGGAGTAAGGGAGAAAGCACAATGATCTGTAAGTCATGGAAGGATTGGAAGTTGTAGGTGTATAAGTATATTTATTAATGAACGAGAGCGGAAAAGAAGCCACGGAGAGCTGGGTTATGATACGATTTCTTTCTATTATTTTAAAGATGTCTATGAAACAATGGGTGTATATTCTTTTTGTAAGGGTTCTGACAATATTGATTTTATGGGAGACAGGACAGTGAGAATTGTAGTGAGTGTAACAGGGGGGCATAGTTTTTTATGATAAACTGTAGTGTGTAAAGAGGATGGGGGTGCGAATAATTAAAATATCTAGGAATGGGATAACAAGGTTAGTTTCTGTTTCTAGAGTAAAGGAAATATCCTGATTGTAATTATTAAGGGTTAGTAGTATGAAGCTCTCTTGACCTTTTTTGCATATACAGAAGATATCATCTATGTATCTGCGCCAGAACTGAATTTCTGTAGAGAGGGTATGGGTGATCCAATCATCTATTCTATTCATAACTATTTCAGCAATAATGGTAGATAGAGGGCTGCCCATTGGGGAGCCCCTGAACTCTCTATAATGGTGCTGTAGGAATGTGAATGTGTTCATGCTTAAGCATATTTTGGTGAGTTGAACTATGGTTGTAGAAGTGTGGGTATCTACCATTATTGCTGAAATAGTTATGAATAGAATAGATGATTGGATCACCCATACCCTCTCTACAGAAATTCAGTTCTGGCGCAGATACATAGATGATATCTTCTGTATATGCAAAAAAAGGTCAAGAGAGCTTCATACTACTAACCCTTAATAATTACAATCAGGATATTTCCTTTACTCTAGAAACAGAAACTAACCTTGTTATCCCATTCCTAGATATTTTAATTATTCGCACCCCCATCCTCTTTACACACTACAGTTTATCATAAAAAAAACTATGCCCCCCTGTTACACTCACTACAATTCTCACTGTCCTGTCTCCCATAAAATCAATATTGTCAGAACCCTTACAAAAAGAATATACACCCATTGTTTCATAGACATCTTTAAAATAATAGAAAGAAATCGTATCATAACCCAGCTCTCCGCGGCTTCTTTTCCGCTCTCGTTCATTAATAAATATACTTATACACCTACAACTTCCAATCCTTCCATGACTTACAGATCATTGTGCTTTCTCCCTTACTCCCCCTCCTCAGTAGATATAGCCAGAAAACTTAGATCTTATGGCATCCGTACCATATATAAAAATCCCCCCAATCTTCTTTCATCCCTCCGTCATCCTCACACTAAGTCCTCAGCTCCTCCTGACCCTCTTCGTTCTATGGGCGCAGTCTACTCCGTCTCATGTGAACAGTGTCCTGCCACTTACGTTGGTGAGACGGGTAGATCTGTGGCCATCAGGATGACTGAACATTCCCGTAATATTTCCAGGCAAGATACAAAATCCTTCATTTATCAACACATGCAGAGCACAGGCCACACTTTCAACATCAAAAATACCACCATACATTACAGGCACATACATATCTTACACCAAAGACTTATCCTAGAATCTATAGTATCCCACAAACTGAACAGCAACAATAGAAAAATAGAGCTTCCAGAAGCTTATCATCCTCTCTTGTCCTTTATTTAACTAAGTTTAATATATTTAACTAAGATTACATATATAAATAGTTTATAATAGATATAAATTTAACATATTTAATTAAGATTTACATATAGTTTAAAAACTTTCCTTTTTGTATATATATATTCCTTCCTACCATTTGTACCATAGTTCTTATAAGTCGCGCTCGCCTGTTGAAGGGTTTTACCCGAAAGCTTGCACCTATTCGTCAATAAAAGAAACTCGTCTTCCTTCACCATGTTTTCGTCTAATTAATTTTATTTATCATCGCCAAATTGTTTTGTTTTTGAAACATATGCGTTTGTATTATTGCATTTCATTAATTTCTAATAAAATATATTTTGTTTTTCTAAAATTCAATCGTTGAATACTTCTATTATAATTTTAAGTATAGTTTTGTTATATATTGTCATATTTTTATTTTTTACAAGCAGAAAGTGCCAAAACTGTCAATATTTTGATTTATCTGTTATATGATTGATTATTATTCATTTTCCTTAAGCACAAAAACTGACAGGTACAAAGGTTGGACACATTGTATTGGTGCCAAAAATATATTTTGCTCCTTCAGATATCAGCCTTCCCTTCATTCTGAAGAGGCGTCAGTTTCCACTAAGGTTGGCTTTTGCCATGACTATAAATAAAGTCCAAGGCCAAACCTTTTCTAGAATGGGTCTCCTGCTACAAGAGCCTGTGTTTACGCATGGACAGTTCTATGTGGCTTTTTCACGTGTGCGAACTTTGAATAGCATACGCATTAAGTTGCACCGACGTATATATATAAAGCTATATATACTTCGGCTGTTTTTCTTTATGTCCAGTATTGAAGATAAACTCTTGGAAAAGGTATTTTAGTGAACTATGTACATAAGCTTTGAGCACAGTAGTTTTCTTTATATTTTTAAGAGCAGATGGCGAGGTTATGAATCTGTTTCTTTCTTTAATTATCCCTAGTACATATGCTACAGGCCAAGATAATCATGGTGGGTACTGTCTTGACTGTAAGTACACCACATGTCTACACATATGAAAAACAGTTCAACTTTTGTACTTACAAATGTGCAAAAATCCCCGTTTAAGATACTTGCACTTGCTGATGGGGTTGGACCTTTGCAAGAAACCGAGGCTATTGGAGCATTTATTTAATTTTTTAAAAGTGTCCGATATGGGATTCGATCCTGGGTCATAGCAGTGGAAAACCAACAGTTTAGACCACTACTCCAACGTGCCCCTTTGTATAAGGTTTAATATATATTTATAAAGGTGAATGATTCACTTTACTGTTTACATACTCTCCTTATTTATAACAAATATACAGGAATATAGACATAACATAAGCACGTGTATATTTCAGAATACGCCTTGTATCTGGTTTCTCTCTACGTTGTATTTTATACTTGAAAACACCTTTACATCAATTGGCTATTTGAAAGACAAAGTATTCCATTTTTATATGTAAAAATACATATACTGAATCAACATGTATTTAAACACACATAAAGCCTTTATTAAGACCCCATTGGTCTTAAACAGATTCTCCAGAGTGTAGACATCAATGATCAGGATGAGTGGAGTTTTACATGTTCAATATTGCAAGTGTGTAGTGCAAGTACAATAGTGCAAAAGAAGAAAAAAGGTTTTGAGTTCAACATGTATTTTTTGAATAAGATTAATTTTGTATTTCATAAATGTTTTTTTGTCGTTTAAAAGATATGGTAAGGATTCCCCTCTCTTTATTTTAACTTTGAAAAAAATTGATATCAACTATTATTGTAAAATATCTATTGTTTTTATATTTTAATTATATTGTGCGCTTCAAAAATAAACACATACAGCTATATTAAGACCATCGGTCTTATACAGATTCACCACAGGAAGGAAGCATAGATGGAGCTCCTATACTCCAAGCAACACAGAACCCAACAACAGCCTCCAGGTCCGACACATGTCCAGTGGCCACAGAATCCAACGTGTATAGGTTAGCGTATCACTGAATAGACGAGTGTGGAATCAGCCACGTTCTAGACTTCGCTTTCCTCATCCAAATGGACCACGACATTCAGTGATTCTATTAATATTCTTTTAAAATAAACAAAATGGCTTCTGTTTTGTTTATCAACAAGTAACTTGTTTTAGAACACACATACAATTATAATATGATACATTAGCGCGCCATCTGTTATGAAAATTCGAAACTATTATAGACCTGTATGATTCTTTTAAAAATTAAATAATTTTTACTGCCCTTACTGCAATAAAAAAATTAATGGGAGAACCTGGCTCATCAGTTGTGAACCCTCCCAGCGGTTTCGCCAGTTTAATCTACCATACCGCTGTTATATTGTATTTTTCGATCTTTCTTTTTATAGTGATACTGATGCTAGACTCTTGGAATGGGTATTTTAGATGAACTATGGACATTATATTTATAAACATATTTTGTTATAAACAAGAAACTCACCTTCGGAAGCTACAAGGTGCGTTCACTAATTTCCAGGACTGGTTAAAAAATAAAATAAATAAAAAAGCTAAAGAAAATTTTTTTATACAGAGGTAAATATTGGACATTCGACCACACCTGACTGAAAGGACGAGTCTCGTGGCGCACGCGCCGATCTAAAAATAGAACAAAACAACTTCCTTGTAAGGTTCGCATTTCTAATTTTAAAATGGCCATTTTCGAAGAGCAGAGAATCTGCATTAAGTTTTGTTTTAAATTGAAAAAATGCTACTGAGACGTATGAATTGATTAAAGAAGCTTTTGGCGATGCAGCTTTATCCCGTTCAAGAACTTTTGAATGGTTTTCACGCTTCCTAAAAGGTCGGGAAAAGGTAAACGATGATCAGCATACTGGGCGTCCAAGATCATTACGTTGCGAGGAAAACAAACTCAAAATAAAGGAATTAATTAAATCTAACAGAAGAATTTCTATTAAAGACTTATCTTCAGAGACTGGACTATCTGTAGGACTGTGTCATCAAATACTAACAAAAGATTTTGACATGATCCGGACGTCTTCAAAATTTGTTCCCCGGATTCTAACAGAGGAACAAAAGGAGGTTAGAATGGATGTCTGCAAAAACATGGTTGAAATGACTCGAACCTATCCTGAATGAATGCAAAAAATCATTACCGGGGATGAGACATGGGTGTATCAGTATGACCCGGAAACCAAACGTCAATCCAGCCAATGGATTGAAAATGGGGAACCGAAACCCAAAAAGGCAAGATTTACAAAATTCAAAGTCAAGATATTGCTTGTTACATTTTTTTATATTAATGGTTTGGTTCACCATGAATTTATTCCTTTCGGACGTACAATTAATCAAGAGGTTTATTTGGGGATAATGAGGCGCTTAAGGGAGGCAGTGCGCCTTAAAAGACCTGGAAGATGGAAAAACAAGGACTGGATACTTCACGTCGATAATGCGCGGCCGCACACAGCCCATGTTGTTTTGCAGTTCTTGTCCAAGCATTCAACCATACAGATCCCTCATCCACCCTATTCCCCGACTTAGCCCCCAATGACTTTTTCCTCTATCCTAAATTGAAAATGAAGTTAAAAGGAAGGAAATTTGACAACGTTGATATGATACGAGCTGAATCGAAGGCAACTTTGAGGAACCTCTCAAAAAGTGATTTTACCTCCTGCTTCGACAATTGGAAAAAAAGATGGAACAGGTGTATTGAGGCAGGAGGGGCATATTTTGAAAAATATTAGATTAGTTTTTTATTTGTTTTATTTTTTCAAAGATACAGAGCAGTCCTGGAAATTAATGAACGCACCTTGTATTTCATTTATTATTCATATGTATGTAGAACGACATTTGAAAATTATCCAGCATGCGTTTCTTTTGAACGAAAAATCGAAATTTATTTTAAGGAGAAATAACGATTATTTCTATCCTTAGGGATGAAGTATGAAAGGTTGAATTGTGAAGGGTAATGATAAACGCGGAAAAATATAGCCTAGTGGACATGGCATCTGCCCGGTAAGCGGAACACTGTGGGTTCGATTCCCATCCCTAAACACTTTATTTTTCCGTTTATCATTACTCTTCACAATTCATCCTTTCATACTTCATCCCTTAGGTTGGAAATAATCATTATTTCTCCTTAAAATAAATTTCGATTTTTCGTTCAAAAGAAACACATGCGGGATAATTTTCTAATGTCGTTTTGCAATCATAAGCCGCATTATATTGTATTATTGATATGTATATTGTAGACGATTCTACTTTTCCGAAAATATTGTTCTCTTCCATCTCCATTGGAAATAAGAATAGCTGAGACGGAATGTTTCATCAGTAGAGTGAACGTCCCAGAATTTCCAGTAGTGATATGAAATTTTAGTTTACATTTCTCAAAAACAGTTATATTTTCACATTATAGACAGATTTCAATCATATAGAGACCATTTTAAAATGTTTAACATTAATTTATTTTATCCCTATTGTAGAATACATTATGTAAAATTGAGTTAAAAAAGTAGAATTTTACTGGAATCACAGACACAACTTTATTAAGACCACCGGTCTTATACAGATACACCACAGGAAGGAAGCATAGATGGAGCTCCTATACTCCAGGCAGCACAGCACCCAACAACAGCTTCCAGGTCCGACACATGTCCAGTGGCCACACCGTACATAGGTTAACGTATTTTTCCTTTTTTAATATTGATAATCGACGTATATTTATTTCCTGTTTTAACATATCCTAAACGGTCTAAATCATTGTTCGATTTAGTATATTTTGCCAGAGTTTCTTTCATGGTCTTTTTCGCTATGTAACAATCATGATCAAACCATGGGTTCGACATTAGGTTATCTGTTTTTGTAATTGTACAGGAATCAGGTGTTGATAAAGCAAGACAGATGCTAGAGAGATATTCTTCTGGAATGTGGTATTGAAGGAACCTTTTAAGAATTCCTAGAATTTCCAAGATGTCTATTGAAAGAATTATCTTATACATAACCAACTACCTATTAACATGAGTGAAGTGGTTGTGGTGTCTTGTCCATGAAGCAGATCAGATCGGTCCATGCACCCTGATCACAATACCGGCCAACTGAGGTGGTGGTGTCTTGTCCATGGAGCAGATCGGTCCATGCACCCTGATCACAATACCGGCCAACTGAGGTGGTGGTGTCTTGTCCATGGAGCATATCAGATCTGTCCATGCACCCTGATCACAATACCGGCCAACTGAGGTGGTGGTGGTGGTGTCTTGTCCATGGAGCAGATCGGTCCATGCACCCTGATCACAATACCGGCCAACTGAGGTGGTGGTGGTGGTGGTGTCTTGTCCATGGAGCATATCAGATCTGTCCATGCACCCTGATCACAATACCGGCCAACTGAGCTGGTGGTGGTGTCTTGTCCATGGAGCAGATCAGATTGGTCCATGCACCCTGACAACAATACCGGCCAACAAAGGTGTCTTGTCTGTATGCATGTTCTCTTCTGGATTGATGTCTGCCATATAGAGGGCTGCAAGGATGGCCGGGTATATATGGTCCGGAGAGTTGGGTGTTGTAATAGTTATTGCAGTTCCTGTAGGATCTATTCATGTTTGAACATGAGTGATGTAAGATGTTTCAAATACTATATACGGTTTACTTGAGAAGACAAAGGATTGAAAACTAAATACTGCAGAGCTATAATACATACAATTTAAACTCCATTATCCAAATTTAATCAACGGTTAGTGAGAGGAAATTAATATTAGAGAATGAAATGATAAAATATACAAAAGATGATATAACTCGTACATGTTCACATAATCTTTATCAATTATTTTATAGTACAGTTAAACCTGTCTATAACGCCCCCTCTAAATAGCACCTCCCTCTCTATAGCGCCCGATTTTAAATACGTAGTACGATGCTATTTACATTAAAAGTGACCTGTCTATAGCATCCCCTCTCTATAGCACCCTATTTTGGTGAGTTCCAAGAGGGGGCGCTATAGACAGGTTTAACTGTGTATTGTAGGTTGTCCCAAAAGGTAGTGTTTTTCTTAAAACGTTGTTTTTCTTATTACTTGGTGAATAATATTATTACGGCGAATACACAATACAATTACTTTATAAATAATGCAAAGACATTCTATATACAGTTACGAGCGTCATTCCTCATCTCCTAATCAACTCTGTCACCGTTTGCTTTTTTTTTTTTTTTTTGGAATGGCGCCCTCCTATTGGTTGGCTACGATCACGCCACCTTTAAACCCCCACCCCTCATCATGCCTCCCCCAATCGCTTTTTCGTTTTTGTAACTATTGTGTTGGAGCGGGTCGCTCCTTAAATAAATGCATATATTAGTTAATAACTAAATGGAATCCTCTCTTTCTTTTTCCCAGTATGAGACGCCTACGGAAACCAACAGTACATAGACAGATAAAGCACATAGGCTATAGTTATTAACTAATATATGCATTTATTTAAGGCGCCAATTTATAATTGTAACAAATAGTATTTGAATAAAAACATTCAATCGGGTAAAACACGGGCGTTGACCGGGTCATTCGGCTAGTTATATATAACGGTGATTAATATTGGTATTTCAATTTTTTTTCAAGTGTTTACGAACTTTTGGGATAACCTTGTACTTTTCAAATCATGAATTATTTTCTATAAACTTCACTGCAATGAGGATTTATCTAATATGAAGAGTGTATTAGTAATGAGGAGAGTTGAGAGAGATGAAAGATTTGAAAAATACAAATAATTTCATGAAATGAGTTTCTTTTTATTACAAAGCGCTAGTTTTCAAGTGATAATCGCTCATCAACAGACTTAATAAAAGACATCGACTATATCTTACAAGAAATATTCACCTATTTATATATCTTTTTGAAAATAGAGCAATCCATACTTAGTTAATTAGATAATAAAAGGGATATATTAGATTTAATAAAAGATTTATTTTGCCATTATTTCGGCTGGCTGAACACCAACCTATAATAAAAATTATAACACTATGCGGCGCTGAGTTTGTATATACAAAAATGTAATGCCTCGATAAAGGTTGGCGTTCAACCAGCCAAAATATTAACAAAATAAATCTTTAATTAAATCCAATATATGTCTTTTATTATCTAATTTATCTATCTAAGTAGATATTTTTTGTAAGAAATAGTCCATTGTTTTAATAAAGTTCGTTGAAGTGCGATTATCATTTAAAATCTTGCATTTTAAAATAAAAAGATACTCATTTTGAGAAAATATTTGTATTTTTTAAACGTTTTTCAAAGTTTATATCTTGGATTGTGAATATAGGTGTATAACATATTTGCACACATTATTCCTGTAGGTGATCCAGTAACCCAGTAACCTTGAGCAGGAAGTCTCCTAGTTTCCAAACAGGCCCACTTCTATTTATACCACTACAAGCATCCGGGGGACACACCCGTTATGTAATCGATAGTTTGAAAGTGGCGTAATGAAGCGCGCGAGAGAGAGAAAAACTTGAAGACCTTGGGAACCTTTGTCACGAAACAACCTTGGCAAACTTCCTGGGCGTGTCCTGTCGACGCGGGTGTTGTTGTTATATCACAGTCAGCATGGCGGCTCGAAGGTAGGTTGGACTTGTCCTGTGACATTCCAAATGGTCACCTAGCACGGAAGCATGTCCTCTTTTACAGTTATTAATGTCCCAAAGTTTCCTTTTCCTTGAATTTTTTACTCCCCCTTTTATGTCCCATGGGTGGCTGTCCTGTGACATTCCAAATGGTCACCTAGCACGGAAGCATGTCCTCTTTTATAGCTATTAATGTCCCAAAATTATTTTTCCTTGAATTTTTGACTACTCCCTTTTGTCCCATGGGTAGACCTCCTGTGACATTCCTGTTACTAAATGGTCACCTAGCACGGTAGCATGTCCTCTCTCACAGTTATTAATGTCCAAAAGTTTCCTTTTCCTGAATATTTGGCTTCCTTTTTTTTTTGTCCCATGGGTGGAAGTCCTCTCTGACGGTTATTAAGGTCACAGAGTTACCTTTTCCTTGAATTTTTGACTACCCCCTTTTTGTCCCATGGGTAGACGTCCTATGACATTCCAAATGGTTACCTAATACGGCAGAATGTCCTCCTTCACAGTTATTAATGTCCCAAAGTTTCCTTTCCCTTTTATTTTTGTCTTTCTCTTTTTGTCCCATGGGTTGACGTCCTGCGACATTCCAAATGGTCACCTAGCACGGTAGCATGTCTTCTCTGACAGTTATTAATGTCCCAGAGTTGCCTTTCCTTGAATTTTTTACTCCCTTTTTAGTCCCATGGGTGTAATAGTCCAATAACTCAAACTTTTGTTGCATGCCATTTCCAGCCATTTTATTACCATCGTTATGAATGTCTTAAGTTTTATTATCCTTTTTTATTAGTAATTTGACATTGTGTGTGTTTTATTAGGCTTTCTTCGAGTTTTTATTAGATATTTTTGTATTATTTGTGTGTGTATGCAACAGATGTTCCTATAAATATTTAAAAATAACTTATGAATTAATGAATTTATTGGCTGGTGCTTTATTTGGAGTAAAAAAAGGATTTCTTTTGTCATCTACCCTAACTGCAATAGAAGCCAGCCTTTGTTTTAATATGTCAAAAAATAACTTAACATATTAGTTTTTGCGCTTCTATAATTAAAATTATTATAAATATTTCTGAACATCTCATTTTGTTCCAGTATTGTTCTCTTTATCTATAATTTATTAGAAAACTGTCAGCTGAAAAATCTTCGTTCATAATTATTTGTTTTTCAATTGAATGTAAAAGTATTCTAAATCTTTCAAATTTCTTTTGATAATATAATATTTATGTAATTAGTATAAATATTTGTTGGATATAAACACAAGGTAATAAGACTAAATCCAAATAAATAAATAGTGTGTGACATTTCGGTACCTTTGTCTAAAGATGGTAACAACGCTGTTACCGAAACTTCACACACTATTTATTTATTTGTATTTGGTCTTATTACTTTGTGTTTATAATTTATAATCCGAATTGTGCCTTTTTTGTTGGATAGATATTCTTTCCTTTTCTTCTTTTTCTCTTTTCTGAGCGAGTATTCAATTTCTTCCCTGCTTCTCATTTCTTTTTGGATTCATTTCTAACAGGAGAATCGTCTGTATAAGACGAAATGTCTTAATAAAGGCTTGTGTATGTATAAATATCTGTTGGAGTCAATAGAATAAATATATGATATATATTTTCCTTATTAACATACCTTCAGAGAATAAACGGAAATATGCAAATTGGTTTCGAACTTTATCGTGTCGGCAAATTGTTGCAAATATATTTGATAGATTAATATAAATATATATAAAACAATAGAAAAAATTAAAAGATAAGTGGGTCAGGTGTTGATATTAAAAATAAATATATATACGGAAATAGATGGCGTCTGGATTTAGACGTCTGTTTTGACGAGAGAGGCGACCCTTGTCTCTTGAGATATATATATGTCATAATATATACTCTTCCAGGAATAATAAAGCCAACCTACAGACAACCCTGACAGAGACAGGAGGGTAAAGTCCGGTCACTTGAGACACCAGCGACATTCCAAGGGGTGACCACTGGGGTCCGTTAGTTTAACACCTCAGGACTTTTGAGACAGTTGGGGATTGTGTGCGACACGAACGGCCGCCCGGCTGTGCCGGTCCCGTCTCTCCCTCTGGTTGCCTGGGTTCCTTCTCCAACTTGTGGAATGTTTATTTCCCCACCTTTCATACCATATATATAATCCATTGTTTCTTCATAATTCCATATTCATTATCTAAAAACTATGCATTTTTACATAAAGGTAAAATCATAATGGCTATGCAAATCATATTCATATATAGATGCATTACAGCTTCGCATTTACAAGAAACAAGATCCTTTCATGATAATCATACCACTCTTAGTACTTAGTTTGCACCTTGTATGTACTCCAGTATTATGAATAAAATATTGCTTCATTTAAGATCAAACTTGGAATAATAAGACAACACCATCCATTTGAGCTTCGTTTGTTCAAAATTTCCAACATTTATATACTCGATTGTTCAATATATCCATATTTATACTTAGTTTATGTAATGAGGTTCAGCCGGTTCCAAAATCACTTTATTAGGTACCGCTCAACAAGAACAACCTAGTTTATGATAATTACAACAATGGATAATATGTGAGTTACGATGCACTAGCGCGCCATCTGTTATCAAATTACGAAACTATTCTAGACCCGTAATATTCTTTTTAAAATAAAACAATTTCTACTGCCCTTACTGCTACTAAAAAGAATATTACGCGTCTAAAATAGTTTCTTAATTTGATAATATGTGAGTTATTCACATATTAAACAAAATATTCACGCGGGATTCAACCCCGGTTCATGACTCGTCTACCGACTTTTTATTTTATATAATGAGAAAAGCCTCTATTTGCTGATTGATTATTTTATAAGATCAAAATGGTTCTTAATAAACCAATAAGTTTAAATTTATATTAAAACTCTAATATAACCCCTTGTCATACATGTAAGGGAACCTGCTACATAGAATTCTAGCTTCAAATCGTCGTTGCAAACTAGTGGCCTTAGGTTGCTGACAAAGCCACAACACCAGCTTTGACAAATTGAGAAGCGTTCACCTGGAGACTATGGTTTTGGGCAAATGCCCCTCGTCTGTCAATGGCGGAATTTATTCCATAATATCCACAAAGGATCAAATGAAATATTCACAATATGCCAAAGAGGTATTTAGCTGGCAAAGGAGCTATATAAATAAAGATGGTCTTTCGACGTCAATTTTGACGGGAAAGGCAACCTTTACTTCTATAGATCTATATCTTCCCTGAAAAAAATTCCATTTATATATATATATATAGATGGAAAATATTTCGGAAGGAAATTTATCCATAGAAGCATAGGGCGCCTCTCCCGTCAAAATAAACGTCAAAACTGACGCCATCTATTGACCGTCGCCGCAACTAGCGTCGGTGACAAAGCCACAAAACCAGCTTTGGCAAACTGAGATTTGGCCCAGCCACCTTGCCAGCAAAACACCTCTTTGGTAGATTGTGAAGATTCCATTAGATCCCGTGTGGATCTCATGGAATAAAGTCCGACCTAGACTGACGAGGGCCATTAGCCTGAAACCATGGTCTCTAGGTGGACGCTTCTCAGTTTGCCAAAGCTGGTTTTGTGGCTTTGTCACCGACCCGAGGCTGCTAGTTGCGGCGACAGTCAATCGATGGCGTCTGGTTTTAGACGTCTATTTTGACGGGAGAGGCGCCCTATGCTTCTATATATATATAAAAAAAAAAACAATAGAAAAAAATAAAAAGGTCAGGTGTTGATATTAAAAACAAAGTAGGTATATCCTGACCAGGAGCACATGTGAATTTTAGATGGCGCTCTGCCATTTTGCTCTTGATTTATAAATAAAATGGGTTGGTCAAATATCAGGGAACAAGTTAAATCAATGTTTAGTTGATTTTTGTTCCACTAGATGGCGCTCTGTCGTCTAAAAAGTAAATGCGCCCTTGTTGCACTATGCAACAGGCTTATCGAGTCGCCGAAACGTTGAATTCAATATAAAAATAAAATCATATTTTATTGAGTTCTCTATTTAAAAGTTTTCGATAGTTTAATTTTCCAAATATACAGGTATGAAAATTCGAAACTATTATAGATACGTATGATTCCTTTAAAAATTAAACAATTTTTTACTGTCCTTCCATTAATTTTCCATTGCAGTAAGGGCAATAGAATTTTTTTTAAGTTTTAAAAGAATCATACACGTCTATAATAGTTTTAAATTTTCATAGCAGATGGCATGCTAATGCATCATATACTGGTATATTGCACATTATTTCACAATTTGAAAAATAATATTATTAAGATAAAACGAGATATAATCTCAAATGATATTTATTGATTTTTGTATGTATAAACATAGAGTTTTCGTCTGCAGGTGTCGTCTCGAAGGATGGCCTCCATTTCTCTCCAGCATTTCCTGTCAGCTATTAGAATCTTCTGGATCTGGTATTTCTCGATGTTGGCACATACAGTTCTGCACTTCTTCCACTCATGCCTATTCACATATTCACCACTGATGATGAGCCAGGCCCTCCCATTAATTTTTCCATTGCAGTAAGGGCAGTAGAAATTGTTTAATTTCAAAAAGAATCATACGCGTCTAAAATAGTTTCTAATTTTCATATTTACATATATTTGCAAATTTTTCCTGGGATGATATTCATCTATATAAAGTTCACCTCTCCCATCAAAATAGACCTCAAAAATGGATACCATCTATTGACTTCTGTTGTTGGCTTTGTCACCTACCCGTGACCGCTAGTTTGCGGTGATGGTCAATAGATGGCTTCTAGTTTTGACTTCTATTTTGACGGGAGAGGCAACCTTTATCTTTATTTACATATATGTGCAGAGTATACATTCCTTCCATTCAAATTATAGCGCTTCCAAATTCTCTTCTATATAAACAAGGCATAATCATATACCCAATATCAGCACATTAGACGCATTTGCATATACATGTATACTATAGTTTAAGACTAGAAAGCCCTCACCAATATGTAAATGTTCTTTATATATATATATATTAAACTGGCGAAACCGCTGGGAGGGTTCACTACTGATGAGCCAGGCCCTCCCATTAATTTTTCCATATTGCAGTAAGGGCAGTAGAAATTGTTTAATTTCAAAATGAATAATACGCGTCTATAATAGTTTCGAATTTTCATAACAGATGGCGCGCTAATGTATCATAAAATAATTTAAAACATAAGAGGTTTGTTATATACAATGTCACTCCTAAATTTTGCAATCACTTATTTTTATTAAAGCTGCAAATTTCAAATTTTCAGAGTTTCTCAAAGTTTTCACCCTTAGCACCTATGTAAGATTACATCCGTGAAAACCAATTAACGAAGCACTTACACCAGTCATCTTCGGGGATGGAATTTACGGCATTGATAAAGGCTTGCAGTGCTTCATCATCCGTGTCAAATTTTATCCCTTTCAACAATAACTTAACTTTTGGAAATCAAAAATGTCATAAGATGCTAGGTCTGGTGAATATGGTGGAGGAGTGACTAATTGTACACCAGAGTTGGCTAAAAAGTTTAATGTTTGGGCTGAGGTGTGCGGTCTTGCATTGTCATGGTGAAGAAGGACTCCTCTAAGTTGAGCTATTGGTCTGCTTTGCTTGATTTTTTCAAATACTGATGGGAAGGAATTTTGTTGTATACCAGTCACTATTAACTGTCTTTCAATCTTCTAACTTCACAATATCAATGAAATCACTTTTTAAAAAAAAAAACTACCAGTTGTTTTCCAACACTTCGAGCTCTGGGAACTTTCTTAGAGGAGGTGATTTTGAAGAGCACCAAAGAGTAGATTGCCGATTTGTTTCTGGATCAAAATTGTAAATCCAAGTTTCGTCACCTGAAATAATATTAGAAACAGCCTTTGATTTGCCTTCATCAAATTTTCCAACATGAAATTACACCATTTAACGCGACCAAGTTTTTGATCTTCAGTCAAGCTGTGAGGTACCCTTCTATTAACAAGTTTTCTGTATTTTAAATGATCATTAATGATGGTGTTGATTGCTGCCGATCCAATGCCCACACCTTTCTATAACTGTTGATACGTAATCCTTCGATCTTCTCTGAGTAAAATTCTTAAAGGCTCAATTTTTTCTTGGGTCACTTCTGTTGGTGGTCGACCTGAACGTGTTTCATCTTCAAGGTTGGTTTTTCCTAATTTAAATTCATTAAACCAATTAAAAACTGTTCTAATAGAAGGAGCTTTAATTCCTAAAGCTTTTATCAATCTTTCATGGGATTCTTTAGAAGTTAAATTACTTTTATAATCATAAAAGATCATGACGCGTAAACTTTCTCTAGTAAACTCCATTGTGTCTGATGCAATGTTTAGAAATTACCGATACTGATGTAAACAAAGTCGCGCCCACATATATCATCAACTATTATCTCTACAGGCCTTACTGCATTGATAAGTTATTGAATGAGAGGGCTTTGCTCATCAGTAGTGAACCCTCTCAGCGGTGTTGCCAAATTAATCTCCAGACCGTTCTACTTTTGTATTGGATTGGTTTTCTTATATTCCCTCAAGTTATTAAGAGAAGCAGCTTAGGAGTGTTTGGGGAACTTACGAACATAAGCTTAAAGGTACGAAGAGGTTCATACATATAATTATAAGGTATTGCAACGAGCAATGCTCTTCGGCAAATATAGTTTCATACCAAAGGTATTATTAGCAAAGTACATTTTAAAATTCAAATGTGCCATCTAACAATAAAATTTGTTAATAATTATTTTTAGGATATAATTCAACGTTTAAATAAATCTGAAAATTTACAAATAAATATTAAATAATAAAAAGGCATATATTGGATTGAATAAAAGCCTTATTGCCAATATTTCGGATGGCTGAACGCCAACCTTTATCGAGGCATTACATTACAGAAAATATGTAATGCCTTGATAAAAGGTTGGCATTCAGCCAGCCGAAATGTTGGCAATAAGGCTTTTGTTCAATCTAATATATGCCTTTTTATTATCTAATGATTTAAGTATGGATTGTTCTATTTTCAAAACAAATAAATATATCAAAAATTTATCACCAAATAAGTCTGTCTATATTGTTGCATCATGGCTAATGAATCTATTTTATTTTAATTTGTAATATTATTTTTCATATATATTAAATTCAAATTTATATTTTATATTTATTTATTTTATTAAACAGAATACTTGTATTATAAACAAAATATATGTGTTATAGAATCATCATTTGTATTTAGGTACACTGTGTGACTTTACTGCTCTCTTTGATGTGAGAAATAAATAAATAATTCTGGAGGCTACTTTAAGTTATCTCATTATTCGCTTATATAAATTTGTAGGATGGTTGAAACACGCTCTGGTAAGATACAAGACCCAGCACAGGAGAGAATCAAGGTTGAAGAGTCTGCCAAGTCGCAACCTGGTGCAACAATATTATAAAATAGAAAATTAGGAAAGACAAACTTCAGGAATTTATTTAACTTACAAGCACAAATATTAGACAAGAGAAGTAAAAAGGGAAGTTTCCACAGAGTAATAAAATATATAAACACCGAATATAATAATATGTAGATAAAACAATAAATACGTTGCTACAATATTACTGAAAAACTTCGTTGTAATAAGGAAGCCATGTTTACAGGCGTTTTAGAGTAAAAATGGGCAAAGGAGGCAAACATTCCTAGAATATACTTCGTATTTTGAATATAAAATTGAGGATATTCTCGGGAATATGTTTTTTATTAGTTTTAATTAGATAAACTCAAGCTCTCGGGCTTATAAGCTCTTTGATGAGAATAACACAATAACTCATGGACAAAAGCACGTTTATCGGGATTCAGACAATTACTCTAAAAGATACTCTCATGGACAAAACTTAAGGAAGTTGTACCTTTTAGCACATATATCGGTATTCAGACAATAACTCTGAAAGGTACACTCATGGACAAAACTTAAGAAAGTTGTACCTCTTAGCATGTATATCGGGATTCAGACAATAACTCCGAAATATATTACAGTGACCTTTATTGAAGACACACGAGATAACCAAGTGTTAACTACACTCATGGACAAAACTTAAGGAAGTTATACCTTTTAGCATGTATATCGGTGTTCAGACAATAACTCTGAAAGATATTACACTGACCTTTATTGAAGATACACGTTATAACCAAGTGTGAACAAAATTGCCTCTGTCTTCTTCAAAGAAACAGACGACATAAAAGACTATTTTTATGTCTAGTTTTATTTCTTCATTCACAAATTCTATTTATCTATGGAAATTATATATGCTATAAATATAAATTTCAAACATTTAAATGATTAATTATATTCTTTTTAATTAATTAAAATACATAGGTAGATTTGTGACATAAATTTAAAGAAATATTTATATAATAAATAAAAAAGAGAAGATTTCTGTTGATTTTAGTTATCTTGAAGATTAGGTTATGGTAATGCAGTCGTGGTTAAAATCTTGAAAGTATAATAATAAAATATTTATGACCAGAGATTGTTTTAATTGAACTTAAGGAACATACCAAAAACATAATTTGATAAAAGTAATGCCTGGCTTAAGGCGTAAGAATTAAAAAATGAAAATCTTATTTACATAATGTTTAAAAGGTTTGAGCCGGCCATCGGGAAAGAGAAAATATGGTTTTACGGGCTACATCGGGCCATCACGGCCATCGGGAAACAACAACAACGAGTTTTTATAGCGAAAACGGCGACCTCTGGCGATCGATTTAGCAGAGTATTTTATCTATGAAATATACTTTTGAAAAACATATTTTATATAACATATATATCCTGTAATATCCTATTTCTGACTTTATTATTTATATTTGTGTTTATATTCTGTGTGCGTAATTTCGTTTTTCAAAAGGAAAATAACAAAAAAACATTTGTGAGTTAACTATTTGACTATATAATACAAAATATAAGTGAGATTAATAGTTAATATCATGTGTGTTTAGATAGCTAGTACGGAATAACATTAACTATTTGTTTAAAAATTTAGATTGTTAAAAAATGGTACAAAATGAAATTGTAATAGGATCAGGTGGAAAAATTAAGAAAAAAGGCATCTCCTGATTTTGAAATTAGAATTATTTTATGATTTACTCCATCTATCGGAATAAATATCAACAAATCATTGATTTTTAATTATTCCAGAATTAACCAAATACCTTTTTTGATTAATTAAGAATGGGTATTTGGCCTATTCTGAAATAATTAAAAATCAACACATTGTTAATATATATACCGATAGATGGCGTAACAATCAGCAATATTTATTTATATGTACAATCAGGAGATGTCTTTTTTTTCTTATATATATTTTTTGTCGCAATGGTGCAGCCTGCTCCACGCTGACGAGCGCCAACAGCGCGAAACGCGTTCGTGGATGGCTTTTCTTGAATTATCAAGAAATTGGGTTGGCCAAATATCAGGGAACAGGTTAAATCAATATTTTGTTGATTTCTGTTCCACCAGGTGGAGCTCTGCCATCTAAAAAGCACATGTGCTCCTGGTCAGGATATGCCTTCTTTATTTTTAATATATATATATTTATTTTAAGTTCGATTAGTTACTTGTAAAAAGCAAATTTCTCTATACATTCATTTTACGTCATAAAATGTTAATTTGAGTGAATGTGACATTTATTTTACCCATATTCCTTATGAATTTAACATTTTGTATTTCATAAATTGCATAATAGCTTTATACCCAATACCATTTTGCACACAGCACCTTTATTTTAAGTGAAAGTGACCATTATTTGTCCCCATTTCCTTCTGTAATTTCTGCATTTTGTATTTAAACTACTGTTTTATAGCTTTATAAATTGTTATAGTTACATTTCAATATCATATCACATATCCACGCTGTCAGCGTATGTATTTGTAAATATTTCTTGTAGGATATAGTCGATGTTTTTATTAAGCCAGTTAAAGAACGATTATCGCTTGAAAGCTAGCACTTTGAAATAAAAGGAAACTCATTGTGAGAAAGTATTTTTGTATTTTATAAACATTTTCACAATTTTATCATAAATTTAAAATAGCTTTATGATCCAATAGCGAGCCATCTGTTATCAAAAATTCGAAACAGATGGCGCGCTAATGCATCATAA
This sequence comes from Cordylochernes scorpioides, assembly GCA_030710605.1. Classification (NCBI taxonomy): domain Eukaryota; kingdom Metazoa; phylum Arthropoda; class Arachnida; order Pseudoscorpiones; family Chernetidae; genus Cordylochernes; species Cordylochernes scorpioides. The sequence goes on from CP092865.1 coordinate 86,425,718, forward strand.
TATAATTGCTATAATAAAAGACACAATTTAATATTTGTGGAAGAGCGATTGCTCGAAGCATATTATACATTTATAAATGTATGCAATTCTGTAGTCCTCAAAGCTTATGTCCATAGTACATCTAAAATACCCATTCAAAGAGTCCTAGCATCAGTATCACTATAAAAGGAAGTTCCAAAAATGCAATATAACAGCAGTATGGTAGATTAAACTGGCGAAACCGCTGGGAGGGTTCACCACTGATGAGCCAGGCCCTCCCATTAATTTTTCCATTGCAGTATGGATTGTAGAAATTGTTTATTTTTAAAAAGAATCATACGTGTCTATAATAGTTTCGAATTTTGAAAATAGCTTTATACCTAGTATAATTCTTCTAGAAAAAGAAGTGATATAACCAAATACTGTAAGAAGAGGATCAATATATGATTATGCTAGCTGTGGGAAAGAAACCTGTGGGGGCAAATTACTCAGTATCGACCTCGAAATGACTTCAAGGAACTTCAAGGTCTAGGTAAGATCGACACAGCGTATTTTTAGATGAGTTCACACTTGTGACATATCCTCTCACTAAGATTCCATTCTATTCTTCTCTGGTATTGAGTCAAGATGGTACCAAACCCTCTACATACCTGGTAAGCACCTTTTTTACATAGACAATCAGTAAAGAAATAGAAAATTGTTTCATTCCCAAAAGAATCATACGCATTGAAGTATTTCTGAAAAAAATAGACACTTCGGCCAGTTAAATTTTTATTTTATTAACGTTTCAACAAAAATCTTTTGTTAAAATAAGAAAATTAAGCCTCTAGGGAAAATTTTATTTTTATTTTAAAAATAAACTTTTCCCTGGATGCTTAATTTTCCTATTTTAATAATGATTCAAGGGATTGTTTTATCGAAAAATATTTTTTTCCTTCGTCAAGAGAAATAAAAATAAAGCATTTGGCAGGTCGTTAAAATTTGTTAACGCTTTGCTAAATGCTTTATTTTGATTTATTTCTCTTCATGAAGACAAAAGGATTTTGTTGAAACATTGAGAAAATAAAACTTTAACTGGCTGAAGTGTCTTTTTTTTTACAGAAATATAAATGCCAGACAAGCAACCTCTATCTTAAAGAGCGTCAAAAGTAGTTTGAATTTCTTATAACAGATTCTTATTCATATCAGATTCATATCAGATATTATATCAGATTCTTAACAGATTCTTATAAAAGATGGTGCGCTTATTTATTATACTAATATATTGTTTTAAAGAAGTTAATTTGTAATTTGCGGAAGAGCATTGCTCCGAAACATATTATATATTTATAAATATATGTAATTCTACTGTCCCTCAAAGCTTATATCTATAGTTCAATCAAAATACCTTTTCAAAGGGTTTAGCATCAGTTGTTGTGGTGTCCAATTAAGAGTTTCAGATGTCTCCGTACATCTCTATCACAGCAATGTTCTCTATCTTAGGTGTGTAAAGCTGCTGCTCTGGGTTCATGTCAATTTTCTGTTGTTGTGGTGTCCAATGAAGAGCCTCAGATGTCTCCGTACAACTCTATCACAGCAATGTCCACTATCTTGAGTGTGTAAAGCTGCTGTTCTGGGTCCATGTCAATTTTCTGTTGTCGTTGTCATGCCCAATGAGAGTCTCAGATGCTTCCATACATCTCTATCACAGCAATGTTCACTATCTTGGGTGTGTAAAGCTGCTGTTCTGGGTCCATGTCAATTTTCTGTTGTTGTTGTCGTGTCCAATAAAGAGTCTTAAATGTCTCCATACATCTCTATCACAGAAGTCGTTCTCTATCTTGGGTGTGTATAGCTGCTGCTCTGGGTCCATGTCAATTTTCTGTTGTTGTTGTCGTGTCCAATGAATAGCCTCAGAAGTCTCCGTACATCTCTATCACAGCAGTCGCGATGTCCACTATCTTGGGTGTGTAAAGCTGCTGCTCTGGGTCTAAATCAATTTTCTGCAAGGCTGCGGCCATTGCTGGGCATAATAATAAAATGTAAGTAGGTGTTAGTTCCACACCAGGACAGTTGTTGCATGTCCTATAGGTTCTTGTGCCATCTAGATGTATTGTCATTCCTTTATAGTGTTTTGTTCTAAGTCTTGTTATAGTTTTTTGTCATTTTTCTCTCAGAGTTTATTTCCCATATTTGATATTTTCTTATTTTTTGTTAAATTATCTTGTATTTTATCATCAGCGTTAAATACTGACATTTGTTCTTTCCTTTGGCTCAACTTTCTGGCTTCCTTTGCTAATTCATCTGCCATTTCATTACCCCCGATCCCAACATGGGCAGGAATCCATTGTAGAATACACTTCTTCTCCAATGGTTCCAGTTGTATGAGCAACGAGTGTATTTTCTGCGTGATTTTAGTATTGCCCTTTAGCATCAGTATTGGTATAAAAAGAAAACAGCCAAATGCAATATTACAGCTGTGACCGCTGAGAGGGTTCACCAGTGATAAGCCAGGCCCTCCCATTAATTTTTCCATTGCAGTAAGAGCAGTAGAAATTGTTTAATTTTTGAAAGAATCATATGCGTCTATAATAGTTTAGAATTTTGATAACAGATGGCGTGCTAATGTATCATAATATAATTGTAGTAATATGTATGCGGAACAAACCCACAAACTTTTCATCTTTATTTACATAGTTGCATACGTCACAACATACATGTGCCTGTAAATCTGTTTTCTTTATTAAATTCAAGTTTTAATATGAAAGACAATTTACAAATTATCATTATAAATATCTTTAAGCAGTTATTTTTATTAATAAACACAAATAATAAGCAAAATTCATAATAATAATCTCAAAGTGCCATCTATAACCAGAAATTAAAATTATTTTAACCCTACATTTCATGTGTAAAACCAACTCTTAGCACTTGCGTTTGCAAGTACTGCCTCAAACTTGGATGTACACTCATGGATGAAACTTAAGGAGGTTGTACCGTTTATCATGTATATCGGGATTCAGACAATAACTCAAAAGATATACTAGTGATAAAACTTAAGGTAGTTGTACCTTTTCGCATGTATATCGGGATTCAGACAATAACTCTGAAATATACACTCATGTACAAAAATTAAGGAAGTTGTACCTTTTAGCATGTATATCGGGATTCAGACGATAACTCTGAAAGGTACTCTCAGGAACAAAACTTAAGGAAGTTTTAGCTTTCAGCATGTATATCGGGATTCAGATAATAACTCTGAAAGATATTACAGTGACCTTTATTGAAGACACACGAGATAACCAAGTGTGAGAAAAATTGCCTTACTTCTTTAAAAAAACGACCACCGGCGATATAAAAGACTTTCCACTTCTTAAATTTTGTCCATGGTGTATGTTCGTCAAATTTTTAAATTGTTTTGAAGGAACCAGCGATACAAAAGATGAACAATACATAGCGTTCATTTTTAAAGACGAACTTTCAAACTTAGATCTTCCTCTATAGGCGCCTACTCAGACAATTTGAAACTATTCCTTAGAAATACACTCAGAGACACAATTAAGGAATTTGAAAGTCTTTGATGTTCGCCAGTTGACTGTTTTTATTATTTTTTTTTTTTTTTAAGAGACAGAGGCAATTTTGTTCATACTTGGTTATCTCGTGTGTTTTCAATAAATATCACTGTAATATCTTGTCTGAATTCTAATATGCATGCTAAAAGATACAACTCCTTATGTTTTTATCCATGAGTGTATCTTTCAGAGTTATTGTTTGAATCCCGATATACATGCTAAAAGGTACAACTTCCATTGGAATTGTCCATGAGTGTATCTTTCAGAGTTATTGTCTGAATTCCAATATGCATGCTAAAAGGTACAACTTCCTTTAGTTTTGTCTATGAGTGTATCTTTCAGAGTTATTGTCTGAATTCAAATATGCATGCTAAAAGGTACAACTTCCTTAAGTTTTGTCTATGAGTGTATCTTTCAGAGTTATTGTCTGAATTCAAATATGCATGCTAAAAGGTACAACTTCCTTAAGTTTTGTCCATGAGTGTATCTTTCAGAGTTATTGTCTGAATTCCAATATACAGGCTGAAAGCTACAACTTCCTTGAGTTTTGTCCATGAGTGTATCTCTCAGAGTTATTGTCTGAATTCCAATATACAGGCTGAAGGCTACAACTTCCTTAAGTTTAGTCTATGAGTGTGTCTTTAGGAATTATTGTCTGAATTCCGATATACATGCTAAAAGGTACAACTTTCTTAAGTTTTTATTACATAAGTTTACATATCTTTTTCAACACATAAAATGATATTGTTTCTATGAAAGCGTCAAAGATCAATTTTTCAGAATAGTCAAAGCAGGTGTTTGGTAGCAATCAATTAAGAACCAGACGATAAGAGTGCGGGGGAATGAAGCAGACGAGAACGGGGTCGCCCCACCCTGCTGTCCTACATTGTCATATACACGCGATGGTCACGAGGACACCTTCATTGATTTCATGACGCACCACCTTGAAGAAAATGTCGTAAGTCTGCTGCTGCTTGGAATTCCGGGAATGTCGTTCTTGTTTTGGACCTTCTATTTCTGGACATTTGACTGGACACGTGTCAACTCCTTCCCTTTGTCACATAGCGAGACAAACATTCTTAAATCTTTCTTTTTTTCACGTTTATAAACTTCTTATATAAAGATAAACTTTGAAAAAAAGGAAAAAGGCATTTCCTGTTCGTGCAACTGAAAGTTTCTGATGGCTTGCGCCATCTATCGGAATAAATATCAACTAACCGTTGAATTTTAATTATTCCAGAATTGGCCAAATACCGTTTCTTTATAAATCAAGAAAAGCTAAACACTTACGTGTTTCGGGCTGTTGGCCCTCATCAGCGTGGTGCACCACGCTGATTAATCAAGAAATGGTATTTGGCCAATTCTGGAATAATTAAAATTCAACGCTTAATTGATATTTATTCCGATAGATGGCGCAAGCCATCAGCAACTTTCAGTTCCACGATCAGGAAATGCTTTTTTTCTTAATTTATCCACCTGATCCAAGTACAAATTCACTTTTGTACTATTTTTCACATTGAAAAAAAGAGCAATTCATAAATAGATATTTAATTGAAAAGTATATATTGGATTAAATTTTATAATTTTCAAAGCTATTTTAAAGGCATAAGATTCTTTTTGATATTAAACAATTTCTACTGCCCTTACTGCAATGGAAAAATTAATTAGAGAGCCTGGCTCATCAGTGGTGAACCCTCTCAGCGGTTTCGCCAGTTTAATCTACCATACCGCTGTTATATTGCATTTTTGGATCTTCCTTTTATAGTGATACTGTTGATAGACTCTTTGAATGGGAATTTTAGAAGAACTATGGACATAAGCTTTGAGGACAGCAGAATTACATATAATTATAAATTATATAAATACCGCTGAGAGGGTTCACCACTGATGAGCCAGGCCCTCTCATTAATTTTTCCATTGCAGTAAGGGGAGTAGAAATTGTTTAATTTCAAAAAGAATCTTACGCCTTTAAAATAGTTTTGAATTTTGATAACAGATGGCGCGCTAGTGCATCAAATTATAATTTATTTACTAATATTTCTGTTTGTTGAACGCCAACTCTTTCCAAGGTATTATAACATATTGTTACGTCGTACCCAGACGCTATTCGTGTACTTTGTCTACTCAGGATGCCACAAAGATACACAGTGAGTTCGAAGGGATGCGGCTAAAGTTAGCGCTTTATTATGGCTCTAAAAGAAAGAGGACAATCAGTGGGACTTGCCTTCAACTACCCCGTCAGAAGAATCCTTTGCGCCGTGGATGTCACTCTTGTAAAGCTTCCCGCTACACACAACACGTCCAACCTGGACTACACCGCCTTGTAGACCGTTCCGATGTCAGTCTCTACTTGTAGGATCATCCACACGCCCGGAGGCAAGTCGCCACATCTTCTCCTCCCCGCAGATGTAACTAGACTCTGTCCTCTCCCACACAGGAATGCTGTTTTTGGCGCCTGCCACATGGCAGCTGGTGTCCACCCCTCTTTCCCCAACTTTACTCTGGTATCTTGGCCTTGTCATCCATGTTACAATATTAAAGAGAGAGAGAGCATAGGTCACCTCTTCCGTCAAAATAAACGTCAAAACTAGACGCCATATATCTCCAGGTGGACGCTTCTCAGCTTCCCGTGTATATATACACACATAGCCTATATTAAGACACCAATCAGTTTCTCCTCTCTCATTGCTGGCTTACACCGATATCCTCACAATGATCAATCATGTAGTGGAGTATACAAATTCCTACTTACTGCTTTGTAAAAGTTATATAGGGACAACCTTTATACTTGATATGGCGCTGGTCAAAGAATCCAAGTAATGTATAACTGATTCAATTTAGATACCATTTCATTGTTTTACGTTTCATATTAAGAAATAAGGGATAGTCACAATACTTTGTGATATAATACAATATAATGCGGCTTGTGATTGTAAAACGACATTTGAAAATTATCCCGCATGTGTTTCTTTTCAAAGAAAAATCAGAATTTATTTTAAGGAGAAATAACGATTATTTCTAACCTTAAGGATGAAGTATGAAAGGATGAATTGTGAAGAGTAATGATAAACGAAAAAAAAAAGTGTCCAGGGATGGGAATCGAACACACAATGTTCCGCTTACCGGGCAGATGCCATGTCCACTAGGCTACCTTGGCCATATTTTTCCGTTCGTAAATAATACATGACACGGAGAAATACGTCCAGGGTAACCTAGTGGACATGGCATCTGCCCGGTAAGCGGAACACTGTGGGTTCGATTCCCATCCCTGGACACTTTTTTTTCCGTTTATCATTACTCTTCACAATTCATCCTTTCATACCTCATCCCTAAGGTTAGAAATAATCATTATTTCTCCTTAAAATAAATTTTGATTTTTCTTTGAAAAGAAACACATGCGGGATAATTTTCAAATGTCATTTTACAATACATTGTGTTTTAATATTTAATTTAATTAGAACAAGGTTAACCATAATATAGAAACAAAACTTTATACAAAATTAGAGAAAGAAAAAAGTACAGTGTTACCTAACTATGAAGAAAAATCAAAGAATAATTGAATATTTTACATAAATATATACAAAGCATGTTACAATTATATGAATACACAATAAAATTCCATAAAATTCATCGTTCAATTTATTATTAAATGTATTTTAAATAATATATTTATTTTATATATAGGATGTGGAGATAGAAATCTCACTGGTGTTGTAGATTTGTCATTGACCCGAAACTTCTGAATTGGGAAGACTGTCAATACATGGGACATAATTGAGTTAAATAAATTTAAAATATTTGCAGAGTTTCTTTGTTAAGGTAGGAGACAAGCTTTCACGCGGTCGCGCTTCATCAGGCCACTGGCTCCGCAAAGGCGTGCAACAGATACAATAGAGATTCAGAGATCTGTTGCACACCTTTGCGGAGCCAGTGGCCTGATGAAGCGCGACCGCGTGAAAGCTTGCCTCCTGATATCTTAATAAAGAAACTCTGCAAATATTTTAAATTTATTTAACTCAATTATAATATTATTTGCATCAATATTTCAAGTACATGGGACATAGTTTTTTTCTCTTATTTAAACGGTAGAATTAGCTTTTTAATCATTTATTAATGATAAAATCATATTTATAACATTATATAATAGTAGAGCAGTCTAGAGATTACTACAGACCTATAAGCTTATGTCCATAGTTCACTAAACACCCCTAAGCTGCCTTCCATAGAAAATACAGGGTATTCTCCAAACCAATCCAATACAATAGTAGAGCGGTCTAGAGATTAAGGTCTATAGAGATAATATTTTATGATATTTAAAAGAAGCGCATTGCCAGTAAATTTATTTGTGTAAAAAATTATTTATAACATTGTTTATTGATAAATAGACCTCGCTTCACACTCGGGGAATACAAATTTTCTAATACATAAAAATGAATTTTCCTTATTTTATAAAATTTTATACAAAGCAATAACGTACCATCTATATATAACAAATGAAGACATTAAGACACGAGTGTTTCTTTTCACAAATAAATCAAACTTCTACTGTCCTTATTGCGATGAATAAATATTGGGAGGGCTTGGCTCAAATTGGTGAAACCGTTGGGAGGGTTCACCACTGATGAACCAAGCCCTCTCAATATCTTTTCACCGCAGTAAGGACAGTAGAAGTTTGATTTATTTGTGAAAAGAAACACTCGCGTCTTGATGTATTCATTCGTTGGATAAAATTTTATGTTGACATACTTCATAAAATTTAGCATCTTTATATCTCAAAAATTCCGTATTTAATTAGAATATCAGATATATATTCAAGGTAAAAGGTTAATTCTTCCAAATTTGCTTCCAATTTACTAAAACGAGATATTTTACAGTATTATTTCAGATATGCAAATAAGTTACATAAATAAAAGTTCGTCTGTATTTATAATTAACTGTCTGGTCATTCAACCAATCAGTGATAAGATGAAATAGCTCAACGAACCAATCAGAACTAGCCACGTCGTAGTTATTTTCGAAACTTCAAGGTCACGACAGATAAGATTCTTAGTAATTTTCTCTTCATGAATAATTTATGTCTGCTACATCGACCGACAACGCTGGCTTCTATGAATATGGTCAAAAATAATAAAATACAAGACTTTTTCTTGTACTCATACAATAGTTCGCCTGAATGTATTTTATATTTACTTTTTAAAGATGATAATATTTTTTCTACAATTTGGACGGCGTCTTGGTTTCAAAAGTAGATTAATGGCCATCAGAACCAGGGGTTAAAATTTCATTTTTAGTAGTTTTTATTTTAAGAATAATAAATATCTCAATGAGACCTCTTATTTACGTACAAGTATAAACTATCTAGCAAATGCCCGTAACCAATCAGAGTTCTGATACAGTAGAACCTCCCTGTAAAGGACAACACCTAATTACAGAGTCAAAGTGTCCTTTAGGGAGAGGTGTCCTTTTACCGGAGAGTTTCTAAACTGTAAAAATGGTCATTTTGCAAATGAAAACTGTCCTTTGTAGAGAGGTGTCCGATAAAGGGAGGTTCTATTGTACCTTGTTTATGCATATTCTTGACTTAATATGCAAACATGTAGTGTATTTACAGTAAAAACAGTTAATAATGTTCAATAAATATTACTAGTTTTATTCTATAGACATTTTACCCTTCTATTTCGGCTGTTAAGTTAATATAACCGGTTATTCATAGTAATTCCTGATTAAATGTATTCAAGCAAACTCTGTGAATAAACTTTGGGTCAGAATAAATACACCTATCCCCCGATTTACACGGTACTTGTTTTACACGTTTTCGCTTTTATACGGTTTTCCAAATAAGTTTTTTTTTTGTTTGTTTTTATCGCACTATACTAAAATGCGATATTCTACTCTATACTACCTATGTTGAAAAGAATATTGGGAGGCTCTGATTCATGAGGGGGCGAACACCTATTCAGATTTGACAGTTTAATATGCACCTATCCCCCGATTTACACGTTTTTCTCAGGAACGTATCTACCGTGTAAATCGGGGGATAGGTGTACCTTATATTATTAAAATTTTAGATATATTTTCAAGGTAAAAGGTTAACTTTTAATTCCATTTTTTAAAAAAATTATTTGACATATTGGACGCAATATTCCAGCTTGGGATACTTATGTCTGAATACATTTTAGCAGCTTAATTTAATAAAAAAGACTAAAAACAAAATAAATATTGAAAGGTTGGCTTTCTCAAACAGAAAGGAAAATATGATGCACTAGCGCGCCATCTGTTATCAAAATTCGAAACTATTTTAAACGCGTAAGATTCTTTTTGGAAGGGTGTCGGTGGAAGGATGGTCTAAACCGTTGGTTTTCGACCGGTTCGATTCCCGAATTAGGCACTTTTTCTGATTTAAAAAAAATTCTCCAATGGACCACGAATCTTGTAAAAGTCCAACCCCACCAGCGAGTGCAAATAACCAAACAGGAAAATTTGTAAGTGCAAAGTCGAACTGCTTTTCACATGTGTAGACATGTGGTGCACTTACAGTAAAAGCATTCCCTTTAATTTTTCCATTGCAGTAAGGGCAGTAGAAATTGTTTAATTTCAAAAAGAATCTTACGCGTTTGAAATAGTTTCGAATTTAGAAAATTAAATATAAAATGAATCTACAGAAATTATTGAATTTTACATACATGTTTTTGCTATATACAAATTCGCACATTTCTTCGATGGGATAAAAATGATTACTTCTGTAGCTGTGAAAGATTGGACATTCTATCAATAAATGTATTGAGTCTTGGTTTTCTTTTCCACAGAAGTATCTAGGATCATCTTTTGCCCCTATTTCGTCAGAAATAATCCAAAATTTCTATAATTTGTAATAAATTGTGTGTTGTAAAATTTGGGACGAAAATAATAAGGGATTCAAATGATAAAAATTCATTTAATTCATTACAATGAGATTTTACAGTATTATTTCAAATGTATCAATAAGTTACGTAAAGAAAGAGTCGTCTGTATTTATAATTAGCGTGTCTGGTCATTCAACCAATCAGTGATAAGATGAAATAGACCAATGACCAATCAGATAAGATGATGAATTAATCTTTCAATACCGTTTTACCGATGCCTAACAGATCAAACTTATCAATTGGAAGAAGAAAAAGATACGATATGGCTCATGAGTGTTAAAACCGCTAGGAAGACTTACCACTGATAAGCCAAAACTTCCAAGTATATTTTCCTACTCATATCTTTAACATGAAACATTATGCACGTTTGCACGAAGGAATATGTGGCTACTGGACATGCGTCGGACCTGAAGGCTGTTGAGTTCTGCGCTACCTGGAGTATAGGAACTCTATCAATATTTCCTTCCTGTGATGAATCTGTATAATATCGGTGGTCTTAATAAAGCTGTGTTGTTGTTGTTGTAGTCAAAATACACTCATGGAAAAAACTTAAGGAAGTCGAAAGTATTTTTATGCCGCCGGTCATCTTTATTTTCGAAGGAGACAGAGGCAATATTGTTCACACTTGATTATCTCGTATATCTTCAATAAAGGTCACTGTAATATCTTTCAGAGTTATTGTCTGAATCCCGAAATACATGCTAAAAGGTACAACTTCCTTAAGTTTTGTCTGTGAGTGTAGTTCACACTTGGTTATCTCGTGTGTCTTCAATAAAGATCACAGTAATATCTTTCAGGGTTATTGTCTGAATCCCGATATACATGCTAAAAGGTACAACTTTCTTAAGTTTTTGTCCATGAATGTAGTTCACACTTGGTTATCTCGCGTGTCTATAATAAAGGTCACTGTAATATCTTTCAGAGTTATTGTCTAAATCCCAATATACATGCTGAAAGGTACAAGTTTCTTAAGTTTTTGTCCATGAGTGTATTTGACACTTGGTTATCTCGTGTGTCTTCAATAAAGATCGCTGTAATATCTTTCAGAGTTATTGTCTGAATCCCGATATACATGCTAAAAGGTACAGCTTCCTTAAGTTTTGTCCATGAGTGTAGTTCACACTTGGTTATCTCGTGTGTCTTCAATAAAGGTCACAGTAAATCTTTCAGAGTTATTGTCTGAATCCCGATATACATGCTAAAAATTTATAACATCCTTAAGTTTTTGTATCCATGAGTGTACTGCATCATAGAGTCTTTTTTCAATGCTTCCAATAAATTGACGAAATTTCTGGATAGGTTAAGCATTAATAAGGCAGACTCTCTCGTCTATAACATATAATTTAAAATTCAAAACGTATATTTTTTCTAAAAAATAAAAGAAGTGTTAAATAAAATGATGATTATAAATAGTTACAAAATCTATTCACAGATGGCACCATAGTCGTGTACTTTCAAAACTTCCCTATAACTTCCCAAATTTGTTTCATTTAAGAGTGATTTCTTGTATATGATTTAATTTGAGTAAATTTCATACATTTTGTGATCTACTATTTCCTCTGAATTTGATGAATGAATCAATAATATCTAACGATTTCCAAGAAGATTTTTTTTTGCTTATCCCTAGTCCACGTGGTACAGGCCATGATAATTGTGGGAAGAAGTAGACAACTCCTTTTACTGTAAGTGCACCACATGTCTACACATGTGAAAATCAGTTCGACTTTGCACTTACAAATGTGCCCTGTTTGGTTACTTGCACTCACTGGTAGGGTTGGACTTTTACAATAATCGGGGGCCATTGGAGCATTTTTTATTAGAAAAAAAGTGCCCAATGCGGGGAACGAACCCTGGTCGTAGCGGTCGAAAACCAACGGTCAGCAACTTTTAGTTGTACGATAAGGAGATGCCGTTCTCTGAATATAAAAAGTGTTGTCATTAACGAAAAATAGTTATATAGTTTCAAATATATATATTTATTGTATTAAAAAACTTCCTTTGTGGGAAATTGAACGCCATCAGGATTTTAACCCGCTCTCCTTCCGCATAAAAGCCTGTTTATACTGTATATTGTCGCGTATAAGGCCTGGAAACACCTACAACCTCCGCCAATAGATAGCGCTTTCGCCTATTTACGATCTGAAACTGGTGTGGGAATCGCCGACTACTGTAGTCCTATTTCCTGGGGCAAATGTTTGTAAATACACGTTTATATTGGCTCTAGGAGGTAACATAATGTAAATACCTGTTTAATGTTATTCTAGTTATATGTAATGTGTAGTAGAAATGACAATAAAGAAGGAGTATTAGAAGTCTTTGTTGCCGGTTGCTGTTGTTAATCTCTCACCAACATCGCTGCTGCTACTCTTCTGGTAAGTCTCTCGTGTCCCCCACCAGTTGTAAGGCCGAAAGATACTGCCAGAGGAAAAGAGATACACTTGAGAGGTGATTCTCGGAGTTATTTGGGTGCTCTGCAGGGTAGAGCTGCAGAGGAGAAGCAACGGGATTCCGGGATAGGTGATCCACGAAGGAGGAAGCGGCGTCGTCCCGAAGAATCGGAGCGGTCACGAGCGACAATATTTATAAATTGTTATGACGCTTTCCAACGATCGTTATTTGTTTACAAGGTTTCTTGAAAACATTATAGGTTCGTTGTGGATACATCTCAGTGTGATATACTTGATTAGAAGAGGAACTGTTAATGGATTGGGAACTAGGTAGATGGACTTGTCTACAATATCTGCCATCAGAAGGATCCTCCCCGTCTACAGCCGGCTCCAGGTCGGGACTCTGGTCCCGTCTTGTAGGATCATCCACACGCTAGGAGGCAACTTACCGCGTCTTCTTCTTGCCGTAGATGTCACCAGACTGTCCCCAACAGTGGAATTCTGTTTTTGGCGCCTCACACATGGCAGCTAGAGTCCACCCATCTTTCCTCAACTTTACTCTAGAATCTTGGCCTCTCGAATATCTCATCATCCATTTTACAATATATATATAGTGATAAAAATCCAGGCAATGTCCGGATTTGAACCAGAAATTCTGAGATATGCTTAGGTTATCCCAATCCTTTAAGCCACCTGGAAAGATAGATTTCCTTGTTTTAAGTTCATACAGGCATTTTAGGTAGATTATCCTCTAAACCATATAACTAAAAGCACCAATTAGATAATAGAATGGAGTGTAACAATATAATTAAACATACTGAATTCACAAACAGATTTACGACATTTATTCACAACATTGATTAGAAGAATTTTGGTTGGTAGCCAATGGGGGTATCTCCACTATCTGGGGAGATGACAGGGATCAGCAGGGGCTGTAGTCCCGTAGACGGCCCTGAACCGCGGTGAGCTCCAGGCGGCTCAGCAGGGGCTGTAGTCCCGTAGACGGCCCTGAACCGCGGTGAGCTCTAGACGGCTCAGCAGGGGCTGTAGGTCCCGTAGACGACCCTTCAAGTATACGGCCCAGGACCGCGGTGAGCTCTAGACGGCTCAGCAGGGGCAGAAGTCGGGCTTCCCCCGTAGACGTCGATGGCCCTTCAGATAGCAAGCCAAGGCCAGCAAGGCCAGGGCCACCAGTTCTACCGCGGTGACCACCAGCTCTGGGCGGCTCAGTAGGGGGCGGTATTCAGGATCCTGGCTGGGGGGTGGCGGGGGGAGGGGACGTATCGGCATCGTCTCCGCAATGCTCACAATGGTCAGCAGCAGGATCATACAATAGGCAGCCATGGTTCACTTAGAGCAGTTATTGGCTTTGAGAGTCAAGTTTAACTGGGGGGAAACAATTGAGCCCATTGTTGAGCTCCATGGTTGCTCAAATTTGAAACTTATATTGGGATAAATGTGAGCTCAAATAACATTTAGTAATGTATATAAACCCCATATATCTTATAACCATCTAATTCCTTGTACTGAGAGTGTTTTTCTGAATGTTATATAACCATATTCAACCGGGTCCAAGTTATTATACATATAATAATGGATACTTGCAAACTACTGATAAATACTATCAATAAAGAAATTGTAGTTGAAAAGGTATGAGAGGTTGTGCCTAGAAGGAAAGAAAAACTGTATTAAAAGAGTTTTACATAGCCATTCTTTCAGTCTTATTGTTTAGGAGAAAGGCCCCTCATGGTACGTTCCTTTATGTCGAGGTTTCTGACTTGTTGTCGAGATGGCCAGTAAGAAAAGTAAAATAAAGATTTGATACTTAAGATTTAAGTTGTATAGTCCTGTAGAAGGGTTTGCGATACTCGAAAGCTTGAGAGATCGTTTAAATAAAGCAAGAAACTTATTCTCGGAGGCAGTGTGTGTTGTTACAAAATATTTAATATACACTGCGTGACATTGAAAATGGAACACCAAGAAATAGTGGCCAGAAAATTATGCAAATTTCAGGGTAGACGCGCCTAACCGAGTTATGCAAATGATGTAAAATGCGCAGCTCTCGTGCGCAAATGGAGTAAGATATAAGGGAAGGAACTTGCAGAAAGGACAGTATTCGTGTCGTTATTTCTTCAAGGAAAATCATTGTAGAAATTGTAGAACATTGTAGAAATGTCAAAAGACACGTGTAATAACAGAGAATGCCAGGTCATCGCAAACGGAGGCAGTTCAAGCAGACAGACGCTTTTACGAGGGGCATGGTGATCGGACTGAAAAGGGCAGGTTGGTCCATACGTCAAATCGCAGCTGATAGACACCTTGGTGCGTCCACGGTGCACCGACTGTGAAGAAGATGGTTGGAACAAGGAAATGTGGCAATTTATAGGAATGCCGGTGCAACCAGAGTGACGTCAGCACGTGTGGATCGGCGTATCCTTCGACAAGCAGTGGCGGCCCCACAAGCCACTTGTACCGCCATCCTGCAACATGTGCAAGACACCCTAGATCATTCCATCTCGACCAGAACCATTTCCCGTCGATTGGTTGCTAATGGCTTGCACTCATACCGTCCGCTAAGAAGACTGCCATTGACCCCACCGAATAGGCGTCAACGTTTGGAATGGTGCCGGGCTAGATCGACGTGGATGACGGAATGGCACAGGGTCGTGTTCTCAGATGAGTGGCGTTTCTGCTTGTCCAGTGATAGTCGCCGTGTACGCGTGTGGCGTCGACGTGGAGAAAGGTCCAATCCGGCAGCAATTGTGGAACGCCCCACCGTGCGACAACGTGGAATCATGGTTTGGGACGCAATCGCGTATGATTCCAGGTCACCTTTACTTCGTATTCAGGGCACTATGACGGCCCAACGATACGTTGATGATGTGCTGCGACCGGTGACACTCCCCTACTTTCAGGGTGTACCCAATGCCCTTTATCAGCAGGATAACGCCCGACCGCACACTGCTCGCATTAGCCAACAAGCTCTGCAAGATGTACAGATGCTTCCCTGGCCATCGTACTCTCCTGATCTCTCACCAATCGAGCACGTCTGGGACATCATTGGACGCCGTTTGCATGCCTCGCCACAGCCGCGTTCAGAAGACGAACTGTGGCAAATGGTTGAGAGAGAATGGAGAGCCATTCCTCAGGACGCCATCCGTACTCTGATTGACTCTCTACCTAGACGTGTTGCTGCGTGCATCGCCGTCCGCGGTGGTCCTACTTGCTACTAAGCCGACGCCGTTCTCGCTCTGTATTATGACTATCATTTTGAAAAAGAGATGACTTATTGTTCGTCCCTGTCTCTCTCTGTCTGCCGAGTTTCATCACTTTCTGGCCACTATTTCTTGGTGTTCCATTTTCAATGTCACGCAGTGTATAAATAAACATATTAGAAAGCAGAATGTTAAAAAAATACTAAGAAATTAAAAGATAAATTAGAAAACCAAAAGGACAATATTTCAAACTTTGAGAACTGCGTGCTTCATTGACATTGTGAGCAATTTGAGTCAAAAAGCGATACATTAAATAATATTGTAACGTGGTTAATTTATTTACATAATTTTTAGATTGTATTGATTTACATAAGTTTTTAATTATGTTTTAGCTATATAAATGCACCTCGATACTTTCAGAATAGACCTTTAAATAGAATAAAGTCCGTTCGTGTTTACCTCACCTCGTGTCTATTTTTCAACGCGACAATATGAAGCGGGTTTGTTTTCTAATTTCTTCAATGGTTGGGTGAAACTGTTTCAAGTGATGACCTTCTATTGAGATTTTATATCTTGTTTTCTTGGTTTAAACAGCATTTTCTTTTTTTTCTTTAGTTATTATACTAATATAGGTTTTTATGACGTGCATATATATAGTGAATGATATTTCTGCGGATAAGTGAAGATGTAAGAAATATTCCTGTTCAAAGCTGTTTTTTTCTGAATCCCCGATCTATAGCTGATGCATAGGACAAGGTAGTTGTTGTATATCTTTCAAAGCATTGTATTTTAAGTCTTTCTGTCAGTTAAAATCTATGTTTAATGGGCTAAGAAACTGTTTTAATTGATTTTTTGCATGTTCAAAGTAATTCAAAAAGACTTCATTGCATCGGCAAGCTGCTACGGTCAGACTTGTTCGTTGATAGAATGGAAGTGTTCATCGATGGAATGTTGGAAGACCTGGAAATTCTTTCATCCACGATGTTATAGGAACAATGGACCAGGATCAAGGCAGATCTGGTCGCGGAGATACGATCACTCGTACCTGCCGTCGTTCAGTTCGGCGGTGGATACATCGAGAGAGCAAGCCTCTTCCTGAGGCGGAGACTGGAGGACGACACTGCCCGCTCCGATTATCCTTCCTTGTCGGACCTCGGGCGTTCCCTCCGAGCCAGACATCAATCTCTTCCCACCTTCACCGCCGACGACGGCAACGTATCTCCGGGGGTAGCTAAGACGTTTCCTTCGGGAATGCTTGAGCAGTTGCTTCGACGAGTGTTACCAAACCGAGTCACCGACATCTCCCACGATCAGATAACGGCTGCCAATCCACCGACTGCCGAACGACCTTGCATCGGGATGAAATGGATTACTCAGCGAGTTTGTCAAAGCCTTTGAAGATTTCGTCGCCGAAGTCCTTTAGAATGTCTTTGTGGCTTCTCGATTCCGCGGGGCCTTGCCCCCATCTTCAAAAAAAAAAAGCAAGGTCATCCTGTTTCAGAATTCGTACGTGAATCCGGGGTAAAAGGTATTTCGTCGATCAGCCTACCAAATCTCCTCAGCGGCGTGCTTATGGGCCATCTGCGCCGTCATCTACCAGACCTTGTCCCCGAGTGCCAGACATACGGCGTTCTGGGACGGTCATCCTCCTGAAACATTGCGCGAGTTGCCCGACAAATTCACCTGGACGTTAAGAGATGACACGTCGCAGTGCCTTCCTGCTTCTTAACGGAGTGAGGCAGGACTGCTGCTTCGACGCCCATCTCTTAAGCATCAGATGTCCTCTGCTACCCCACCTCGAGAGTATCTTGTGTCGCGGTTGCCTGGTCGCCTATGCGGATGGCATCGTACTTTTCATCAAGGGCGACGCTCAGTTTGAGCTCGTGGCCTTGATTTTCGAAGAGTTCCGCATGGCCAACTTCGACAAGAGCCGCGGGCTCTGATGTGATTCCTGGAAGCACCGGACGGATTCTCCTCTGGAAATTTCCTGGACGTCCGAGCCGCTGATTGTCCTTGGCTGCACTATCTCTGCCGGGAACACCGTCGCCTGCCAAGCCTCCCACCTGATGGGGCTGCTGGAGCGAGCCCTCGCGTGGTGGATTCCTTTCACCATCGGCCTGTTGCTGATGGGTCGTTGATCCTGGGATCCACCTGCACGGCTACCTTCCACCTGAAACCACCATCGGCTCTGTAGGCGCGGCTGGCGCGCTTCGTGTGGGGAACGAGCCGAGTCTGGTGGCTTCCCGGAGTATCCTGACTCACCCAGTCTCCGAGGGTAGCCTCGGTCTGCTGAACATCGCGGGTCAGCTTCAGCTCGCTTGCCTGAAGGCTTCGCAAGGCAGCCGGTTTGCATCCGGGCGTGACTAACCCCGCCGGCTCCTGGCGTCTGGCTCTCACTGAGAAAGATAAGACGGCTAAGCCTCTGGGGGGCCGCGATAAGTGTCCTGGATCTGTACCACCGGGTCCTGCACTCTGCCATCCTGGTGTCCCTGCATCTTCGAGGCAACAACAGGTTCCTGCGGCTGACAGATCCGCTGGCTCTCGAGCGCTGGCTACATGCGAAGACTTCTCGTTTAGCGCCCCTACTCTTGTACGTTCAATACGTGCTGCGCTCTCGGACGCGCAGCACCGAGGCGCTTCTTGCCAGCGTCTCCTGCAGGAAAACGCCAGCTTCAACTATTATGAGGAGCAGGAGGAGGAGACCATCGTCCAGCGGGGAACGATGAAGCCCATTTTCCGCCTCACCATCCAGAGCGTGCGCCGAGCACTGGACTCGGCACGGCTGCGAGCGAATCCTACTAGAGAGCTTGTGGTGTATTGGGCTACCACTATGGATATGATCTGTTCTATCTCCTGCGCTGACATGAGTCGCAACTGATTCACGAGGAACGACGCAGATTTCATCCTACGTCGGGCTCTCCAGGCCCTTCCACATCCTGACCATCCTGACAGGAAGCGTACCAACTTGACGGGTCGCTGACCCACAGATATAGGAGTTGCCGTGCCGTGCGACCCCTGCTCCGGGAGGTATTAGTCTCCTGCGAAGTGCCCCTGGATCTGCAGGCATGGCTTTTCAGCGTCAGCCTTCATCCCGAAGCAATGAAGTCCACAGCAGTGGCGAAGGCTACCATCTACAAGTACCATCTTGGTCTTAAAGTGGACAATACCAGCAACCTCATCGACCAGCGCACTCAGTGGGAAAGAACTCTTGCAGTCCATCGGTGGCGGAGTCTTTTTCGCAGTGAACACCATCAATGAGTGAAGACTTTGCATAGATATTATATGAGAATTCAAAACTATTATAGACGCGTATGATTCTTCTAAAAATTAAATAATTTTCTACTGCCCTTACTGCAATGAAAAATTGATAGGAGGGCCTGGCTCTTTTTAAATTAAACAATTTTCATTGCAGTAAGGTCAGTAGAGAGGAAATTGTTTAAATAAAAGAATCATACACGTCTATAATAGTTTCAAATTCTCATAACATAAGGCGCACTAATGTATCATATTATAGATATTATATTGTAACGTTTTTGTGTTAAATGTTAAAATTTGTTATCACATTGTTAATTTAAGTTTGTTGTTGTTTTATAATAATGAAGATGCAAATTACATTGTTGTTGTTGTTTATTATCGTTTGTTTAAAAAAATACATTGCGTGTGATGATGATAACAAAAAAATGACTTTTTAATTTAACTAGACGGGTGACCCGGGCTTCGCCCCGGGATTGACCCGTGTGCATATCTACCCGAGTGATATATATTCAGATAAGATATTTTTGAATAATTGTTTGTTATTAGCATTATCTATTTGTTTGCATCAGCATAATTTAATCTAATCTTTGATAGAGGGCGCTGTTCGTGAGCTAAGTAGAATAATTTGAATATATAGTTTTAATAATTGATTTATATATTTTTTAAAATAGCCTATCGTCTTCCCCGTATTTTTTTACCTAAGTATGGAAATTTTGGTTTGAATTAGTGAACTACTGCGAATTTGTATACCGGACATACAAACAAACAAACATACAAACATTGATTTATATATATATATGTAGTATATTTTTGATGTTTATTGTAATCCCATCCCTATATAAAACTATGTATCAACCTTGTAAGATGGATAACAAATAAAGCAAAGAGGGAGGTAGACCCGGTGGCCGGCCAAGGTCAGACAATTGCAACCAAAACCAATCTATCGAAACCAAAACCTAAGATGAAAGGCTAGACACCGAGGCGCGCCGTTACGCCTGAGCAAACAAACAGCTTGACCAGCAGCCAATGAGATTCAAGGCCAGGGTAGACGGCTGAGAGTTGCTATATATTGAGGTCGTTAAAAAGTTTCGTCAGTTGGAGAGTTAGGCAGATAGTTGGAGAGTTAGATAGATAGTTGTAGTTGTTTCCAGAGCGACCCCGTTACAGTCGGTCGGATCCCTCACCGCGATGTAGGGCATCCGTGGCGTCCGGGTCCGCTGTCTTCGTCCGTGGTCTACCTCTTCCTCTTGAAGTTACCACCTAGACCTGCCTCTGTCTCTTGCTGTCCCAGTGCGGGAATCCCATCACGCACCCACTACCACGACTGCACCCAGCACATTTCCACATCGGGTTTACTACAGAACCCGTTTAAAGTCGACAGGATGACTGAGGACAACGACATGCAGAGGATGACGGAGGTCGGAAACGTGTACTTCGCGGATGCCCTCACCAACATGCAGCCCCACTGCGAAGACCGAGTAAGCCGCCTAAAAGACGCCATGCGAGGACTTGCTGCGCCTCGCACCGAGGAGGTCATCATCGCCCCCATCCACATCTCCTGCGCCGCGAGCATCTTCCTCCATCAGCTCGAACAGGCAGACAAGATTCATCGAGAAATCCTGGCATTGCCCCGCCAACCAACATCGACGATGTCCCATGGCAACCATCGCAAAAAGTGACCACCAAGCCTCATCGCAGCCCACTCCACAAGCCCCATTCAAGACATCCATCTGGTAGGAGAATTTTCTCTACAGAACTATTTAATGTAACACTATCTCCGTTTGCTCTGAATTAATTATTCGATACCATTTTAATAGCAATAACATTATTTTTATAACATTTCAATTCAAATTTTAAACCTTGTACACCCTCATTTACCAATTTTTACTTTATTTTACGCAACTTTTAAATTTCAATTCATTAATTTCAATTTTACATAAAAAATCATATTGTATTTTAATTACTCGAATCATATTTTCTAAACTTATTTGTGTTTTTTTTTTAATACCTTTTATGGCCATAGTTTAATAATTAAATTTATTACGCTCTTTATTTTACTTGACCTATTACTATTCAAATTGATATTTCTCAATATTTAAAAGTTTTAAAATAGTCCTAGATTTGTATTTTTATAAATATCAATTTTAAATTATCCCATCTCAAAATGTGCCTCCCCTATTTCACACAATTACCAAAACAAATATAAATGTAAAATGCGAAAACTAAATAACATACCATAAAATTTTCATATCCCATTGCATTTCATTCCTGCCTGTGTTATATTGTTAATTACGAAACTCTACCGAATTTTGTACCCATGCCATAACCTTTTCTCTTAAAAAATTTCGTAAATTCATTATTTTATAATTTTTATAAACCTAATCATCGCTACACAAGGCTGTACAAGTTCGATTTTCTCGCACCACCTGAGTATCACCTGTTAAAACACACATTTTTATCTCACACCTTTCTAGATTGTTCACATCAATTCCAATCTTCGACACTAGTGTCTGTCAAGCATTCAATTATAGGACTTGGGTATTCTTTAATACGAACATGCGTTACATTACCGGCTCCCTCGTTAGGAATAAAAAAAAAAAGACCAACTTCTCAGACTTGACCAAAGCGACATAGGGCCACATCGCCTCCCCATAGGCCAAACTAGAAGGACACCATTAATCCTACACCTACAACTAAACACTGTGTGTAAAAATGTTCCCTTTTTTCAGGAACGAATATTTTTGTTTTCTTTTGACTTTTCTTTCATTGTAAATAGACTTACAATTTACCCAGTTTTGTGGTGTTGGACTTTGTTTTTTTTTTTTTTTTACTTACAAATGTGGATAAGACATTTCACTATTAATCGATATCATTTTGTTTATTAATGTCTTCAATTACCAATCAACCCTTTATATATTATTACCTTTAATTTTTTTTTTCTTTCTCTTTTTCTCATTACAACTTCAACTATTTTTAGGCACCATTTAAAAAAAAACCTACACCTAACAATATTTTTAATATTTCTTAAGAGATAAAACATTTATCATTTTATCTTTGTTAATAGATTTTCAAAATGTTGCTTTTGACGCTTCCCTTACAACCTCTTAACTCTATCCCATGAACCTTTCCTCCCAACCTTTTACAGCCATCAAGAGTTTATTGTTCGTCAGTCATTTTCTTTTTTTTTTTATTGATTAACCTAACTAGAAGACCCTTCCTTGCTGTTCATTTCCCAACAGTGAGCTCAGGAGACCTAGTTAGATTTTTATTTTTTTTTCTCTCATCGTCCGGCTCATCATTTTTTCTTCATCTTTCAACTTTTTTTTTCATCATACAAGCCGGACACAATCAAATTTGACAGCAATAAAGCTCTTGCACCCACCTCTCCTTTTCCGCATCCTTCAGACCTCCAACCTTCCAAGGGATTCCAGTTCGCCAAACATTTTTATTTTTTTTTCATTGATTAATCCGACTGGAACAATCCTTCCTCGTTATACGAATTCCCCATAATGAGTTCAGGATATCCAGCGTGATTTTTTTTATTTTTTTTTTTCTCATCGCCCGACTCATCATTTCAATTCACCATTTTTTCAAACTTTCACTTTTTTTTTTGTCATCATTCAAACGGGCATAATCATTATGGACAACAGGAATCCCTCTTACCTCTACCTCTCCCTCTTACCCCATCAATCTTCCCACGTCTTTTCACTATCTGAGCTAATGATGCAGACGGAATATCTTGTGCCTTCTGTTAATGAAAACAATGCCTCACTTAAACAAGTTCGCATTGCATTGCAGAATGCTTGGGATACAACTTTGCAGAAAAATGCTCAGATACCCGCTTTCCCTTTTTCAACCTTTGCGTCACATTATATGTTCAACCAATAAACAAACTTTTCTCCGCTCATATTTTATGCAATAAGATATTTTTACTTGTACGAATCATTTTACCATATTTACCATTTTGCATTATAGACTTTCCCTTAATCTTGTATCATTCATTTTGAACCTTTTTATTTTTATAACCTTGTTTTATATTTCATTGATACACCACAATTACAACATCTTTCTCTGTTTAACTTGTAACCTTTTTATAATTTTAACTAATTTGTATGCAAATTATTTCTTTTTTTTTTATATAATAGGTTTGTTTAGGTCATCATTCATTACATGTCATTCCCCCAACCAAACCTTCATCACCGGGGACACATTCTGTAGTATATTTTTGATGTTTATTGTAATCCCATCCCTATATAAAACTATGTATCAACCTTGTAAGATGGATAACAAATAAAGCAAAGAGGGAGGTAGACCCGGTGGCCGGCCAAGGTCAGACAATTGCAACCAAAACCAATCTATCGAAACCAAAACCTAAGATGAAAGGCTAGACACCGAGGCGCGCCGTTACGCCTGAGCAAACAAACAGCTTGACCAGCAGCCAATGAGATTCAAGGCCAGGGTAGACGGCTGAGAGTTGCTATATATTGAGGTCGTTAAAAAGTTTCGTCAGTTGGAGAGTTAGGCAGATAGTTGGAGAGTTAGATAGATAGTTGTAGTTGTTTCCAGAGCGACCCCGTTACAGTCGGTCGGATCCCTCACCGCGATGTAGGGCATCCGTGGCGTCCGGGTCCGCTGTCTTCGTCCGTGGTCTACCTCTTCCTCTTGAAGTTACCACCTAGACCTGCCTCTGTCTCTTGTTGTCCCAGTGCGGAAAATCCCATCACGCACACACTACCACGACTGCACCCAGCACATTCCACATCGGGTTTACTACATATATATATATATATGTCATAATATATGCTCTTCCAGGATTAATAAAACAAATCTACAGTCGACCAGAGAGAGAGAGAGAGAATGCAGCTAAGGCCGGTCACTTGATATAGCAGTCACATTCCAAGGGGGCGACCGCAGGGCCTTTTCTTGGAACCTCAGTTCTATGTTTACTCAGTCGGGGGGGTGGTGGACACACAAGACGTGCATTTCCGCGGTGGCAGCCGCTAGCGCTCCCTCTCTCCCTCGGTTTGCTGGGTTCCATCTTCCAAACTTGTTGCTTCCTTATTTCTCACTCACCACATCATTATCACTATAGTGTCACATTAAAAGTCGACAGGATAAGACCTGGCCGGGAAGCAAATCCCTCATATACCGGAGTATGAAGAAACAAGAAGCCAAGCCGCGATGATCGACCAAACCCAACTCAACTGTAACCACTCCTCTTCGAGCCCTCAACCCCTTCTTCGCCAACCTTTGAACCGTGATCCCGAAGAAGTATTCACCTACGACGGAGATGGAGCTGCCACGCACTTCTTCCAGCACTAGATCTACTCAAGAACGATCACCGTGCCAGAGCAGGACACCTTCCATCACCATGGACAAGACTCCGCCATATCCCTGCCGCTACTGTGATGTACAACACTGGTACGCTCGATGTCACAGACAGAACTCTCCCGAATCTCAATGAACTTACCTGCTCTCTAAACCAGCATAACCTGTAAGTGAAATTGTTTTACCCCTTCCATTCATTCTTTAAATAAGTCATTCCTTGTAAATTGTCCCAATATTTACATAATTAGCTCCATTTATTCTCTCCATGCCTATTAACAATGATTTTATGCTCCATACTATTTATCTAGATATTTGTAACTCATTTAATTTGTTACCTTACCAGTAGAATTTAACAATCGTTATTTTAATTAAATAATTTCCATTTTTAACGTAACTCTTTAAAAAAAAAAAAACTCTTTAAAAAAAAAAATTGGAATTCTACCTATTAATGCTTTACGATTTTTACTATTAACAATAGATTTTTCATAATCAATTTATTTAAAAAAATATGCCTCCAGCACCTAAACTTTTGTATGTCTATTTGTATAGACCTCTCCTACTTGTAAGCACGGCTCACGAAAAATAATTTCTTTCCCTAATCGATTCAAAATTCACCCTGTAAGACAGGAGTCGAAGAATTCCAACCACCACGTGAGCCTTACTTACAACCAACCCTTGGTGACTCTTATCTATCTTCCCCTTAATGTCCCCCTCATTCTTACAACTTTGTTAACTTTATACCAGCTCAGGACCTTTTATAGAGAATTATTGATTAATCAATTATCGAACTTCTATATTGTCATTTCAAAATCCTAACCTTCGCCCTTCATTTATGATAATATATTCCGCAGTTCATCTCTAGCATATCCACCGACCCACACCATCTAGCCAATGGTGTGTTCGTCACAGGATGCAGATTGACTAACTGCTAGATATTTATCAACCCCTTTTTGTTCGCACTTGAACAATCTGCATCGAGCGACACAGTTCGCCCCTTCTTCTCGCGCCACACGTTCGCCACACGGACCCTGTCTTCAAATCTATGTTTGTCCATTGTCCAAATCAGCACGATATAGCCTACCTCCGATATTTCCCACGGAGGTACGGTAAACATCGTCGCTGATTCTGTCCGGTCCGTCATCATTTCGCGCAGACATGGGTCTTACTTTCAACCCACCGCGAAATCATCGCCTTGCACAAGCTCCCACGACGGCTCAAACACCTCGTGTCCGAGCAGCTTGTCACTTGTAACGGACAACGCAGTCCTCGTCCCAATTTTTGGCACTGTGCGCGCATACTTTCCGCAAATTAAATATAAGTCCGTTCGACTTCCTCACCTACACACGGTACTTTTCCCCTCGGACTCGCTACACAAGTAACTGCATAGATAAGTTAGATTGGCCCAGGGCAAGTCTCCCCTCGCTCTGTTCGCCGAGGTTCTAACATTGTATGTAGTTTTATATTTACCTCAGTCCTGAGCTCACACAATTGTCAACCTCAATCTCATTTCTCGCGTACTCTACACTTATAGCATAGAAAGCCCATGACAAGTTTCCCCTTGCCATGTCCGCCTGAAAAATATCTTAAAGTGTAGAGTTCCCCAGTCTTAATGATCTTCAGAATTTCACCATATGTATGTGACTCTTCTTCTCGTTGTTCACACTCCTCCATATCACTTCCCTTATAGTCATTAGATTTTGTTGTATATAGCCTTTTATAACCTGGATATTTTCAAAGATTTCCTTAAATGTCAAACTCCCCGGTGTTGTAAAACTGCTTGTAAATAATATTTACTTGTGTACTATACAATATTTTATTTACATAAAACTATGTCACCATTACCTTAACTAATTTTAACTGTAAAATTATTTTCTCTATTCCTGGCTTCTCCAGCTTTAAATATACTTAAACCATGTTCAGCCTTCTTCAACGGGGGCCATATGTCATAATATATGCTCTTCCAGGATTAATAAAACAAATCTACAGTCGACCAGAGAGAGAGAGAACGCAGCTAAGGCCGGTCACTTGATATAGCAGTCACATTCCAAGGGGGCGACCGCAGGGCCTTTTCTTGGAACCTCAGTTCTATGTTTACTCAGTCGGGGGGTGGTGGACACACAAGACGTGCATTTCCGCGGTGGCAGCCGCTAGCGCTCCCTCTCTCCCTCGGTTTGCTGGGTTCCATCTTCCAAACTTGTTTTTTCCTTATTTCTCACTCACCACATCATTATCACTATAGTGTCACATATATATAATAAAAGTAGTTTCAATCTCAATCTATCTCTCTGGAACTTAAAAAATGTAAATAAAAG
Source organism: Cordylochernes scorpioides (assembly GCA_030710605.1). Taxonomy (NCBI): domain Eukaryota; kingdom Metazoa; phylum Arthropoda; class Arachnida; order Pseudoscorpiones; family Chernetidae; genus Cordylochernes; species Cordylochernes scorpioides. Next base: position 86,452,647 of record CP092865.1, read on the forward strand.
AAAATATGTTTTATTTAATTTTAATCAAAAAAAGGGAAAACAAACTCAAGGATAATAAAGTAATTTATTTTTATCTAATTATTCAACCTTATTTACATAGTTAAGGTGAGAATATATCTGGGTAATAAAATATTTAAAATAATAATCAAAGAATAAATAAAATTTTCTAAAATATTTTTATTTATTTTTCTATTTATTTATTTATTGTTACAAAAGCACGAAGTCCAAAGGACTATTGTGCTGTTCTAGTATTATTTACATATATATGATCAATTATTTACACGATGGATTAGTAGTGTTTTGTAAATTATTGTACAAATAGTTCAAAACTTAACAAAGTTCTCATAAGAGATAGAGTATATACACAAAGAGAATTTGGTAATGTTTCAAAGTATTTGCATACAATTTGATTAGTCAGAGGGCAAGTTAGAAGAAGATGCTCTGGTGATTCAACATCTAAGCGGCATTCACATGTTGGGTCATTGATAACATTCAGTTTGAATGGGAAACTTAAGAAGGGTCCTTTGCCTGTTAAGAATAAATTAGTGAATTTATCAGAAGAAATGAAATTTGAGACAGCAAAATATTGTCACTGAATAATTATTGTAAATACTCTGTTGTCAGTTTATAATCATAAATATTTGCCTAGTCATTACCCCTTACCATGCTTGTAGATTATCACTTGTAAAATTAATTTAAAATAGTGTGCGTTCGATAGTTTTAATTATTAAATTATTTTTACTCAAACTTTTGGAATACTTGTCTTCTTTACCGTAACAATATTAATAATATATAGTTTTTAAAGAATAAGTTACTTTTTTTGTTATTATTTCGTCTGTTATATTTTAATAAAAGGTTGAAACAAAGGCTTTGAGACACATTTCATCTTAATTTTTTATATGATCGTTTTCAATGTTGGAAATCTCTATGGTTCAGACAATGAAACAACAAATAACAAGTTTACTTACAGCTGAAGTGGTTTTAAAGAATTAGGCAATTTTACATTTTAAGAAAGTATTTTAAATTTATTATTTTCAAAGAGAGAGAGAGAAAAGAACATTTAACAATTTATATTACAATTACTAATTTTGTAAAACAAAACAAAAAACTCCTTTGTTCTCGTTTTTATATTTCAGTGTTGTCAGTCTAAAAGTATTTCAAGATCATTGATTTACTATTCTTCTTTTTTCTCCAACATTCAAAAATAACTTAAATTTGTGTAAAATAATTAAATTTATTTAAATATTAGGTTTTAATGTTATTTTTGTAAAATTTATTGCTGTCAGCGCTTTAAAATATTTATTATTTTTATTTTAAAGGTTACTCAAAACCTTTTTTTCTAAATATTTTAATTAAAAATGACAAAAAAAGCTATATTAAAAAGACTTTATCTCAAAATTTTTCACAGAAAATGGATAATTTTGAAGAGCCTTAATTTAATGACCTTGAATTATTCTATTAATATGTAGCTTTGACACAAACACTCTGCGAAAACTACTCTTTAATAATATATCTTCCACGCCAAAAGAGAAAGTTTAAAACTAGGCATTTTAAAAATTAATAACAACTCATTATTTTCAAATCAAGAAAGAAACTTTTCCAAATTACCTCAAACTATTGCAGAGATTGTATGAAACTTTTAAATCTTTTTGACCAAACAAAGTTTGGTAAAATACCTATAAAAACAAATTACAGAAGGTATTACGCAAAAATTTGAATATCCAATCAGAAGACCGAAGTTGGGAGGTGTCGTATGGCATCTAGCCAACCAACCAAACGACAGAGAAATTACTCTAATGTATTCCAAATTGAACGAAGAGTTCCAAGGTTACAGCTTTTAATGAAATAAGTTGGGTACCACCACAATTAAAGTAGTAGTCCATCGTCGAAATGAAATAGTTCTGCGCGGGAAAGATTCGTGCTGCAAGGTCAATTTCAATGTCTGTTTATGGACATTCTAATTACTTTTCTTATTAATTATTAATTTTATAATTGTTTCCTCTATCAAAAACTTTCTTTCGCATTATTGCTTCATTTGGCCTGCTTCAAGACCACACTGCCATGGTTCTTTCCTGGCTATCTTGATATTTTCATTCTATTTTAGAAGTTTTTATATTTCATTACAGAAGAGGAAAGTCCAAGTAAGTAAAATTTTATATAAATATTATTTATATAGAATATTTTCTAATTTTTATATTTTATAGAAAGAATGGTTTTATCTCTTTGATCATTTTAAGAATCGTATTTTAAATTCATCCCAAATTATTAAGAAAGATTTTAAACAATAAATATCTTAAATTTATAAATAATTTTATAGGTGTATTTATAAAATTTAAAATATACGTTTTAAATTCTTTTTTAATTATCGAAATAGTATATTTTTAATACAAAAATAAATAGCCAAAGTTTATTTAAGCATTAGAATATCACTCGTTTCTCATAAGCACCTATACTTCTGTAAAAAAAATAATTTTTAGTAATATATATTATATATTACTTTTAGTAATATGTATTCTATTACTCTTTATATTTAAATAAAATATATTTAGCGACTAAAACAATCTCTTGCAGAAAAATATGGTCTAATGTTAAAATATACTTTTGCGCTATTTCTCTTTGTATTCTAAAAAGATACAATTTCGATAATTTAAAAAAATATATATATTATTAAATTTTCTATAATCTTATTCTCCTTTTTGAATAAATATTATATTTGGGTTGAGCGATATTAATTCAAAATCTTTATTTGTAATTTTGAATAATTGAAAAATAAAGAGAATAAATAATATTTTATGTCTAAAATATTCGTATATATATTCTAAATTAAAGATATTTAATAAACCGTAGAAATTATCTTCATTTGTAAATTAAGTGTCTTCAAACGAAATTTAAAAAATGAAGTTTTATAAAATAAATTATTTTTAAAATCTTATTATAGTGACCGAAATTTCCATATGAAATTGGATTTTTTCCCACTTTTTTTTACAATCTCCATTTTATTTTATTCATTTCTTAAAAATAGTTCAACGTATGATATTATTTCTAAGAGTTTTATTCCAAGTATTATAAACATTAAAATAAATAGGGTCACTCACTCATACCTGAATAGTTTTTATTGTATTTAAAAAAGTAGACTATAGTCGTACGCGTGACATTTTCAATTTAACACATGTACATTAAATATAATTGAATTCAAATAAAATACCGTGTATCCGTTTTTATTTAAAAATGTGTCATTTTCTTTTAATTTCCTTTGTAAAGTTCTCTTCGTACTCTTTAGTTGTTCTACTAAGCATATCCTCAATTTAACATTGGTCCTATTTTTAAATATTGAAAATTTAAAATGTTGATGATTCACAAATATTTTCCCGTTCCGTTTTATTTTTTTAAATACGGATTTTTAAGATCAACCCCGTTAATATATCAAATATTTAACTACTTTATTACTAAATATTTAAATAATGATAATAATATAAATCTTTTGAGAAATGTATATTACGAATATAAAAACAAGGTAATTAGACCAAATCCAAATAAAAGTAATATTTATATTTATTATTTATTTATTTCATTTATTATTATATATTATTTATTTTTATCAATATATATTTATTTGGATTTGATATTATTACATTATTTAAATAATCTATAATCCAAACTGTGCCTTATTATTACGAATATACTTATAATTTTAAAATAGGGCAACCCGTAATTATATCTAACGATAATAAAAAGTATATATTTGATTTTTAAAAAGGAATTTATTTACTAATAGTTCGTTTGGCTGAATAGCAACTTTAATCAATCGTTATTTTACCTTGATAAAGGTTGATGTATGTTCAAGTAATAAAAATATTAATAAACTATATTTATATTTTGATCTAATATGCGTATATTTTATTATCTAAATACTTATAGTGTGCTATATTTTAACATATCATTTCATTTTTCTAATTATACCATGAGGCAGTTAAAACTCGCTGATCGAACTCCTTCCTGTTTTGTGGAGCGTAGAATATAGGTGCAGTTCAGGATGTTCAATTTAATTTGGATTTGGTATTATTTACCTAGTGTTTCTAATCTATAATCCACACACAAGTTGTTCCGTATCGTTTAATAGATCTTACAATATAGGATATATTTCTAAATACAGCTTATATTGAAACAGATATAAAGGGCAATCCAGGTTATTAACTAAGGAACATGTTCTCAGAGTTTTCATTCTATTGTAAAATGATTTAAGAAATGTATAATATCTAAGGGAGATTATTTTAAATTGTAAGCAGATATCTAAATGTATATAGAATAATTTTTCAGGTATTTTGACTTTTGACATTTGTATAGGAAGTATGAAAATAATTTTGAGTCATATATCTCATACTGAAAGCATCCATGTATAGGTTTTTAACTTTTAATTAAACAATTTTAATTTATATTTAGACATTTTTCATTTTAATTTAGACATTTTTTCATTTTAATTTATACATTTTTCATTTTTATTTAGACATTTTTCATTTGAATTGAGACATTTTGTATCTCAATTTAGACATTTTTCATTTCAATTTAGACATTTTTCATTTTAATTTAGACATTTTTCATTTCAATTTAGACATTTTTCATTTTTATTCAGACATTTTCAATTTCAATTTAGACAATTTTCATTTTAATTAAGAGATTTTTCATTTTAATTTAGACACATGAACTTTTCTATAAAAAGTCAATGTGTCTAAATTGAAATGAAAAATGCCTAAATTGAAATGAAAAATGTCTAAGTTAAAACAAAAAATGTCTAAATTGAAATGAAAAATGTCTAAGTTAAAATGAAAAATGTCTAAATTGAAATGAAAAATGCCTAAATATAAATTAAAATTGTCTACACAAGACCAAATCCAAATAAATAATTAGTGTGTGACGTTTCGGTAACAGCATTGTTACCATCTTCAGACAAAAGTATTGAATGAGAAATTTTACCACAGCATGGTATTATCTCTTCATCATTTTATTACCTTGTGTTTATAATCTATAATTCAAATCGTGCCTTATCATAAAATTGTGTCTAATTAAAAGTTAAAAACCTATATATATATATAAAGTTATAAATTGAACAATACATAATCATAATAAATGTAAATTATTTTGAAAAAAAACACACAAGCTATATCTGAAAAACAATGATACTATTGCCACGTGGAAAATTAGGGAAGACAAAAACTTCAGAATGAGACAGCAATTTATTTAAGGCAAAAACAAACTATGAAGGATAAACAAATGATAAGGAATGAGGGAAGTTTACAGAGTAGTAAAATATAAAAATAAAAAATGATACTCTGTTAATACTAGTATAAAATAATAAATGCTTGTAAAAAATAATAAATATTTCGCTACAATATTAATTTACAAAAAAAAAGATATATTTATTAAGAGTGGGGGTTGAAATTGATTGATATGTATAACTCATAGGTTAGCTTAAACTCAAAAATTATATAAAACGAGATATTAAAAAAAAAGGTTTCGCATATTTTGACCCTATTTTACTGCCCATGCGCAGCAGACGATAGAATTAAATTTTAGATATATAAAAACACAATCTGGGTCACCTGTAAATACGCAAACACCAGTCAAAAAAAAAACAAATATTAATAATAAACATACGATAAATCTAAAGGTAAATATATATTATCAAACGATATAAAAACAACCAGAAAATAAACACTAACAATTCTAAAGAAATTTAAATGGGGAACCCCAAAATTACATAAGTTATTATATAATATTATTCCTTTTTTTAGAAAAAGTTCGCCTGTTCATCTTAGTAACGAATAAATTTGGAACACGTTTTCGTGGCACACGCCCCCCATGCATTTCTTTTGGTTCATTAAAAATTAATAAGTTAATTTAGTTTTGGGATCCTTAACACAAATGCCAAGGGATATTGCTAGGTTAATTACTTTAGCTTCGTGACGATCCAGATAATTGTATTTACAGGTGACCCAGATTGTGTTTTTATATATATCTAAAATTTAATTCTATCGTCTGCTGCGCATGCTCAGTAGAATAGGGTCAAAATATGCGAAACCTTTTTTTTTTTTTCCTCTCTTCCCAATTTTGCTTATTACATAACTGCTCTTTTTTACGCCAACCTCGTGGATTTGCGGAAGTTATTCATCACTTTTATTGTGTGTGTTTTTTTATTATAATTTGGAATTCCGGTAATCAGTTGGCAATTTTCGTCTGTTTGGGATAATGAAAGTGTCGGCTGCGTTGCTGGTAAGTTTAGTTGATTTCGTCGGCTATTATCACTGATTCTTTTTTAAATAATTATATATAACTTTCAAAATATATATATTTTAGCGCATAATAATCATATTTAAGTTATTATTTTAGTTTAGTATTATCATTTTGTTGTAAAGACTCTTTAGTTTATATCCGTTTTGTAAAAAGTTAATAAGCATTTTATCAGATAATCTTCTGTTTCTATTTGTTTGTTTTTTTAATGGGGAGTTGAATATATATAGAATATAGAAATAAATGCATGATGCTTATTATATATATATTCCCATAGAATTATAAAATTTTAAATATTATAGTATTTTAATTTTATTACCTGTTTTTTTTTATGTGTAATCTCTTTCCATTATCTTTTTATGTTTTAGTTTACTGAAGAAGGGCTTACCTGAAAACCATTTTAATCATTTAATAAAAAAGGGTTTCGACGTCTTTTGACTTTTTGTAATGATGAAAAACCATAAAAGTCGGTGGACGAGTAGGTAACACCCTCGATTCCCGACAGTCATGAACTGGGATTGAATCCCTCGTTAACCTTTTGTTTTATATGTCAATAAACTTCACATATTATTCATTGTTTCAATTATCATAAACTAGGTTGCTCTTGTTGAGCGGTACCTAATAAAGTGATTTTGGAACCAGCCTCGATTCCCGACAGTCATGAACCAGGATCTAATCCCGCGTTAAGCTTTAGTTTAATATGTCAATAACCTTCACATATTATTCATTGTTTCAATTATCATAAACTAGGTTGCTCTTGTTGAGCGATACCTAATAATGTGATTTTGACATTTTGTATTGATATACGAATGTTTATATTTTATGTTAATTTTAATTTGGTTATGATGTTATCAAAATTTTGCTTTTTCTCATATTTTGATCATGTTTAAAATTGAAGGAAAATGAGGAAAATAAAATACTTGCGCTGAAAAATATTATTTTTAACGATTTATTATATAGATTTATTATAAATAGAGGATATGTGAGTCTCACGCAGACGAATAAATTGTATTTTTAAAAACGTTTATATAATTTTTGTTTTCCCGTTTTATAATTATGAAATATATGATATAGAATATACGTTAATACTTACTGATGCTGACATGTTTGTAGCTTGTATATATGTGATATAAATGAGAATGTGAGCAATTTAACGAATAAGATGGTTTACATATGAATATGAACCCAGATTCAAATAACGGCAATGTATGACCAATTCACCGTTAAACGAATTATTTAAAATATATGTAATTATATACTGATGTGATGCTGAAAGTGTAGGCTTGTGTTTATGTGGAAGAATCGAGTGGAACATGTGAACAATTTCATATTTGTTTACAAATAGATATGGATTCTGAAATTCACCATCTCAAACTATCTCTAATGGAGAATTAATGAAATATCTTCGTGATGTTGATAGATTTTGGCTTTTGTGTTTATGTATAAAAACTAGTTGTAAATGTAAACAATTTCATTAAAATGTTTGTTTACATACAAATATACGGATATTCTGATATTCAAATTCACCTTCTCGAGTCAACTATTGGGGGGGGGGGGAATGGATGAAATAACTTCTTGATGGGATGTTGATAGATGTTAGCTTGTGTGCTATGTATATGAAACGAGTTGTACATGTGAAAAATTCCATCAAAATGTTTGTTTACATTTAGATACGGATTCTGATATGATAAATCACCATCTCAAGTTAACTAATGTGTAAAATAGAGGGAATAACTTCTTGATGGGATGTTGATAGATGTTGGCTTGTGTGTATGTTTGTAAAATTCGAGATGAGCATGTGAACAATTTCATCTAGATAATTGTTTACATCCAGATACACACAGATTTTGATGTATCAATTCACCAACTCAAGCTAACTGTGATGAAGAATGTATAGAATATCTTCCTGAAATGATGTTGATTGATATATGCTTGTGTGTGTATATGTGTTTGTGGAAATTTCGTGTTAGACATGTGAATAATTTGATTAGAATGTCTGTTTACATACAGATACGGATTCTGCTATGCTCAATGCACATATATAACTGATGATGGATAATAGATGAGATATGATGTGTGCAGCTTGCTGGGGAATGGCTCTGTCCGTAGAACCTGGAGGCAGGAGTAGGTAAGTCGCCATCTTTACATTCTTTACTTTTGGAATACCAAGTTTTAAAAAGCAGAATATATAGTATCAAAATATCTTTTTTTACAGTTATAGTCTGTCATGCGGTGTAAAAGATCAAAATATTACTCGCATTTATAGTCTATCAATCGGTACAAGATAAAAATAACGAATTGATTCCATTAAAAGCGGCAAGTTTCATCTGGTTAAAAAGAAAGAAATTCATTCTAAATTAAAGAAATCTATCGCTTTTTAATGGTATTAAAATTTTTATATTTTGATCTTCGACCGCTTATTCAAATAGAATACACACTCATGGACAAAACTTAAGGAAGTTGTACCTTTTACCATGTATATAGGGATTCAGACAGTAACTCTGAAAGATACACTCATGGACAAAACTTAAGGAAGTTGTACCTTTTACCATGTATATCGGGATTCAGACAGTAACTCTGAAAGATACACTCATGGACAAAACTTAAGGAAGTTGTACCTTTTACCATGTATATCGGGATTCAGACAGTAACTCTGAAAGATACACTCATGGACAAAACTTAAGGAAGTTGTACCTTATACCATGTATATCGGGATTCAGACAATAACTCTGAAAGATACACTCATGGACAAAACTTAAGGTAGTTGTACCTTTTACCATGTATATCGGGATTCAGACAATAACTCTGAAAGATACACTCATGGACAAAACTTAAGGAAGTTGTACCTTTTACCATGTATATCGGGATTCAAACAATAACTCTAAAAGATACATTCATGGACAAAACTTAAGGAAGTTGTATCTTTTAGCATATATATATCGGGATTCAGACAATAACTCTGAAAGATAGACTCATGGACAAAACTTAAGGAAGTTGTACCTTTTACCATGTATATCGGGATTCAGACAATAACTCTAAAAGATACATTCATGGACAAAACTTAAGGAAGTTGTTCTTTTTAGCATATATATATCGGGATTCAGACAATAACTCTGAAAGATACACTCATGGACAAAACTTAAGGAAGTTGTACCTTTTAGCATGTATATAGGGATTCAGACAATAACTCTGAAAGATACACTCATGGACAAAACTTAAGGAAGTTGTACCTTTTAGCATGTATATTGGGATTCAGACAATAACTCTGAAAGATACACTCATGGACAAAACTTAAGGAAGTTGTACCTTTTAGCATGTATATAGGGATTCAGACAATAACTCTGAAAGATACACTCATGGACAAAACTTAAGGAAGTTGTACCTTTTAGCATGTATATTGGGATTCAGACAATAACTCTGAAAGATACACTCATGGACAAAACTTAAGGAAGTTGTACCTTTTAGCATGTATATTGGGATTCAGACAATAACTCTGAAAGATATTACAGTGACCTTTATTGAAGACACACGAGATAACCAAGTGTGAACTACAATGTGCAATACAAGGTTGTCCTAAAAGTTCGTAAACACTTGAAAAAAATTGAAATACCAATATTATTCGTCATAATATTATTCGCTCTTATGTATAATGTCTTTGTATTATGTATAAAGTAATTGTGTTATGCATTATTATGTATTCGCCGTAATAATATTATTCGTCAACTAATAATAAAAAACGAACATTTGGGACAACCTTATATATACCTCTTGGTCCATTATATTGATATAGAATATAGTATAAGGTTATAGAAACTGATCCTATAGTGTATGGAGTAGTAGTTTTTATATTGTAAAGTAGCTCTGCAACCCCGGCCACAGGAAGCTACATGGGACACCTGTCAATCATCACTGAACTCCAGGGGGACGACCACATGTGTGAGGGGTTCTCTTATCAGCAAATAAGGAAAACGGCTGGTGGCTGACCACTCTCATTTTTTTTTTTTTTTTTTTTTTTTTTTACGTTGGGATAAGTTGTTTTATTATCTCTCTAGTTCCAAGTTCCAAATAACTTTATTAGGTGCCACCGCTCACAAAGAGCAACCTAGATCATCATATTTACTGTGGGGGATGTACAGGGTTTGTTCATTTACAATTTATATTGATGTCGTTGGGTCCTTGGGGATATTGTTCTTGAGAAGGTTTTGTCTGGCTTGTTTGATATTCAAGGTGGGTTTATTTTTCTTTTTTTTTTTTTTACTTTTCGTCATTCTGGCTTAATTGATGGAGAATTTGTCTAGGTTTTAAATTTCTTATTTTCCTTTTTCCTCATTTGTAGTTTGTGGCTTCCTTGAAGGTGGGGTTTTCTAATTTTTCGGATTTTTCGTAGATTATCTCTCTCCCTAAAAATACCTCTTGTATATAATTTTATTGGAGAACTAAAAGGTAAATACCTACCTTTATAATAAATTAATTATCCCCAAATTTGCCCTTGCTTTATTTATCTCCGTGACAATATTGTTAGGCTTAAAACAAGGTTATAGAAATTCATCCTAGCGTGTGGAATAATAGCTATTATTTATTTATAAATTCAATTGCCATCTATCGATATAATTTGTAACAAATAAATTTACTGTCAATGTGTTTCTTTTCAATAATATCATCAATTTTTTATCTTTACAGACCTTACTGCAATTATAACAGTAAATTTATTTGTTACAATCATTTCAGTAAGGTCTGTAGAGATAATATTTAATGATATTAATGAAAAGAAATACATTCCTAGTAGTTTTTATATATTTAACTATCTGAAAAATCTTATTATCTTTACATACCTATTGTGTTTGAAAATGAAATAAGAAAGTATGTATGTGTTATGAATAATATATATCTAAGGAATAAAAACTAAGGGACATTAAAGAATTGAAAATAATAAGTTATAAAATTTAAATTCTAAATATTTGCTATATACCGTTATTCTTTATGCATTATATAATAATAAATAATTCATTTTTAATGAGTTTTCTATTAAAATTGCAACAGTTAATGTTCTCAAAAGGTCAGTTTTATTTGGCACCACTGATGGAATTTCTATCGCGTGACAACATATAACGATAAAACAAAACTATATGACGCAATGGTTGCTTGGCAACACTGTAATTATCTGGCAGACGAGTCTGACCAAAAAAATGGCGGGAAAACATTTTTTAGCAGAAGATCATTTTAAAATTCTATATAATTTGTTGCTATGTGTTTGTTTGTTTTCCATTCTTGTTCGGAATTCTAATTTGTTTTTATTTTTTTAAATGAATATTTATATTGTGTATTTTATAATACAATATAATACGGCTTATGATTGTAGAACGACATTTGAAAATTATCCCGCATGTGTTTCCTTTAAACGAAAAATCGAAATTTATTTTAAGGAGAAATAGCGATTATTTCTAACCTTAGGGATGAAGTATGGAAGGATGAATTGTGAAGAGTAATGATAAACGGAAAAATAAAGTTTTTATTATTTTTATTAAATTCCCATCCCTGGACACTTTTATTTTTCCGTTTATCATTACTCTTCACAATTCATCCTTCCATATTTCATCCCTAAGGTTAGAAATAATGGTTATTTCTCCTTAAAATAAATTTCGCTTCTTCGTTCAAAGGAATCACATGCGGGATAATTTTCATTTGTGTATTTTATTTATTCACAAACATTCGAGAATAATCAGTTATTTTTCTTAAAGAACAATAATTAGTAGAATTGAGACAGAAATATATGTAATATATCCAAAGTTATTACACTGCAATATTGATGTATTACACTGTTGTAGAATCCTGTCGACTTAACCGTTCTGTGACAATATCGTTGCGGAATTTCTTGTTGTTCGATTTGAATGGTGAGGATTGGTTGAAACGCAGTCGTTGAGTGGCAAGTGAAGCATACAGTTAGGAATAATCAGGACACGTGATGGGGTTTGAAAATAAAAGGCAACTGGATTGGAGGAAAGAAAGCTTGAGAAGGCGGAGCGAGTTTTGATTGTTAATTATCTGATCACATGGTGGTGATTGTACTTAGCTACGGGATGAGCAGAGGGAGAGAGGTCCAGAGCAGATGTCACCTTGTTGGAAGCGAAATCACTACTGATCCGAACTCGGTGGGAGCCAAGTCACTACTGACAATTCTTGCTTTTCGATTTAACACCACGAGTCGTCTTCCTTCCCATTGGTCGAAGGATGGGACGTGCCCGTTTTTCTATTGGTTGACCTACTTAGTTGTTGCTTCCTAATTGGACCGGCGGCTTTCTTTGGTGTTAGTTACGCCCGGCCTGGTCAGGAAGTATCGGGTGTTAGTTCGACTCTATTTTACTTCCGCGGCCATCAAATACGTCCGGTCCTGTCCGGAAATATTGGGCGTCTCTCTACTAATATAACTTCTGCGGATACCAGATACGTCCGGGCTTGCCAGGAAGTATTGACTGTACAAGTTATTTATACTTGTGCCCGCTTTTAGCCTGCTTCCTATGTCTTGTTGCTACTTCCTTTCCTCCAGTTACCTTATTCTTTATTAAATCTTTGAAAATCATACATTGTACATGCATAGTGGGTCGGGGGTGCATACAATTATATACAAATTATGACAGATGCGCCCCCTACATGTGAAGAATTCAAGAAGGGGTTAGCCTGAGAGAATTCTGTAAAGTAAAAAATAATTTTGTGGGAAAATTAGTTGTGGGTATTGAGAGTCTATATACAAGCATTGGTGGCGATATAAAAAGTAAAATAGAATGGTGTTGATGATATAGGTTGAGTATAATTAATAGAAATCAAAAAATTTTTTAATTGTAAGAAATCAAAATGAATGCTATGGTACATAGTAGATTAAAAAGAAAAGAAAATGCGCCTAACTAATTTCTACTCGAAATTGGAAAAAAATCGAGGGAGTTCTATTAGGGCTTTTGAGAAATCAAAAATAATATAAAAATAAAAAGTTGGACGAAATCAAAGTAAATGTTTGGTTGCATGGTGAGGAAAAAAAAATGCTTTGTTGCATGGTGAAAAAAGAAAATAAATGTTTTGTTGCATGGTGGAAAAAAAGAAATAGGAAAAAAAAAGAATGTTTTTGTAAATCAAAATAAAATATAATATCCAATTTTAAAAGAAAACCAATGAGTTCTCGTTGATTTGAAATTATGATAATATAAACTAATTGGTAAAAAAAAAGATAATTAATGATTAAAAGTGATAATAAGTTGAATAAATTGATAAATTGATTATATATTTAAATTTTAATTGAGAGAAAATGATGAAAATGATTAATATGAACAATAAGGTGTATTGTTTTGAACCCTTTTGTATCTACATGCCCTGATCTAAATGTTCTAATTGCTCAATTATGCCCTATAAATTTTTTAATTGCTCAATTATGCCCTATAAATTTTTTAATTGCTCAATTATGCCCTATAAATTTTTTGTCTTTGTGTGTGTTGTGAAAAATGTTAGAAGTCTGTAAAGTAATTGATTTGTTATAATAGGGATGGGAACTCATTTAGATGTGTGTCGTCTTGTGGGTGTGGAATTGGATTGTAAAAAATCGATATGTAGTTCGAATTGGGATCCAAGACTGGCGGTAGGGAGGAGTCTGTGGAGGGGAAAAGCGGCGACCTAATTTTACGTGTTGGCCAGAAGAGGGGTCCGAAGTAATTGGATCCGGAAATGAGGCGTGCGGGGAGCGGGGTCTCAAAATTCTCACTTCCTTCCGCTTATTTGTTTTTTGGTTGCGACTCGGATCTTGTTACTGGAGTGTGATTTCTCCGACATTGGTTGGTCATCTTTCAGTCACTTCTATCTCCTCGGAATCTATTTAGATTTTCTGCAAAAATGTTTCCTAAAATTATGAGAAGTTTTATAAATGCTTGTCCAAAATTAAAAACTGCCTCTTGTAGTTCGAAAATTTTGTGGGGGGCCATGATATAAATGGACAAATAACTAAGAAATAAAATTGGGATACATTTGTATGGTAGAACTAACAAACAAAGGATGAAAATCAGATGAAAGATAGGGTATTGCCCCATGTTCTTCCATATTTTTGTAAATGGGGACTCTGAAATATTTGTTTGAACCTTATTAATTGTAGAATTTAAATGATTGGTAGGTTCGCAGTTCTCTTGTTTGATCGTTAATGGTTTTATTAGCGATATGTCGGCGGTAATTGATTTAAGTTGAGATGTGTGATCGTTTCTCTGACGTGGGTGGTGTAATTTTGGCATTGTTTGTGTTGTGTGTACGCTGTGCTTTATGTACGAATTTTGTTTTGTTTTGGGGCCTGTGTCGGTATTTTTACGTGAAGGTTGGTCGGATTCATCGATTCTTCTAGCGAATCGGCAGGTGGGGCAGGTTTTTACCTGTTTTGCGATGTCTTGTGTCATGTTCTGCCAATAATATTGTGACGAGATGAGTCTCGTCATCTTGGAGATGTTTGGATGGTGGTGTTGTGTGTGTACGGACTTAAGAAGTCTGTCTGTAAGTGAACTTGGGACTATAGTTTTAAGTACTCCTTTTCGGGAGACGGTGCGCAGTTTATTGTGATCCATAGTCACGCGAGATTTTCCCGGTGGAGAAGACTGTTGGCTCTTTATGAGTGGCGCATCTAGAAAGCCACAAAATGGGATACGAGTTACAACGCCCGTTTCATATTGTTGTACTCCATTTATGCTACGGACCTCATATTCGTATCTTGACAGTCTTAACCTCCATCGAAACAATCTGCCTGACGGGGCTTTGATCTCTTTCAACCACTGCAATGCAGGATGGTCAGAAAGTATTGTAAACTTTCTGCCCATTAGACAGGCGCGGAAGTTATCCACACTTTCCACAATGGCTAGGCATTGTAGTTCCAAGTCTGAATAATTTCGCTCGTGACCACGCAGAGAGCAGCTGAAATGTTGAACTGGGTATGTCTTCCCATCAGGGTAGACTTGTTTAAGAATGCCTGCAATGCCGAATGTTGAGGTGTTACAGTGCACCTGGCATGGCAGACCTTCTTGGTAAAGGTATAATGTGGGGTGTGTGGTAAGGCTTTCTTTCAGGTTAGTGAACGCTTTCTGGCATTCGTCACTCCAGACCCACATGACATCCTTTTTTAGAAGGTTGACAAGTGGCGTCCGCAAGCGGGCGTGGTCCGGAATGAACTCTTTATAGGCGTTCACAGCTTTTAGGAAAGATCGCAATGTTTTTCGATTGTGTGGTTGTTTGGTGGCGTGAATTTTTTCTATGTTTTGTGTAGACGGGATGATTGTATTATTCTTAACGATTGTGCATGCGCTTGTTGGTTGTTGTTGTCTTTTGGCGCGCGTGTTGCGTTTGTTGTGCGGGTTGTGCGTGTTTGTTGCGTGGTGACGTATGGGTGCGTGTATGTTGTGAGGTACATTTGCGTGGTAAGTGGGTGAGCTGTGTCGGTGTACGGACACTTTTTTGGGCATTATTGGAATTGTAGGTTGAAGTCGTGGTGGCTTTATATGTTGTGGGCATGAAAAGTTGCGTGGTGTGAGATTAGAATGGTGGCATGTAAATATTTGGGGTTTGGGCAATGAATGCAGGCAAGGGTTTCCATGTGTGAAAGCTTTGTGTGCTGTACGAGCCCTTTGGGACAGGTTTTGGTCTAGCCCGTGCTTGCATTCATTTGGTACATGTTTAGATACATGGTTAAAGGGGTAGGTAGGGTTAGATAAGAGTTCAAAGTCAATTCTTGACGCCATAGGGGGGGTGCCTACCTTAGTCTCGAAAGGGCTGCTCGGCTGGGACGTCTTGGCTTGAGTTGGTTGGCTTGGGGCTCGGGACTGCTCGATGTCGGCATTCGCTGTGCCAGTGCCTCGCGCCGCAGAACTTGCAGTTGGACGGCGGAAGAGGTGCATTCCATGCACTTGGGCGTCGGGGTGTGCTGTGATACGGACCCGACATTGTGGGTGGTTGATCTTCTCTGAGTCGCGTTGTCGGTACACTGGGCCCGTGGATCCGCTGTACCAGTCGGAACCACTCTCCTAGGTTCTCGGGAGGCACTACGCGGACTAGGCGCTGGTCGTTGAATGGCAGTCCTTCTGTCAGCGTCTCGAGAATCACCTCTTGTGGAAGTCCTAGTTGCAATCCCATGGCGGTTTTCTCCCGGTAGTAGGTCTCTAGGTTGGCTTGCCCAGTAAGCTTCATGGCGAAATATTTCGCAAAGGACGCTTCGCTTGACTCAGGATAGAGATCTAGGAGGATTTGCCTCACCTGGAAATAGCTCCGGTCGGCCAGCCGAAGTTTCCTGAAGAGCTCCAGGGGTTGTCGCACCAGGTAGTTTGGTAGGCGGAGTAATTTTTTTTGTTCTCCCATGGGTGCGTCTTCCATTTTTCGGTCGAACGCTTGGAAAAACTGTATCGCGCTATATGTTCCATCGAAAAGCGCGATTGTCGACTCAGCTCCATCAGAAATCTTTGTTCGGGTCAAGAGGGCCGACAGTTGGGTGACGAAGTCCGCTAGGGGCGCAGTTGTCTCGCGGCCGGTCGTTTCCTGCCTTTCTCCTGCCTGTTCGTTCTCTCTCAATTGGCTGCCGTCTTCTCCTCTTTCTTTCGTAGGGTTGTCCGTTTTTACGCCTATGGGATCCTGATTAAATTCCATCTCCTTATCCTGTCGACTCTATGTAATATATCCAAAGTTATTACACTGCAATATTGATGTATTACACTGTTGTAGAATCCTGTCGACTTAACCGTTCTGTGACAATCTCGTTGCGGAATTTCTTGTTGTTCGATTTGAATGGTGAGGATTGGTTGAAACGCAGTCGTTGAGTGGCAAGTGAAGCATACAGTTAGGAATAATCAGGACACGTGATGGGGTTTGAAAATAAAAGGCAACTGGATTGGAGGAAAGAAAGCTTGAGAAGGCGGAGCGAGTTTTGATTGTTAATTATCTGATCACATGGTGGTGATTGTACTTAGCTACGGGATGAGCAGAGGGAGAGAGGTCCAGAGCAGATGTCACCTTGTTGGAAGCGAAATCACTACTGATCCGAACTCGGTGGGAGCCAAGTCACTACTGACAATTCTTGCTTTTCGATTTAACACCACGAGTCGTCTTCCTTCCCATTGGTCGAAGGATGGGACGTGCCCGTTTTTCTATTGGTTGACCTACTTAGTTGTTGCTTCCTAATTGGACCGGCGGCTTTCTTTGGTGTTAGTTACGCCCGGCCTGGTCAGGAAGTATCGGGTGTTAGTTCGACTCTATTTTACTTCCGCGGCCATCAAATACGTCCGGTCCTGTCCGGAAATATTGGGCGTCTCTCTACTAATATAACTTCTGCGGATACCAGATACGTCCGGGCTTGCCAGGAAGTATTGACTGTACAAGTTATTTATACTTGTGCCCGCTTTTAGCCTGCTTCCTATGTCTTGTTGCTACTTCCTTTCCTCCAGTTACCTTATTCTTTATTAAATCTTTGAAAATCATACATTGTACATGCATAGTGGGTCGGGGGTGCATACAATTATATACAAATTATGACATATACATAATTATCAGGTATCTTTATAGTTATATACATGGATGGATCAAGGGTAGAGGGATATCTCTCTCTTTAAAAAGTCGGAATATAAAATATTAAGGGTTAATTAACTTGTTTATTCACCCAGTTGTTCACTAGAAACCACCGGATTCATTAAGTTACTTCGAATATCATAATAAGTTTCCTATTCAGTTTTTATTAGATTAACTAAAGCTTTCGGGATTTTCAGCCCTTCAATGCAAGTAACACAAATAAGCACGCGAAAGAGAGAGAGCTTGAGTTCATGTAATATAAACTTGTGGGATGGTTGCATGCCTGTTGGTGTGGCTTGTGGAAAAGCCACTGATAAGATTATAATTATTTTTATTAAATAAATTTATTTATTTAAAGCCAGAAATATATAAAGAGAAAAGAAGTAACGGCTCTTGGAAGCAAGCCTTGTTGTTGACGACGCGCTTGGCCAGAAAGTCTCGGATGCCGCCCGCGCATGCGTAGTAAGGCTCGCGGCTGCCGAGGCCGTCACACTACTGCCCGTATGTTTAGTGAAGCTTTGTCCCAGATCGCGCTCGCTGAAGCAAAGTGTGGTCGCCACAAACTGATTAGAAAAAATTATCCCAAGATGGATCTTCGATATTTTGTCACTCCTGACAAAGGACTGATAAGCCCGAAAGCTTTAGTTGATGTGATACAAACTGATAAAGAAACCTATACCCGGATGTATCTTCGATTTAATTCATTGAGCACACAGGGTATTAATATCTATTATAAGGTTCATACATACTTGGTAAATCCGAAAAGACAAAGGAAAATGGATAAAAGCAAATAAAAGTATTCACGATAATAAAACATGCACTCATGGAGACAAAACTTGAGGAGGTGAAAAGTATTTTATGTCGTAAAAAAAAATATTTTTAAGGAGACAGAGACTGTTCACACTTGGTTATCTCGTGTGTCTTCAATAAAGGTCACTGTAATATATTTCAGATTCATTGTCTGAATCCCGATATACATGCTGAAAGGTACAACTTTCTTAAGTTTTGTCCATGAGTGTAGTTCACACTTGGTTATCTCGTGTGTCTTCAATAAAGGTCACTGTAATATCTTTCAGATTCATTGTCTGAATCCCGATATACATGCTGAAAGGTACAACTTTCTTAAGTTTTGTCCATGAGTGTAGTTCACACTTGGTTATCTCGTGTGTCTTCAATAAAGGTCACTGTAATATCTTTCAGAGTTATTGTTTGAATCCCGATATACATGCTAAAAGGTACAACTTCCTTAAGTTTTGTCCATGAGTGTAGTTCACACTTGGTTATCTCGTGTGTCTTCAATAAAGGTCACTGTAATATCTTTCATAGTTATTGTCTGAATCCCGATATACATGCTAAAAGGTACAACTTCCTTAAGTTTTTTTCATGAGTGTAGTTCACACTTGGTTATCTCGTGTCTTCAATAAAGGTCACTGTAATATATTTCAGAGTTATTGTCTGAATCCTGATATACATGGTAAAATGTACAACTTCCTTAAGTTTTGTCTATGAGTGTAGTTCACACTTGGTTATCTCGTGTGTCTTCAATAAAGGTCACTGTAATATCTTTCATAGTTATTGTCTGAATCCCGATATACATGCTAAAAGGTACAACTTCCTTAAGTTTTTTTCATGAGTGTAGTTCACACTTGGTTATCTCGTGTCTTCAATAAAGGTCACTGTAATATATTTCAGAGTTATTGTCTGAATCCTGATATACATGGTAAAATGTACAACTTCCTTAAGTTTTGTCTATGAGTGTAGTTCACACTTGGTTATCTCGTGTGTCTTTAATAAAGGTCACTGTAATATCTTTCAGAGTTATTGTTTGAATCCCGATATACATGCTAAAAGGTACAACTTCCTTAAGTTTTGTCCATGAGTGTAGTTCACACTTGGTTATCTCGTGTGTCTTCAATAAAGGTCACTGTAATATCTTTCAGAGTTATTGTCTGAATCTTGATATACATGATAAAAGGTACAACTTCCCTAAGTTTTGTCCATGAGTGTAGTTCAAACTTAGTTATCTCGTGTGTTTTCAATAAAGGTCACTGTAATATCTTTCATAGTTATTGTCTGAATCCCGATATACATGCTAAAAGGTACAACTTCCTTAAGTTTTTTTCATGAGTGTAGTTCACACTTGGTTATCTCGTGTCTTCAATAAAGGTCACTGTAATATATTTCAGAGTTATTGTCTGAATCCTGATATACATGGTAAAATGTACAACTTCCTTAAGTTTTGTCTATGAGTGTAGTTCACACTTGGTTATCTCGTGTGTCTTTAATAAAGGTCACTGTAATATCTTTCATAGTTATTGTCTGAATCCCGATATACATGCTAAAAGGTACAACTTCCTTAAGTTTTGTCCATGAGTGTAGTTCACACTTGGTTATCTCGTGTCTTCATTAAAGGTCACTGTAATATCTTTCAGAGTTATTGTCTGAATCTTGATATACATGATAAAAGGTACAACTTCCCTAAGTTTTGTCCATGAGTGTAGTTCAAACTTAGTTATCTCGTGTGTTTTCAATAAAGGTCACTGTAATATCTTTCATAGTTATTGTCTGAATCCCGATATACATGCTAAAAGGTACAACTTCCTTAAGTTTTTTTCATGAGTGTAGTTCACACTTGGTTATCTCGTGTCTTCAATAAAGGTCACTGTAATATATTTCAGAGTTATTGTCTGAATCCTGATATACATGGTAAAATGTACAACTTCCTTAAGTTTTGTCTATGAGTGTAGTTCACACTTGGTTATCTCGTGTGTCTTTAATAAAGGTCACTGTAATATCTTTCATAGTTATTGTCTGAATCCCGATATACATGCTAAAAGGTACAACTTCCTTAAGTTTTGTCCATGAGTGTAGTTCACACTTGGTTATCTCGTGTCTTCATTAAAGGTCACTGTAATATATTTCAGAGTTATTGTCTGAATCCTGATATACATGGTAAAATGTACAACTTCCTTAAGTTTTGTCTATGAGTGTAGTTCACACTTGGTTATCTCGTGTGTCTTCAATAAAGGTCACTGTAATATCTTTCATAGTTATTGTCTGAATCCCGATATACATGCTAAAAGGTACAACTTCCTTAAGTTTTTTTCATGAGTGTAGTTCACACTTGGTTATCTCGTGTCTTCAATAAAGGTCACTGTAATATATTTCAGAGTTATTGTCTGAATCCTGATATACATGGTAAAATGTACAACTTCCTTAAGTTTTGTCTATGAGTGTAGTTCACACTTGGTTATCTCGTGTGTCTTCAATAAAGGTCACTGTAATATCTTTCAGAGTTATTGTCTGAATCTTGATATACATACTTTTTTTTTAATTATTAATATCCCTAGTACATGTGGTACAGGCCATGATAATCATGGTGGGTGGAAGTTTTTTTTTTATATAAACTTCAACATGGTGGGTGGAATTTGGCGATTGCTTTTACTATAAGTACACCACATGTCTACATATGTGAAAAGCAGATCAACTTTTTCATTTATAAATGTGCCAGAGCCCTGTTTTGGTTACTTGCACTCGCTGTTGGGGTTAGGACTTTGGCAAGAATCGGGGGCCATTGGAGAATTTTTTTTAATTAGAATAAAGTGCGCAATGCGGGATTTGATCCCGGGTCGTAGTGGTCGAAAAACAACGGTTTAGACCATCCTTCCACTGACCCCCGATATACATGCTAAAAGATACAACTTCCTTAAGTTTTGTCTATGAGTGTATTATAGAAAATCACACGCTCTACAGGTTTCTCAGTATCTTCATAAAGTTTAAAGAAGCAAACAATGAAGGATTGGTTTCCTTAACAAGGGGAGGTAACAGTGGGTAACTGAAACTTTGGAAATTAAGGGAAAAAAAGGTTGAAAGATAAAATTAGGGATGTACAGTAGAATCTCCATGAGAGGACACTCCGCTAGCGGACACCTCTCTACAAAGGACAGTTTCCATTTGCAAAATTACCATTTTTACAATTTAGCAACTCTCCGGTAAGAGGACACCTCTCTACAAAGGACAGATTTTATTTTCAAAATTACCATTTTTACTATTTAGCAACTCTCCAGTAAGAGGACACCTCTCTACAAAGGACACTTTGGCTCTGCAATTAGGTGTTGTCCTCTACAGGGAGGTTCTAATGTATTTAATCTTATAAAATCTATATTATATTTACATAGTGTTAAGATCTCGCTAATTTACATAATGCTAACAAGTATTTCTCAATGATGTGTAAAACGAAGATATCGCATAAAATGGTCAGTTTTTTATAAACAAGAAAACATCTATAAACCGTGGTATATCATTTTAAAACACCTTTTATTCTTAATAAATACACAATTCACATCAGATGGACGTATTGTATCACACACACACATAAAAGCCTATATTAGGGACTTGTCCCATACAGATTCCCCCAATTGGATAAGGTAATAATCATCTTGTGTTATCTACATAGAAATTGAACTGGCTTTACTCTTCGTCTCAAAGTCATTCAATTGTTGACTGGTCCTTACATAATGATGATCTAAAAAATGTATAGTAAGCTATTGCCTTAGATTAGATTTGTTTGCTGATATGCAATACGTAGGGTGAAGTGTTGGTACATTTAATTTGTTGATATAAGGCCTTCCTTTCTTCATCAAGGGCTGTACAATTAAGCAGGTAATGAGGGAGTTCTTCAGTAATTTCCTTGTCACACAGTGTACATATTAAGTTTTTGGCTTCAAATGTCAGAACGTGGTTTTGACGTATTGTGTCGAATTTTTTATTGATTTTCTATCTGTGAGTTGTTGGAAAGCTAGTAAAATAGCTTTTCTCTAATAATTATGATCTCATGACCTGAAGTGTGTTTCTGGTACACTTGGATAAAACTGGGTCTTAAATGTTAATACAGTTAAACCTGTCTATAGCGCCCCCTCTTGGGACTCACCAAAATAGGGTGCTATAGAGAGGGGGTGATATAGACAGGTCACTTTTAATGTAAATTGCATTATTCAGTTAAACCTGTCTATAGCGCCTCCTCTTGGGTTCATCAGAATTGGGTGCTATAGAGAGGGGGCGATATAGACAGGTCACTTTTAATGTAATTTGCATTATTCAGTTAAACCTGTCTATAGCGCCTCCTCTTGGGTTCATCAAAATAGGGTGCTATAGAGAGGGAGTGCTATAGACAGGTCACTTTTAATGTAAATCGCATCATACTACATATTTAAAATCGGGCGCTATAGAGAGGGAGGCGCTATTTAGAGGGGGCGCTATAGACAGGTTTAACTGTACTGTGATGGGCTTACCCTCATTACAATGCACACAGGCAAAGTCAGACTTTCACCAAAGTGTGCTTGGATCATGGTGCCATGATCAACGAAAGTTGTACCCCTATACCCCATTCCATGAGATAGCTCGAGGAGCATGAACTCATGGAATTCGTGTATTCTTTACACAAGAGGATAAGAAACAACAACTGTAGTGTGATGGGCTTACCCCCATTACAAGGTATTTGAGCATTTGGAATTCAATGTTACAATTAAAATTCCAATGTTCGCGGACAAAATCAGCTCAACATCATCAATTTCTTTAATAAAATATTCCTTATGTATCAATATTAAGTAAAATTAATCAGACCTCCTGGGAAAATTATCTTTTCAAAATATCTTTATTCTCTAAAAATAAAGAGAGAATAAAAATGTTTTGAAAAGACACTTTTCCCTGGAGGTCTGATTAATTTTACTCAACCATAATTTCCTATTACTTCGTAACCTTGAAATTACGATTCTATTGAATTCACATAGATATATCTTTAATTAAAAAGGAAGAATATATTGGATCAAAATATCATTTATTTTACCAATATTTCAGTTGGCTGAATGCCAACCTTTATCAAAGTATTATAACATCTTAAAGTGTGGCATGTGTTGTTGACACACATTAAATATCAAAATTCAAAATTATTTTAAAGGCGTATGATTCTTTTTGAAAATAAATAATTTCTACTGCCCTTACTGCAATGGAAAAATTAATGGGAGGGCCTGGTACATTTATAAATATATATTATCCTTCGAGCAATCGCTCTTCCGCAAATATCAAATTGTTTCTTTTATTAGAACATTTATAATATGATGCACTAGCGCGCCATCTGTTTTCGAATTTTGATAACAGATGGCGCGCTAGTGCACCACTCATTAAATATGTTATAACACCTTGATAAAGGTTGACATTCAGCCTACTTAAATATTGGAAAAATAAATATTTTGATCCAATATATGCCTTTTTAATTAAAGATTTATTTATGGATTGCTCTATTTTCAAAACATAGATATATGCAAATAGGATTCACCCAGTTTGTCCGATGGTGTAGCTAGTGTGTGGATGATTCCAGGCGCGGGTCTAAAGTCTCTCTTGACGGTACGGAAGACGTTCAACGCCACGTTCTGAAGGAGAGCGAGCCTGCTGTGGTTTACGTTAGTGGAGAACCTGGGAAAGCTGGGCTGAAGATTGAAGTACTTGTGAAAGAGTTAGCCCCTCAGGAAGATACCCAAGATCCACCCCCACCTCAGCCCTTACCTGCCCCCCATTCAGAGGGAGAAGAAGAAGACGACATGCCAAGAGCCCCTGCAACCACACGCCCGCCCCCTGCGACTAACATCCGTAGGGCACGCAGTGATGGAGCCAATCTCAATACCAGCCATCTTGTGCCCTACCGACCTCATTGGTTCCTCTCCTCGAGCGACCTGAGGGCCGCGGACCTGTACTACCTGACGGAGAGTAAGTTACAGTAGATCCCTGGAGTCCTGAAAGGTCACAGTGGTGTGTCTAGGGGAACGGCTATTGGCCACCCTCGAGAAGCTGCGGACGGACGTCCGGCTATGTGAGATGCGCCGGGACGAACACATCCGTAGAATCCGTCAGCTGCAGAACAGAACCACACAGAGGAGAGAACAGGGTAATGCTTAATTATAAGACAATAACCCACCATCAATATATAAGAACCTGAATGTTTCTTTAAAATATATATATATATATTTTTTTTTGCTTATCCTTAGTACACGTGGTACAGGCCATGATAATCATGGTGGTTAGAAGTAGGCAACTGCTTCTGCTGTAAGTGCACCACATGTCTACACATGTGTAAAGCAGTTCGACTTTTGCACTTATAAATGTGCCAGAAACCCGTTTGGTTACTTGCACTCGCTGGCGAGTTTGGACTTTTACATGAATCGGGGGCCATTCAATGGAGCATTTTTAATCAGAAAAAAGTGCCCAATGTGGGAATCGAACCCGGGTTCGATTTAATAAGCTACTGTCTTTATATCAATTAAAATTTATTAGGAAGTCTTGGCTCATCAGCGAATTAGCCAATTTAATCTACCAGAACGCTTTTTGAAGCTCTAATACTATATTAGACGGTTCTGAATATACATTCATGGACAAAACTTAAGGAAGTTGTGCCTTTCAGCATGTATATCCTCAAGTTTTTTCCTTGATTATATATTGTTGCACCAGGTTGCGGCTTGGCAGACTCTTCAGGCATGATTCTCTCCTGTGCTGGGTCTTGCATCTTACCAGAGCGTGTTTCAACCATCCTACAAATTTATATAAGGGAATAATGAGATAAGTCTACTTTAAGTAACCTCCAGAATAATTTATTTATTTCCTCACATCAAAGAGAGCAGTGAAGTCACACGTGTACCTAAATACAAATGATGATAATCTAAAAAATAATCTGTTTTAAATAAATATCATAGAATATAAAAATAAATAAATATATAATTTAAATTTCAAATATATTAAAAATGATATAAGAAATACGCCATTAATCATGATGTAACACTTCCCCCTCTCCAGAGGTCGTCACGTCCTCGTGAGTTACCTCATCAATTCTCTCAAAATAGGGTTTGAGTCTTGAGACATGGACAATCAATGGGTCTTGGCCAGGATTATCTTTCGGCTCAATTAAGTAATTTACGTTAGACAGCTTCTTTAATATTCTATATGGGCCAAAATATTTTCTCAATAGTTTTTCACATTTTCCGATTTTCCTGACTGGTGTCCAAACTGCCACTAAATGTCCTGGTTCATAGATTTTCTCATTGTGTTTTTTGTCATAGTTTCTTTTCATTCTTTCCTGAGTCTTCTCTGTGTTGTTAATGACTACCTGTCTCGTCCTTGCTATTTTATCTAAGTAGTTTTCTATATATTCGTCGTAATCGTCCATGTTACTGTCCGTTGGGATATTCTCGTCGTCTAAGAGGGACATGGGTTCCCTTCCAAACAACAGGAAAAATGGAGAGTAGCCTGTGGTTTCTTGAATCGTGGTATTATACGCGTGGGTGATAAAAGGGAGGATTTCATCCCAGTTCTTTTGGTCTGTGTTCACATACATGCTGATCATATTGATTAAAGTTCTATTTAGCCGTTCCGTTAGTCCGTTAGTCTGGGGGTGGTAGCTCGTTGTGAAGCAGTGTTTCACTTTGCACATTTTCATTACCTCCTTCATCAAATTGCTAGTGAATTGTGAACCTCTATCGCTAATAAGAAATTTTGGGGCCCCGTGACGTAAAATAATATGTTCGATTAAAAATGTAGAGACTTCTTTCACGGTTGCTTCTGATACTGCCTTTGTTTCAGCATACTTGGTATAATAATCAGTCAACACAATTATCCACTTCCTTCTTCTTTTCGTTGATGGCAAGGGGCCAACAAAGTCAATTCCGATTCTTTCAAAAGGGTAGTTAGCTGGGGGAATAGGTTGTAGAAGTCCAGAAGGCAAGTGATTTGAACCTTTCCGACTTTGGCAAAGATGGCACGTCTTTACAAATTCTGAAACATCTTTCAACATGGAAGGCCAATAGTATTTATTCTTCAATCGGTAAGTGGTTCTGGCGACGCCCAGATGGCCATTCAGCATATGGTTGTGGTATTCACTCATGACTTCCTTCCTTCTCTTCTTTGGCACTACCAGCAACCATGCCCTACCTTCAGGATTTGGATTTTTCTTGTAGAGACACCCATTTTCTTCTTTGAAGTTCTGTGTAATTGAACGCTTGTTTCCACTAAGGTTCTCCTTAATATTCTCAATAAAATCATCCTTTTCGTCTATTATTTGATTCAGAAATAGTCTTTCATAATCTTCGTCCCATTCGTTTTCAGGTAAGGGTCCTCTAGATAGACCATCAGCGTCCAGATGTTTTTTACCCGATTTGTGTATAATTTCGAAATTATATTCCTGAATCTTCAGTGCCCATCGTGCTAATCGGCCGGTCGGATCTTTCAGATTCTTAAGCCAGCATAGTGCGTGATGATCAGTTACGATTTTGAAGTGCCTTCCATATAGGTAGGGTCGTAACTTGGACATTGACCACACAACAGCTAGACATTCTTTTTCGGTAGTCGAATAATTTTGCTCAGGTTTGCTCAGTGTTCGACTTAAATATGAGATAACTTTTTCTTTATCGCCGAACTTTTGGACTAATGTTGCACCCAGGCCGATGTTAGATGCGTCAGTATGAATGTAAGTAATTGCATTCGGGTCAAAGTGCCCTAAGATTGGAAGATTTATCAATGCTACTTTAAGGGTTTGAAATGCTTTTTCTTGATTTTCTGTCCAGGTAAAAGGTACATTCTTTTTTATAAGACTGGTTAATGGATCGGCAATTTTTGAAAAACCTTTGATAAATTTTCTATAATATGAGCACATTCCTAAAAATGATTGAACTTCTTTTATCTTTTTGGGCCGAGGAAAATCTCTAATAGCCTTGATATTATGCTCCGCTGGTTTTATACCATGTTGATTAGTTATATGGCCAAGAATCTCCAGTTCTTCGTAAGCAAATTGGCATTTTTTGTTGTTCAATTTTAAATTAGCCTCGCGAAAACATTTTAAAACAGCTTCTATTCTTTTGAGATGTGTTGAAAAATCCGAGCTATAAATGATTACGTCATCTAGATAACATAAGCAAATTTGCCATCTAAGATTACCAAGCATATTTTCCATGTTCCTCTCAAATGTAGCAGGGGCATTGCATAGACCAAAGGGCATTACGTTGAACTCATATAGGCCATGTGCTGTAGTGAAGGCTGTCTTTTCTTTATCTTTCTCCTCAACCTCTACTTGCCAATATCCTGATTTAAGGTCAATTGCTGAAAAGTATTTGGATCCTTGAAGTGTATCCAATACTTCATCAATTCTGGGAATTGGGTAAACATCCTTCACTGTTACATCATTCAATTTTCTGTAGTCAACGCAAAATCTGTACTTACCATCTCGCTTCTTGACCAAGATTACAGGGAAGGACCATGGACTCGAGGATGGTCTAATTATGCCGTCTCTGAGCATTTCATCAATTTGTTCTTTTATGATTTCTCGCTCTTTCGCGCTCACCCTATACGGCTTGTGTTTGATCGGTTTCGCGCCTTCTGTATCGATCCGATGTTTCGCTAAGTTGGATCTTCCTAATCCCGACGAAAACAAATCCTCGTACCTTTCCAAAACTTGTTTCAATTGCTCCTTTTCCTTATATGCTAAATTTTCGTTTATCTGAAATTGGGGTTCTTCATGCTCTTTTTGTTCACTTTCTTCCACAAGATTCACTTCGGCTGGCTGGCTTCCAAAGCACAATGTTTGGTTTTTTAATATTTTTAATGGTCGAGGGTAAGGGTTTGTTATCCAGATATATGTTTCCTTATTCACAACATTTATTAAGCTTCTCGCTAGTCGAAGTCCATTTGTTTGAAACATTTTATGGTTCTCCTCGATGATGTATTCGCCATCCTCTGCTTCTACAAATGCATTAATCAATTTAATAGAAAGTTCTGGTATAATGGCATCCTTTGCACTTTTTATTTTCTTCTGTTGATATTTGATTACGCCACGATTTTCTGTCAAGTCATATTTGATTATTTCACGCTGACAATCAATTTTTGCGTTCATTTTCTTAAGAAAATCACGTCCAAGTATAAATATTCGCAAATGTGTTCTCATTATCACAAATTGATGTGTGATTGTTTTGTCATCAAATTTTATATTTAAAATAATATTTCCTACGATATCTAATTCTTTGCCATCGGGTCCGGAGCACATTTTATCAGGATTTATTATTTCAAGACCTGTGTTGAGAGCTGTATTAAGGTCGACCACTGAAAGATCGGCGCCTGTATCAATCAAAGCTTCGCAGATACCGATTCTATCCACGTTAATGTTCATTTTATATTTGGGGTCCAACTTTTTAATTCCATTTATGGTCGACTTGCTTTGATTGACGGACTCAGGCGCGATGTTTAGTTTAAATCTTCTAATGCGGCATATCTATTCCTTGTAGGGATACTCGAGTACGGGCTATTACTTACGTCCGCGTAGAGCAGAGGTCTCGACTTCTGAGTTCCATTATCCATTCGGATTTCTTCTTCGACCTTGTCTTGTGTAACTATGGGGTCCTCTTCCACAATTCTTACAAACCTGACTCTGCAATACCGCGCTACGTGTCCTGGCTTGTTACACTTGAAACATATTGGTCTCCCGTCTTCTGTCCTATTCCTATTTGAATTTGGATTCTTATTGTATGTTTTACTTGGGTAGATCGGTTTTGGCTCAGGATTGGGAGTGTAAGATCGTCTAGGGGCAGATACCTGGGGCAGAGGCTTGTTCTGGTAGTACCTCGGAGCGGGGGCCTGGGGCTTGGAGGTGTTCTGATATGGTCTTCTGAACGACGTAGCATTCTTCGATTGCTCTTGATGATGGGGACGAGGAGAGCGTGGTCCATTATAAAGAGCTTTTGATTTTTCTGCACGTTCTTGGTAATTCTTTTAGAACAAATCCAGCTTTTTACAAATTTCTAGAAGTTCATTGGTATTTTTAGGAGGGTTTAGGTGAAGGGCAAAAGAGTATTCTTTCTTTAACCCTCCAATAACCCAGTTTATTTTAGTCTCTTCTTCCATTTGGGGGTCGACCTTGTTGCACAGTACAAGGATATCCTCTGCGAACCTGATTGCAGGTTCATTCCACTGCTGCATTCTGTTTAGCCTCATCTTCATTTCTTCTTTGTTGGCGTCTGAGGCAAAATCCTGAATTAGGCGGCTCTTGAAATTTTCCCAGCTGGTGAAACTTATCTTGTGTAGGTTCAGCCAGGTTTTGGCGCTACCAATCATATTCATGGCAGCATAACGAGAGATAATGTAGTCTGCCCAATGGTACAGGAAGCCAATTTCTTCAAGAGATTCAATCCATGGGCGAGGGTCTTCCGTTCCATCAAACTTGGGGATGTCGATGTTGGGATTCAGGACAACTGGGTCGGAACTAGCATCTCTACCAATTGTTGCACCAGGTTGCGGCTTGGCAGACTCTTCAGGCATGATTCTCTCCTGTGCTGGGTCTTGCATCTTACCAGAGCGTGTTTCAACCATCCTACAAATTTATATAAGGGAATAATGAGATAAGTCTACTTTAAGTAGCCTCCAGAATAATTTATTTATTTCCTCACATCAAAGAGAGCAGTGAAGTCACACGTGTACCTAAATACAAATGATGATAATCTAAAAAATAATCTGTTTTAAATAAATATCATAGAATATAAAAATAAATAAATATATAATTTAAATTTCAAATATATTAAAAATGATATAAGAAATACGCCATTAATCATGATGTAACAATATATATACGACACAATGAAGTTGGAATCTCAGAAATGGTATTAAAGAAAACTATAGACATAAGCTTTTAGGACAGAATAATTATATATAAATATATACATCGAGCAATGCTCTTCCACAAACAATAAGTACAAGTCCAGTTAGACATAATTAATTATAAGGCGATAACATGCCATGTTTGCGGAAGAGCGATTGCTTGAAGCATATTATATATTTATAATTTAAAAAAAAACGAAAGAAAAAAATAAAATATAAAAATATTTTTATATTTATAATTGTATGTAATTCTGCTGTCCTCAAAGCTTATGTCCATAGTTCATCTAAAATACCCATTCCAAGAGTCTAGCATCAGTATCAGTATAAAAGGAAAATCGAAAAATGCAATATAACAGCGGTATGGTAGATTAAACTGGCGAAACCGCTGGGAGGGTTCACCACTGATGAGCCAGGCTCTTTTATTAATTTTTCCATTGCAGTAAGGACAGTAGAAATTGTTTTATTTTTAGAAGAATCATACGTGTCTATAATAGTTTCGAATTTTCATGCCATCTTTAAGTACAAAGGTTTTTAATCCACTAAATCAATTCTCTGTATCAATATAATAAAGGAAGTGAAAAATCTGGCGAATAATATTATTACAGCGAATACATAATAATATATTAAGAAAAAGGCATCTCCTTATCGTGCAATTGAAAGTTGCTGATGGCTTGCGCCATCTATCGGAATAAATATCAACTATTCTCGTTGATTTTTAATTATTCCAGAATTGGCCAAAAACCCATTCTTGATTAATCAAGAAAAGCTAACCACGGATGCGTTTCTGGCTGTTGGCCCTCATCAGCGTGGTGCAAGCTGTACCTTAAAAAACAACAGAATAGTTTATATTTATTCCGATAGATGGCACAAGCCATCAGCAACTTTCAGTTGCACGATAAGGAGATGCCTTTTTCTTAATTTATGCACCTTATCCCAGTACAATATTACATTTGTACTATTTTTTCGTAATAATATATAATACAATTACTTTATACATAATACAAAAACATTATACATAAGAGCGAATAATATTGGTATTTCATTTTTTTTACAAGTGTTTACGAACTTTTAGGACAACCTTGTATTACATAGATTTTATTTTTTAAAATGATAAACAAACCTGATAGAAAAAAGAAACATAAGATCCTAATTAGATCTTCTTCAGAAATATGCATTTAAGTCCTAATGCATTTTGCAAAGAACCCCTTCTCAAAAATTTAGTTGAAATCGGCAATTGACTTTTCTTATAATGAAAAGATTAAGTGAGAACAAATGTCAACGTTAAGTAGTCATCCGAAAAATATATCAATTCAAACTTAATATTGTAGCTTAGAAAAATTAGGAAAGAGACAAACTTCAGGATGGCAATGTATTTAAATCACAAGCACGAACTAAATTTATAAATACAAGCTAAGCAATAAGAGAGGTTTACGCAGAGTAATTATTATTATTATTTATTTAAGTAACCCAGGTTCCTGGAGCGTACAGAAGTCGCCAACTACCCGGGATGTCCTTCTGACCTAAGTCTTCTTGGATTTATATACAATGCCAGTGGAAGTCCAATCAATGAGGTGTCGCTAGGCAGATTTCTTTCTTGGGAGATTTTCTAGGGTTGCTGGACATATGTGGGTGATACATAGGAGAGTGGCTGTCTGGAATCTTTGGTATTGGAAGGTTGGGCAAGTGAAGAGGAGGTGGTCTACGGTTTGGTCTTCATCTTGGCAGTGGGGGCAAGTTGAGTCTTCTTTAAGTAATATATTAAAAATAAAGGAGGCATCTCTCCTGACCACGAGCACATGTGCTTTTTAGATGGCAGAGCTCCATCTAGTGGAGCAAAAATAAACTAAACATTTATTTAGCTTGCTCCGTAATATTTGGCCAACCCAATTTCTTGATAAATCAAGAGAAGTTATCCACGAACGCGTTTCGCGCTGTTGGCGCTCGTCAGCGTGAAGCAGGCTGGACCACTGCGACCAAAAAGATCTTTGGTCCCAGTGGCTTCTTGAGAAACCAAGAAATGGGTATTTAAGGCCAAATTTGCGTAAATGCGCTTAACACATGAAAAAACAATAGATTTATCAAGAAATTGGGTTGGCCAAATACACTGGTGTCCAAAAAAATAAGAAACTTGACCAATATTGAAATTTCTCAAAAGCTAATATATTAACAAATATAAAATTTAGTATACAAATAGTTTAAACTATGGAGAATTTGACTAGCTATATGAAAATTAAAAAAAAAATATATTTGAAATTATGAAATATGCAAATTATTACCAACATACCCAAAGCTAAGGTTCCAGATCTTAAAGAAATAAGATACCAATATGGAGTATGATCACCTCTAACAGCTATCAAGGTCTCACAGCGAGCCCTCTTACTGTTTACCAGGCTTTGGAGGAGGTCCAGGGGTAGTAAACCCCACTCCTCCAATAGAGCAGTTTTTAGCTCAACGAGGGTTCTGGGAGAGGGGTGACGAGCTCCAATACGCCTCCCTAGAGCATTCCATACATGCTCTATTGGATTCAGGTCCGGAGATCTGGCTGGCCAATCCATCCTCCGAATACTCTCACTCTGGAGATATTCATTGACTAGCCTAGCCCTATGCGGACGAGCATTATCGTCCATTAAAATTAAATTGTGGCCAATTTGATCTCTATAAGGTCTTAGATAGGGTTCAAGGATCTCGTCCCTGTACCTTTGGGCAGTTAAAGTGCCCCCAGAAAAATGTGGAGGGTGTGCGTCTGCTAGAACTAATGCCAGCCCAGACTAAGAGACTGCCCCCTCTAAAACTGTCTATTTCCCTGATGTTACTGGGATGATAGCGGGTTCCAGGCTCCCTCCAGATGAAAACTCGTCGATAATCTGTGTTCAAACTAAATCTTGACTCGTCACTGAAGAGAACATTGGCCCACTGATCATGAGTCCAGGCGTGATGTTCCAAGCACCAATTCAAGCGGGCTCTCCTGTGAGCAGAGGTTAAAGGGATACAGACCATTGGTCGTCTTGCATAAAGAGCACCTTCGTGAAGCCTTCGGTAAACAGTTTGTCTTGAAATTCTCGTTCCAGTAGTACTTGAGAGTTCGTTAGAGAGTTGAATAGCTGTCATCTCCCTATGGCGCTTGGCAGTTACGACCAGATAACGGTCTTCAGAGGTAGCTGTTTTTCTTTTTCTACCAGAACCTTCTTTTCTTTTGATGGTTTCTGTCTCAATAAACTGTTTCCATATTTTGCTGACCACAGATTTATTCACATTTAGCCATTTTGCTACTTCAACTTGTGATTGCCCTGCCTCCATTCTTCCAACAGCTA
The DNA here is from genome assembly GCA_030710605.1 of Cordylochernes scorpioides. Classification (NCBI taxonomy): domain Eukaryota; kingdom Metazoa; phylum Arthropoda; class Arachnida; order Pseudoscorpiones; family Chernetidae; genus Cordylochernes; species Cordylochernes scorpioides. Next base: position 86,486,486 of record CP092865.1, read on the forward strand.
TCCATTTTAAATCATCTGCTAAAATTTTTCGTAAACTCATGATTAACTAGGGATTAAATAAAATTATAATTGGACAATTCTTAGATGGGGTAAACGACACGCCAAATAGCACACTTATAAAGACAAGCAAAAATTTGCATATTTTCAATTTTACCGAATCGAATGGTTGCGATAAATAAATTCTACGACTTAAAATACCTAATTAAATTACCTTTTAGCTTTTAGCGTTGTATATTTTAAAACATATCATTAAAAAAATGTTTCTTATTTTTTGGACACCAGTGTATCAAGGAATAGTTTAAATCAACTTTTAGTTGATTTCTGTTCCACTAGATGGCGCTCTGCCATCTAAAAAGCACATATGCTCCTGGTCAGGATATGCTTTCTTTATTTTTAATATCAACACCTGACACACTTATCTTTTTTTTTTTTTTTCTTTTTTCATATATATATCCTACCTACAGTGTTGCTAACCTGAAATGAGAAACACACCTGAGTATATAATCACTGATGCGTTTTAAAACACTAGAAGTGAATCTTAAAACATTGTTTTCTTTATTTTGTTGAAACTGGACGAAATTCCAAGCCAAAAAAGAAGTCTTTTTGACTTTAAATATTGCCGATTTTTATGGAAATGAAGACAGTAATTGTAGTTTTATCATCAGTGTTTTACTCAGCAATCACTGACGTGGGTAGAACCCGGGCGAGCTACCAAGGAGAGGTAACGGCCTGTGTGTGGCAGTAAGAGACGTCTGGCATCGACGTTTTCTGGACACTAAAAAGCTGGCACCCAGGCTGGAGGACGAATGTGCCAGATACCGGCTGGAACTGGAGCGACTACACCGAGACCTGCTCACCAAGGTCCAGTCCGGGGTATCGGCGCTGTTCGCAGCGTCGGGCCGTCTCGAGCGTCCGTCCAACAAGGTAAGTAGATTGGCATCCTTATTTAATCTATCGTAGCACAAAGAGTAACTTTACATTCTTCCTTTCTATCCATGATAAGAACATTAACAGCAACATAGAAAGTTCTCGTAATTTGATCAGGAACAGAGGAAGCTACCATAAATTTTATTGTAAAGATAGAGGCTGCCTGGCCGGCATTCATAGCTCTTCAAATTAAAGATACTTCATCCAGTAAATCATTTTATTATCTCGACATTTCGACAAAAATCTTTTGTCCTCGTCTATTTGGCTCGTGCTTTAGATGTACAAAATTTGAAATATTGCGTGAGAACGCCCTTACAGCCTTAGAAAAAAATTTAACGCATTGCCAAATGTTTTAATTTTTTTGTTCGCTCCTGATGAGGACAAAAGATTTTTTTGCAGAAACGTCGAGATAATAAAAAGATTTACTGGCCGAAGTATCTTTAATTTGAAGAGATATTTAGTCTATATTTGACAAAACATATCTAGAAACTCTTCATTAAAATTTTCCTCTCTCGAAACATAAGCTTTCAATTACGAGTTTCTTCATCAGACTTTACTACCATAACTACATATCTACAATGGCCTTTATATAGAGAACACATGCATAGTACAGTACCTGGACTTGAAATGTGGACATGGATAAAGCTACTCAGAAAGCCATAGATAAAATGTCAAATGTTTCATATTTAATTTAGTACAGCACTTTGCTTTGAAATGTGGACATGAAAAAAGCTACTCAGAGTGCAAAATACAAATAAAAAGTCAAATGTTTCAATCTTAAATGAAATTAATCCTGTTAGAACTCCCTAGAATCCCAAATATGTGAACAGAGAACGACCTACTTTGGACATATAATAAGAACAAATGGATTATAAAGGACGTTGCTGTTGGTAAATATTGAAGGAAATAAGAAAAGTTTTGAATAAGGTGACTAGAAGAGATCAATAAAATTACCAGAAGGTCACTAGACGTGGCAAGATCCAAGAAGGTGTGACAATTGACAATTAAAACAACTTTTATTGACATCTTGTCAATATTTACACTCAAAGAGAGTTATAATAGTAAAATAATATAATAATAAATAGGAAAATTATAATATGTACAAAAAGTTATATAATAGAGGATGAGGAGGCATCCTCGGCGCGCGAGTGTTCTCCTCCAGGCGATGAGCGGGTCCTCCACTCCACCGAGCCTAACCTGAACAAAGTGGCGGTAGATCCGTAACTTTTCCGACGCGAGGATGGTCAGGGCCTCGTCCTCAAGGCCGGACCAGAAGATCCAAGCCTGCAGGTCAGGGGTCTAAGAAGGTGTGGTCTATATGAGAGGAAGAGATCGTTGTCCGGCCTTTTTGTCGGTGTCCAGTGGCGGTCATAAAACTCACTAACGACTTCAGAAATTGGACCTCGTCCTGTCTTGGGCGCGGCGGACTCTAAATAAAACTTTATTATCTTGTTTATGATTACATGATGGCAAAACTGGCTTGTTGAATTGTATCTACATTTAAGGGCTGTTTATAATTATATTTCATATGAAAATCTAGTTTATACAGTAGAACCCCTCTGTAAAGGACGTCTTGTTGCAGAAACAAAGTATCCTTTAGAGAGAGGTGTCCTTTTACCAGAGAGTTATTAAATAGTAATTGTTGTGTTGTGCCCGTTGTTTTGTCAATAATCCACTCTGAGTCGTCGGAGCTCCCTTGGTACCGGTTTTATTTATAACCAGTCCCGAAACATAAGGAGAACACCACACAGCCAGACGCGGAGTAACTTCCGCTCGCAGCCGAAACCAAAACCAAACCGCCAGGTTCCAGTCTCGGCCGGTTCCCGCCGCCACACTGGCGCCGCCAGGCGCGAAGTGGCGTGAGGATTCTCGCCTGAACCCTCAACAGTAAAAATTGTAATTTTGACAATGAAAACTATCCTTTATAGAGAGGTGTCCTCTAGCGGGAATGTCTTCTCACAGAGGTGTTACTGTATTGAAATATATATTATATATGTAATAAGCCTGTCGACTCTCTGTAATGTGCTGCTGTGTCGTAATCCTGTCGACTTTATGTGGAAATGCCTGTCGACTCTAATCCTTTGCTGTGATATTTTGGTTTGCTGTATTGAGTCGTGGTGTAAGATGGTGATTGCGCAGTCGTGCTGGTGATTGTGCAGTCGTGGTGGTGATTGTGCAGTCGTGGTGGTGATTGTGCAGTCGTGGTGGTGATTGTGCAGTCGTGGTGGTGATTGTGCAGTCGTGGTGGTGATTGTGCAGTCGTGTTGGTGATTGTGCAGTCGTGATGGTGATTGTGCAGTCGTGGTGGTGATTGTGCAGTCGTGTTGGTGATTGTGCAGTCGTGCTGGTGATTGTGCAGTCGTGGTGGTGATTGTGCAGTCGTGGTGGTGATTGTGCAGTCGTGTTGGTGATTGTGCAGTCGTGATGGTGATTGTGCAGTCGTGGTGGTGATTGTGCAGTCGTGGTGGTGATTGTGCAGTCGTGTTGGTGATTGTGCAGTCGTGGTGGTGATTGTGCAGTCGTGGTGGTGATTGTGCAGTCGTGTTGGTGATTGTGCAGTCGTGCTGGTGATTGTGCAGTCGTGGTGGTGATTGTGCAGTCGTGATGGTGATTGTGCAGTCGTGGTGGTGGTTGTGCAGTCGTGGTGGTGGTTGTGCAGTCGTGATGGTGATTGTGCAGTCGTGGTGGTGATTGTGGTAAAGCACACAGAGACGAATCAAAGGGTAAACCGAGGCATCGGGAGAGAGAACGCCGCGACCTTGCGGCCGGCCACCTACTAACGGACTTTCTGTTCTGCTGCTAACGAACTTTCTAACTGCTGCTAACGAACTTTCCAACGAACTCTGCTATCGAACTTTCTAACTCGCGTCTGCTATGTTGCAACACTCAACCGTCTACTCTCACCTTGACTCTGATTGGCTGCGCGGCAAGCCCTTTGTTAGCTCAGGCGTAACGGCGCGCCTCGGTGTCTAGCGTTTGATCTCAGGTTTTGGTTTTCTATAGTTTTGGCCTTGGTTGCTACGTTCTCTAGATGCCTTTGTATTTATTTGAACACACCAAATCGATACATAAAAAGTTAATGGATTAACAGAGGATTGAGTACAATGATTGAAAGTCAACATAGAGTAGGGGGTGTAAGAAGGGGTGGGGAGTATATACACAGGTATTTTCATCCTTAAATTACCACATATATTGGATGATTATATTTGGATGATTTTCGCCCGGGGAGATTGTGAGACGCCCGTGTCTCAAGTGTAACGCGCGGCTTGCCGCGAAAAGGGATGAGATCCTAGAAAAAGATGGTCGTTTAGCCCATCGAAATATCGAAAATAAAAAGATTATTTATTGAATCCAAGATGTGCCCTTTATGAACATATATTTATATGTATTAAAAATAAAGAAGGCATCTCCTGACCACGAGCACATGTGATTTTTAGATGGCTTAATATCAACACCTGACCCACTTATCTTTTATTTTTTTTCTATTGTTTTTTTTATATATATATGTATAAGAATATTATTTTATTTATAATTATATTTCATAGATTCAAATATTCTGTTAAGTATATCACCAGATATCGCGACTTCCCTTTATATAACCTATTGTTGTTGTTTCCCGTTGGCCTGCTCAAACCTTTTGTAAACTATGTAAATTAGCCTTTCATTTTTTTTATTCTTACGCCTTAAGTCAGGCAGTACTTTATCAAATTCTGTTTTTTATATATTCCTTAATCTCAATTAAAGCGATTTTTGATGACTATTTTTTAATAATATTATTCTATTACCACGACTGCAATATCACATATTCATCTTCTTCTTCTTCTTCTTTCTTATCTCCACTCAATCATATTAGAGTATCAAGTTGTGACCCTCGATGGTGTCTGTTTGACAACCATCATGACTGGGTGAGGTAGAATGCCTTTGTCATTAAGACTGGGAGCACTACTCAGTGGCAGGCCGACTTAGCTCCAAAAGAAATGGCCGCCTCTGACATGAGGAACAGACGACATGTACAGCCGCTCCTAACATGAAGTACAAACGCTGCTCATCCTGTATCCCTGGATCAGGAGACCTTACAGGGCACTGTCAGCGCAGCCCAGGTTTTTTAGCGAGCTTGTTACTGCTCCCCCTCCTCCTTTTTCATCCGGGCTTAGGACCGGCAAAGGCGGAGTTTCACATATTCATGGATTCCAAGATCAAGCAAATTCTCAACAATTCCAATCCTTGAAAACATTAGCAAATCTAATTCTTTATATCAAACAATTTTATCAATGTAATATATATATATGAAACGTATGTAATCAGCTGAAAAAATACGCAGCAAGAAGTTTAAAAGAAGAATAGTTAGTATCTCTTCAACCAAGTACATAAACAGACCTCCAAACACCATAAAAACCCATGTACACTTATACAGTAATGAGATGAGCATTCAATGGTAGTTCTGATGGACACACAACATCTAGAAACATTGTCGAGAACCATTAGAAGCAATTCCCATGTAATTTTCCAGCAACAAACCATCAAATGGATTCCATGACATGGGCAAATTTCCTGAATTGGACCATTAACGCCATGAAATGGGGACAAAGAATGAAATAGATGTTTGGCCTATATTCTAGCAGGAAAAATACATTTTGGGTTTGTTCTAATGAAACCTTCATTCCATTTCTATATAGGTTCTTTACTTTTATAGCAATAGAAATAGGTTATAATTATATATATATATAAATGATAGGAAAAAAATAATAAAAAGGTCAGGTGTTGATATTAAAAATAAAAATGGCATATCCTGACCAGGAGCACATGTGCTTTACAGAAGGCAGAACGCCATCTGATGGAAAAGAAATCAACTAAACATTGATTTAGCCTGTTCCCTGATATTTGGCCAACCCATTTTCTTGATAAATCAAGTTCGTGGATGGCTTTTCTTGATTTATCAAGAAATTGGGTTGGCCAAATATCAGGGAACAAGCTAAATCAATGTTTAGTTGATTTCTGTTCCACCAGATGGCGTTCTGCCTTCTGTAAAGCACATGTGCTCCTGGTCAGGATATGCCTTTTTTTATTTTTAATTATATATATGTGTCATAATATTCGGAAATACAGTTAAACCTGTCTATAGCACCCCCTCTAAATAGCGCCTTCCTCTCTATAGCGCCCGATTTTAAAGATTAAAATGTAAACATTTTATTTTAAAAGTGACCTGTCTATAGCACCCCCTCTCTATAGCACCCTATTTTGGTGAATTCCAAGAGGGGAGCGCTATAGACAGGTTTAACTGTATATAAATAAAATGGCCTGTGTGGGAGTACAAGGGAAAATAGCCGGGTTAAAACAACCCCCTTGGTAAACAAGTGGCAAGTCTTCATTCTCCCCTAGGGGATTTATCTTACTTAAATCGGTTTAAAAGCGGCTGGATGTGATGATCAAGGGACAGTTCTCACCGAGGTAGTCTCGACGCCAGTTGTTCCCAGGGTGGTCCTTCTATCTTTCCTCCCCGATCTATTTCCTCTCGGAGCCTCTGTCTCCTGTGTGTACCCAATCACTCAACCACCGCGACTGCTTCTTACCACCATGCCACACTACAGTTATCCAACTGGATAAACTACATCACAACATATATATATATAGGAGATAAAAGTTAATAATTTTTTTGTGTTTAAGGTAAATAAACAGTTGTTTATATGTATTATATTTAAATCTTATTAAGGAGAGAAAAAGGTAATAAAAGTAATTATATTGGTTCGAATTGGGTTTATATTGGTGTTTTTTTTTTTATATGGAAAAAAATTATAAAAAAGAAAAAAGAAAATTTAACAACAAAATTATAACAACGTAACGTCTACTATATAATACAATTCCCTATTTATCTAAAATATTACTATTATTTCAAGTTTTAAATATAGTGAAATAGATGTGTTTTATCCTTTAGGATATGTGGCATGTTGGTTAAAATGTCTAAAATGGCATATCTTGACCGTGCTCACATGAGCATCTCTAGATAGCATAACGCCATCTAGTGGAACAAAAATAAACTAAAAGTATATTTAAATTGTTCAGTGATATTTGGCCAATCCAAATTCTTGATAAATCAAGAAAAGTCAACCACGAACGTAGGCTGTTGGCCCTCGTCAGCGTGGTGCAGACTGTACCTCTACCACTAAATATTAATGTAATAATTTTATATACACAAAGAAAAGTAATGTTAAAATATTTATAATTTTCAGTGATAGAGGGTGCTAAGTTAAGATGACGATATCTTAATACTTTCTTTTATTTATGTCGAAGTGTCAAAAAGGATTTCAATTCTAGACAAGAATAATATCTTTATAGTGTCATTTTCAAACATACAGTACACTCTCATGGACAAAATTTAAGGAAGTGGAAAGTCTTTGATGTCGCCTGTTGTCAGTTTATTTTTAAGGAGACAGAGGTTGTTCACACTTGGTTATCTCTTGTGTCGTCAATAAAGGTCACTGTAATATCTTTCAGAGTTATTGTCTGAATTCCGATATACATGCTAAAAGGTACAACTTCCTTAAGTTTTGTCCATGAATGTAGTTCACACTTGGTTATCTCTTGTGTCGTCAATAAAGGTCACTGTCATATCTTTCAGAGTTATTGTCTGAATCCCGATATACATGCTGAAAGGTACAACTTCCTTAAGTTTTGTCCATGAGTGTAGTTCACACTTGGTTATCTCTTGTGTCGTCAATAAAGGTCACTGTCATATCTTTCAGAGTTATTGTCTGAATCCCTATATACATGCAAAAAGGTACGACTTCCTTAAGTTTTGTCCATGAGTGTAGTTCACACTTGGTTATCTCGTGTGTCGTCAATAAAGGTCACTGTCATATCTTTCAGAGTTATTGTCTGAATTCCGATATACATGCTGAAAGGTACAACTTCCTTAAGTTTTGTCCATGAGTGTAGTTCACACTTGGTTATCTCGTGTGTCTTCAATAAAGGTCACTGTAATATCTTTCAGAGTTATTGTCTGAATCCCGACATACATGCTGAAAGGTACAACTTCCTTAAGTTTTGTCCATGAGTGTAGTTCACACTTGGTTATCTCTTGTGTCGTCAATAAAGGTCACTGTAATATCTTTCAGAGTTGTTGTCTGAATCCCGTAATACATGCTAAAAGGTACAACTTCTTTAATTATCTAGAAAAACAAATGTCGTCTCTCCCGTCAAAATAAACGTCAAAACCAGACGCCATCTATTGACCGTCGCCGCAAACTCAGGTCGGTGACAAAGCCACAACACCAGCTTTGGCAGAATAAGAAGCGTCCACCTGGAGACCATGGTTTCGGGCTAATGGCCCTCATCAGTCTAGGCAGACTTTATTCCATGAGAGAGAGAGAGAGAGAGAGAGAGATCCACAATGGATCAAATGGAATCTTCACAATCCTCCAAAGAAGTGTTTAGTTGGCAAAGTGGCTAGGTCAAATTTCCTTTTGTTTTGTCCATGAGTGTAACAAAACACCAGACTACACAACTATGATTTTCACCTAATTACGATGTCTGACAGTTAAAGCAATGTCAGACCAATATGTGCAGTAGGATCCCCCACGCTGTCCTGTACTGAGGCATGTGTGTGTGTCTACAGCTCAGCTACAAGATAATGATCGCCAAGTTACTCCAAGAAATCGAGGACCTCCGAAGACGGGTAGAAAACACCAAGCTAAAGTACTCGGCCGAAATTAAGGTAAGAGAATCTCGCTGGTCAATGTGCATCTTATCTTGTCCCAAGTACCCATGACAATCATTGGTGGATAGTCTTCTTTCTTATATCCACTCAATCATATTCGAATATCAAGCCTGTATAGATTTAGATTTTTATGGTGTCTGTTGGGAATGAGTAGAGCTCATTAATGGATGAGTCAATACAGTCAATGATGTAGTTTTGGGTTGTAGGTTGGGAATTGCACTTAGTACATAGTGGGAAAACCTTGCAACCATTCTGGAAAGTTATTGTCTTAGATGAACAAATTATGTCTGGAGAAATCAAGGAAGGTTGTTCTCTTCTTCTTTCTAATCTTCACTCAATCATATTAGGGTATCAAGCCTCTAGTGCTTGTTGATGGGGTCTGCTGGGGATGAGTAGAGCTCATCAATGGATGAGTGAATAGAGTCATTGATGTAGTTCAGGGTTTCAGGTTGAGAATTGCATTTAGTACATAGTGGGAAAACCTTGCAACCATTCTGGAAAGTCATTGTCCGTTGATGACCAGACTTAAGTCTAGAAATCAAGGACTGTTGTTCTCTTGGGAGGACAGAATTGATGCTTGTCCCTCCTGCTCTGTACCAATCAAGTGCAGCAGTAGATTTCTATTCTTGCTGGCATTGGATCTTGAAGGTACGGAGAGGTCTCTTTCATCTAGTTGGGTGGTAGATTCTCTGAACTCTGGGTGGCCAAAAGCTCCATATTTTTACAGACTCTGCTAGTTCATTTTGGTAGATAATTAATGACTGTAATTGCTATATATGTCTACCTATGTGAAATCGGATTCGTTCTTGCAAGATGTCAGAGGCCATTTTGTTATTCTCATTGAAGGATCAGTAAGAGTCGAAGGACATTGTCATATCTGCAATATCTAGAGTAATAATTTGTAGATATCCACACCTCTAGTAGATATCTCAGCTTTTCCACTATACTCTCATTTTATCGTAAAGATAGAGGCTGCCTGGCCGGCATTCATAGTTCTTCAAATTGTAGATATTTCGGTCAGTAAACCTTTTTTTATTGTCTCAAATTACAATAAAAAATATTGTTACGACGCTTCTCAGCCGTCGATGTTTGCGTTCAAGGTTTCTAAGAAGACAAAGTGGATTCTTTGTGGATACAGCTTAGTACGGTATATTTATTATAAGAGTTTTAAATAGTAGATAAGTAACTATATACAGTAGATGAACTTGCCTTCATTGTCCGCCCCATGTAGGTTCCTCCTCGTCCTTCCTTGAGCCCGTCCTCTCGTTGTTGATCCGCAAGGTCCCACTCCTCGGGACAATTCCCCTAGCCAACTTGTCGCGTCTGTCGTCCCTGCCGTTATCTCCCCGACTGTCCAGCTGCCGCCCCCTCCTCTGGAATCTATCAATAAACACTTCCTTGTGGAGGGGGCCCTGCATACCTTCTTTACTGACTTTTCCCACATCTTCTCTTCCTCTTCTTTGCTGCACCGCTTCAATATTTACTGGCCGAAGTATCTTTAATTTGAAGAAGTCTTATTTTAGATTATATAAAAGGGCGTACATGGATCTGTAAAGAATGTGCACTGTGCAATAAATTGATAAAGAGGAAGCAATCTCTCGAAATATTTTGAGAAGAAATGTTTTTTTTTTTTTCTTACAGATCCAGGTACGCCCTTTTATATAATCTTAATTAATGGATCGCCTTTTGACTCAAATCTTATTTTAGATATGTCCCACACTTTATATCTTTATATTTACACCTTGTATATATATTCCATTTTGTCATTTTGATTGAAACCTCAACGTCATAAATTCAAATATTCTTTATCACAGTAACCTTTTTTAACTCCGCCTTTGCCGGTCCCAAGCCCGGATGAAAAAGGAGGATCGGGAGCAGTAACAAGCTCGCTAAAAAAAACCTGGGCTCAGCTGGCCTGGCTGATAGTACACTGTAAGGCCTCCTAATCCAGGGATACAAGATGAGCAGCGTTTGTACTCCATGTTAGGAGCGGCTGCACATGGCGTCTGTTCCTCATGTCAGAGTGGCCATTTCTTTTGGAGCCAAGTCGGCCTGCCACTGAGTAGTGCTCCCAGTCTTAATGACAAAGGCAGATGCATTCTACTTCACCCAATCATGATGGTTGTCAAATCTCAATCATCAAAGTCTCAAGCTTTACAAGCTTGACACCCAAATATGATTGAGTGGAGATAAGGAAGAAGAAGACGGTACCTTTTTGTACGTATATCAAATCTTCCTTTCAAAATTTATTTTTGCTACGTCTCTCTATTTCGTTTTTTCTTTCTTTCATAATATCCTTGATGCATCTTCCTTCTTTCAAATACATTTATCCTTATTATCTCTAAGAAAAAAGGATCATATCAAAATATCACGTAAATATATATACTTATTGTGAATATTTCTTAGAATTAAAGATACTACGGCCAGTAAATATTTTAATATATACTGCTTGAAGTATCTTTAATTCTATGAATTATGATTTTTTTTACATTTTATTAATCAACCAGGCGTGATATTGAAATATTTGCGCCTAATACAGAGGAAACAAACAAAACAACAAACAAATTAGAACTTAGAATTATATATTTACAAATTTACATGTATTATTCTACAGAGTTCATAAAATTTATATAGACAAAGGGGCTGATGTAAGAGAGTTGGATCATTTAGATCAGGAAACAATCGATGTCTCACTTCTGTAAAGTTCGGACAGTCATAGATAAGGTGAAGAGCAGTTTGTTCAGTTTCTCCGCAGGAACAATTTTGTGTTTCTGATAGACCTCTTTTATGTAAGTATTTCTGGAATTTTCTGTGTGATGTGACAAATTGAGAGACTATGAACTATGAATTCCATCCGGGCAACCTCTTAGTTCTGGATATACAGTGGTACCTCGACATACGAGTTTAATTCGTTCCGCAACCTTGTTCGTATCTTGAATTACTCGTATCTCGAAGCAAATTTCCCCATACAAAACAATTGAACTACCATTAATCCGTTCCAACCTCCAAAATGTCACCCCAGTTATTTTTGTTACGTGGTTTTAAATAATAAAAACGTATTTATAAATATCAAATATTTATTGCACAAAAACAAAAAAGAGAATGTAAAGAAATAAATTAGATATCCTCACTGGTCTTTACCTTTTTCGCTACATTTTTCTCGCTTTCACCTGTAGGCCGTTTAGAAAAAAACATGTCCAAGGAGGTTTGTTTCTTCCTCCCTCTCAGAATGTTTTTATGTAATCCTCAGCTGCCTTCATATCTGAACTTGCTGCCTCACCATGTCTGACAACGGAGTGAATACCGCTCCTCTTTTTAAAATTCTCAAACCAGCACCGGCTGGCTTTAAATGACTCTTCCGATGCCTCGTCGATGGAAGTCTGCGGGGTTTGCTTCAGCAAATCTCCGTAGATCGCTCTTGCCTTCTCACAAATGATGGTCTGCGTCAAGGTATCTCCTTGGAGCTGCTTTTCTGTCACCCACACCATCAGCAGTTTCTCCATATTTTCATGAAGGGAGGTTCGCAGCTTGAAAATTATCGTAAGGCCCTTAGCCGGCGTTACACTCTTTATCGACTCCTTCCGTTTAAGCACAGAACATATCATGGACGTACTACGGCCATACTGCCTCGACAAGTCAACAACTCGAACACCTTGCTCATGTTTTTCTATAATTTCACGTTTTAATTGAATACTCATCATCTTTTTCTTAGCACTTGACTTTTTACAAGCTTTCTTCCGATCCATGGTTATAAAAATAAATGAACTAAAACTGTAAATGTAAACGCAACACAAAACGCGAACACAAAACACAACTTATCACAGCGGAAGCACGCTGCTAACTGATCGTGATGGCGCGACTGCGTGTTACTACCTGTTGTGTTTTAACTTTAAAAGCACACCAAAATATAATAAACTTGAATTTGTTTATTCAAGTCTCAAAAAACAAAGCTTTGCATATAGAACAAATAATAATGAAGAAGAAGAAAGAAACATTTTAGGAAAAGCAAAAACAAAACAAAAGTACTGGTCAAAAAGAAACATTTAAAATCACAGATAAATATCTTCAACACTACCGAACCGAACTCGTATCTCGAATTTCGCTCGTAACTAAAAGCAAAAAATCACTTGCTCGTCGGCTCGTATCTCGAAAAACTCGTATGTTGGGGCGCTCGTATGTCGAGGTACCACTGTAGTTTGTTTGGCCTATGTTTTCTGGATTGTAATAAGAAAAATTCTGGAAAGGATCAAGATTACAAATCTTTGTAAAAGACATCTCCATATGAATATATTGTAACAAATTATTTATTCATTTTATTATTTTTATTAACAGAGTGGTCATTTTTATGTTTATATTTTGTTACTCTGTAAATCTCCCTCGTGGCTTATCTTTTGTTTACCATTCATAGTTTGTCCTTGCCTGAAATAAATTGTCTCCTCCTGAAGATTTTGTCTTCCCTAATTTTCCACGTGGCAATATACCAACACCTTGGTATCCATAACGATGAGCCTCTCTCTGTACCACATTGAGATCCATCATCTTGAAGCATGTATGGTTGAATTTTCTTGTTGATTCAAGAAAGCGAATTGTCCACAATTTCCGTAAATCAAAAAAGAAAATTAACTTTTAGTTTATATTGTTCTCAATAGATGGCGGTATGTTATCAACAACATTTATTTGTTTCTTTTAAAAAATAGACACTTCGGCTAGTTGAAGTTTTATTTTCTCAACAAATAACTTTTGTCCTCGTTAGAAGAAATAAAAATAAAGCATTTGGCAAGGCAAAAAAAAAAAGTTAAATCCTATTACCTCATTTTAAGAAAATCGTACAGTCTTGAAATTCTGGTCACTCCAGCAATATATGTCATTACGTTTTATCACTAAGGTCATAGACATTTACAAATGGAGTTAATATAGTTATCTTTGTTGGAGATTGGTCTATGGCATAGTTAGATCTTAAAAGCACGAATGTTTCTTTTATACATAATACAAACTTCTACTGCCCTTACTGCGATGAAAAATATATATTGGGAGGGCTTGGCTCATCAGTGGTGAACCCTCCCAGCGGTTTCGCCAATTTAATCCACCAGACCGCTTCTCAGAGCTCTAATACTGTATTGGACGATTCTGCTTATATACGCAGCACTGAAGGATGGAATCTCAGAAATGGTTTTCAAGAAAACTATGGACATAAGCTTATAGGACAGTAGAATTACATTCAAATATTTTAAATTTAATTTTTAAGTTAACTTTTAAATCCTTTCATTTTATATGTATTGATGGCGCGTTATTGATTTGTGATAGATCATTTTGCTTCATTTTAAGAAAATCGTACAACCTTGAAATGCTAGTCACTTGATCGACATTTGTCATTAGGTTTTATCACTAAGATCATAGACATTTTGATTCCTTTACAACTTGAATTAATTTCAAGAAGCTCTCTCTGAGTTTAAGGTTGATGATGATTTAGTGGTGTCCGCGGTTCTATACCGCTATGACAGAGAACCACTCGTCGATGATCTCTCGCCTGGAAACAGGAAAATTCTGTACGAATTCCTCAACGGTGCAATTGAGCACGTTGGGGACAAAAACCCCTTTATAAGTACGGGCCTTTCCGAACTCAGGGCGGCTTTAAGCATTTGAGATGATTCAGATGTCCCTTCAGAGAGGGATCGTGTCTGATATAAATATTTATACACATTTATATATTATATTTATATTTTTAATTAAAAAGGCATATATTGGATCAAAATATCATTTATTTTACCAATATTTCAGTTGGCTGAATGCCAACCTTTATCAAGGTGTTATAACATATTTAATGTGTGTCAACAACAAACTCAGTGCCAGTTGTTGACACACATTAAATATGTTATAATACTTTGATAAAGGTTGGCGTTCAGCCAACTGAAATATTGGTAAAATAAATGATATTTTGATCCAATATATGCCTCTTTAATTAAAGATTTATTTATGGATTGCTATATTTTCAAAACATTTATATATATTTATTATTTTCTTTTATAACTCTGTATTATAATTTTTTTCTTTCACTTGGTACTATATAATTTTATATAGGCGATTAATAAAATTTGTTTCAATCTCAATCTCTCTGGTTAAGCTAACATCCAGGATATGTTATAGGATCATCTCAAGCGTTATATAGGGTAGTTAAAATATCAAAAAAAAATATTTTTTTTAATTCCAAAATATTATATCTACTTATATATATGAAAAATATAGTACAAATGTGATATTGTACTGGGATAAGGTGCAAAAATTCGAAAAGAAAAAAAAGACATCTCCTTATCGTGCAACTGAAAGTTGTGGCTGGCGCCATCTATCGGAATAAATATCAACTATTCTTTGATTTTTAATTATTCCCAGAATTGGACAAATACCCATTCTTGATTATTCAAGAAAAGCTATTCAGGTACAAATAGTTGATATTTATTCCGATAGATGACGCCATCCATCAGCAACTTTCAGTTGCACGATAAGAATATCCCTTTTTTTTTTGCTTTCTGAATTTATATATATATATATATATATATTAAAAATAAAGATGGCATCTCCTGACCACGAGCACATGTGCTTTTTAGATGGCAGAGCGCCATCTAGTTCGTGGATGGCTTTTCTTGATTTATCAAGAAATTGGGTTGGCCAAATATCACGGAGCAAGCTAAATAAACGTTTAGTTTATTTTTGCTCCACTAGATGGCGCTCTGCCATCTAAAAAGCACATGTGCTCGTGGTCAGGAGATGCCATCTTTATTTTTAATATCAACACCTGACCCACTTATCTTTTATTTTTTTCTATTGTTTTTTCATATATATATATGTTATAATTATGATGCATTAGCGTGCCATCTGTTGTGATAATTCGAAACTATTATTGCAGTAAGGGCATTAGAAATTGTTTAATTTTAAAAAGAATCATACGCGTGTCTATAATAGTTTCGAATTTTCATGTTATAATTATAGTGAGATTTGGGAAATATAAAACTGATAGATATTTCATATGACTGTTCAATATTATATATAATTTAAATAATGACCGGTCAATATAATTATTCTTTTTATCATCATCTTCCTACATCTTTTGTTTCTGGCTTTCGGTAAATAATGACCGCGTTGTGGTTAGACTTTATAATTAAATTTGTTACACTATTAACTATACTATATTAAATATAATACTATAATAAATACTATATATTAAATACTATTAATTTTGTCTAAATAAATACATATAAAAAAAGGATTAATGCGAGTTACAATAATTTGTTAACAACGACGAGGTAACCTTAAATACACAACAAAAACTCAATATTATAAATAGATTTTAGAAGATGGGGGCCAATGGTAGAAGCATATTCAACAAGGGGAACTGGTGTGTTGCCAGATCAACGCTCTAATGCAAGCACAACTGACCCGCTTGAGCTTCGCTGCCCGACGCCGCTTCTAAAACGTCGCTTCTTGTGTGCGCAGCTGCATCTACAAGCCAGTAGAGATGTCAAGGTGCTTAGAGAAGAATTGCTGAAGAAGAAAATTCAGGTGACTTTGACCCGTAATCAAGAACAAGCTTTCAACTCCAAAGGCATTCGTGATAATTATTTTATCAGTGCTGTTTAACATTTGCCTTTCATAGACTTTCATCTGACCATTTCTTCAATATTGGTACACTTTCTGTGTGCTTGGTTCTTCTTGGATGATTCTTCTTTCTTGTAGATATATGATGACGAAATTAAGCTTTTGAAATGCCACAGATTTCTGGAGTTTTAGTTGATGCAATGATGAACTGTGAAATATGCTTCTGCATAGAGTGAAATTAGATATATATATATATAGTTATTGTGTGCGTTTTTTAAATATAAATTCTTAATAGTTTCATGAATTTTCGCTGCTTGTATAAAATTGTCAACAATATTTATAAGTTTAAGCATAAATATTGCATACATACACACGAATTATAAAAAAAAAAGCCATAAATGTATATTTAAAAAATTTAAATTAACATCATTTAAATTGAAGTATTATACATGATATTTTGTTATGCCGTGTTTTGAATCTTTTTTTTTTTTTTTTGTAATTTTTCTTGTAGATTCCCCCTCTTTTTAAGCCTATATATTCAACAAAATTAGCCTTTAAGAATTGTTTATTTGATGGTGTATATCTTTCAATATATAAATATGCGTGGTGTATGCCTCATATTATCAAAAGTATCTAATGAATAAGACTATCAAATTGACTTCTATATGGCTATTGCTCGAAATTTCATGCGTTAAAAACTATTCTATATTTCTAATTAATGTGTACAAAAATTCAGATTTTTTTTTTTTTGCCAAAATTGATTATAAATTTAAAATCTATATGTTGCTTCGATATTTTTTCTCCGAAATTATTTTTTCTAAGATATATTTATAATGTTGAGTTTAATATTTCCCAAATTTCACTATAATTATAACATATATAAATAGATATAATATTTTGGCACTTTAATATTTTATTTTGAGATATTTCTAAATAACCCTATATATTTTGTGAAATAATTTGTATTAAAAGAGAGAGCATTTTTGACTTTTTAAATACAAGTTTAATTCATATTTGAAACGTCCAACCTTTAAAATCCTCGTTTGATATTTTTCAAAAATTTACCTCCATATAACATTTCTTAGACCGATTTAAAATACAAAAATGTATAAGTTCCTATATAAAAGCGTAATTTTTATAAAATGAAATAAATATATATTTATAATATTTTCTAATAAAACTCTTGTTTCTATTTGACACTTGTACTTTATGTTTTATTAATTTAGAATGTTCAAATATATATATAATATTTTTCAAATATAATTGCTTAAACTATCTCTTCGCAAACCTATATATTTTAGTTTTACACTAAAGCGAAGAAAATATTAACCTTAAACTTTTGAAATATATCTTTGAAATTATATATTTACCCCCAAATTTATCTATATTGATACAACTTTCAAAAAATATATTTTGTGTGTAAATATCCGTCCCCCTTTTCATGTTTTGAATAAATATATTTTATGAAGCACCAAAATATATTAATGGCTGCCAAAACATTATTGTAAATAAAATAATGGATAAATTATCAAAATATCTATGTATTTATATATGTTAGTTGTACTTCGTAACCACCTACCAATGGCAATATATATATATACATTTCCCCCTATATATATATATTTATATTAATCGATATAATATTATATATATACATATAAAGCACTACCACTTCTATTGTTAATGTAATTACGAAAATTTGTCTTGTCAGATAGTTTAAGATAGGGGAGACTTTTGAAATTATTCATTCAATGAAATATTTTTTATTATATTTGACCAATAAATCACTTTTTTTCACACATAAGATGGGATCAATACTTAATTTATATAATCGAAGTAAAAGAGTTATTTTTCTAAATATATATTTATATTATTTATTTATTTATTATTTTATCTGCTCTCTTCTTTTTAAATGCCAATTTTGTCTTGCAACGTCCCAAAATGCTACATATTAAATGTAATAAATAATATTACATTAAGCTATTTTTTATAATTATCTATATTATTAGTAAAATGAGCAAATACTTCTGTATTTTGACTCAATTTGTGCGGAAAAAATAATCTATATTTAAAGGTGATGCTCTTCCAAAATTTTTGTCTTGAAAATATATATGATAAAACTTTTTTATTTTTAATAAGTTCATTTTATTCTAGCTCAGGGAAAAGTTGCAGTAAGTTAATTTTTGCTTGCGTTTGTCAACTACCAAAATTTTCCAATTTTTATTCAATTATTAATCTTTCGTACCAATTCGCTTTCGTATCTTTACTTTTACTTTTAAAATATATGAAATAATAATTATTTTTGATATTCTAAGAGAATATAATTCGACACTGAAATCTATTGATGGGTGTTTATAATGCTTTATTTTATCTTCCATTATGAATCTTAAACTAATTAATATCTATTGAAACACAAAGAAAACATATATTGAACAGTACTATGAATATGTTATATGTATTTTTTACCTACCAGTATCTCTTTTGATGCATAGTATTAAGGTATTTTAGAACACGCCTAACTTTAACCTCTCTCTATACACCCTTGCACTCGCGTTACTCTAAACTATTATTAGTTAAATTGATCTCTATTCATATCTTTTTCTTCTGCATTCTGAAACGTAGCTCTTTCTCAATATCAGATATGTATTATTCGAATTGAGACGCACATGTACACTTCAAGTATTTAGAACTGCCATTTTGATTTTATTTAATTCTTTGTATCATTTATATAATCTATCCCAAATATTTTTTTGATTTTATTGAATAAAACTATTTTAAATTAACATCTCTTGAGGTTTCTCATAACAAAAATTACACAATTTTAATAAACGATTCTTCGATATATTTTTATACTTATTTTATAAGAGAAAATTGATATACAGGGTGGTTCGGGACTTTTTCATGGGCCACCCTGTTCTATATTATACCCACACAGCTTTATTAAGACCACCAGTCTTATACAGATTCACCACAGGAAGAAAGGAAGCATAGATCGAGCTCCTATACTCCAGGCAGCACAGAACCCAACAACAGCCCCTACAGGTCCGACGCAGGTTCCTTCGTGCATACGTCATGGTTAGAGTAGCTTTGAAAAGGCGAGTATGGAATCAGTCGCGTTCTAGTCTTCGCTTTCCTCGTCCAAATGGACCACGACATTTGGCGATTCTATTAATCTCCTACGAACGGTGACTGCGGCCTTGTAGAATTTATATAAACCAAAGAGAAGACCTTGATCAAACATCATTCATCCAGTTATATATTTGTTGACTATCGAATTGAGACAAGGATAAATCACCCAAGAGTTACCCTCTCTGTTTCTCCAAGCAACCAAATATTGTATGCATGATTTCATCTTGTATTCTGCTATTACATAGATCACAAGATAAGGACAGTCAGTCTTCCAGCGCTTTGATCGATTTTCTGGGAATAACTCCCATAGCAGTCTCAGTTGCGCAATAAGTATTTTAATTGCCAGAGAAGTATTTGTGAGTAGATATAGCTCTGCTGTTATTGAAATTTTTAAGTATTTGAAGTGAGTGTAATGAGAGGTACTTAAGATTTGCGCTTTGTAATTTTGAATACTTTGTTCAGATGCTATTCGAGTATATATTATATAAAAGATATAAAAACATTTCGCACAAACACAAAGATTTGTTTATTAACAAAGGTTTTTTTATTACACAAACGTATCGAGAAAGGTTTTAATATTTTATGTAATATAACCTCATGAACACAACTTAAGGAAATGGATAGTCTTTGGCGTCGCAGAACGTATGTTTTTTGCTTTTTTGAAGGAGACAGAGGTTGTTCTCACTTGGTTATCTCGTGTGTCTTCAATAAAGGTCACTGTAATATATTTCAGAGTTATTGTCTGAATCCCGATATACATGCTAAAAGGTACAACTTCCTTAAGTTTTGTCCATGAGTGTAGTTCACACTTGGTTATCTCGTGTGTCTTCAATAAAGGTCACTGTCATATATTTCAGAGTTATTGTCTAAATCCCGATATACATGCTAAAAGGTACAACTTCCTTAACTTTTGTCCACGAGTGTAATTCACACTTGGTTATCTCGTGTTTTTTGCAATAAAGGTCACTGTAATATCTTTCGGAGTTATTGTCTGAATCCCGATATACATGCTAAAAGGTACAACTTCCTTAAGTTTTGTCCATGAGTGTATTTCACACTTGGTTATCTCGTGTGTCTTCAATAAAGGTCACTGTCATATATTTCAGAGTTATTGTCTAAATCCCGATATACATGCTAAAAGGTACAACTTCCTTAACTTTTGTCCACGAGTGTAATTCACACTTGGTTATCTCGTGTTTTTTGCAATAAAGGTCACTGTAATATCTTTCGGAGTTATTGTCTGAATCCCGATATACATGCTAAAAGGTACAACTTCCTTAAGTTTTATCCATGAGTGTAGTTCACACTTGGTTATCTCGTGTGTCTTCAATAAAGGTCACTGTCATATATTTCAGAGTTATTGTCTAAATCCCGATATACATGCTAAAATGTACAACTTCCTTAAGTTTTGTCCACGAGTGTAATTCACACTTGGTTATCTCGTGTTTTTTGCAATAAAGGTCACTGTAATATCTTTCAGAGTTATTGTCTGAATCCCGATATACATGCTAAAAGTACAACTTCCTTAAGTTTTGCCCATGAGTGTAGTTCACACTTGGTTATCTCGTGTGTCTTCAATAAAGGTCACTGTAATATCTTTCATAGTTATTGTCTGAATCCCGATATACATGCTAAAAGTACAACTTCCTTAAGTTTTGCCCATGAGTGTAGTTCACACTTGGTTATCTCGTGTGTCTTCAATAAAGGTCACTGTAATATCTTTCATAGTTATTGTCTGAATCCCGATATCATGCTAAAAGATAGAACTTCCTTAAGTTTTCAATAAAGGTCACTGTAATATCTTTCAGAGTTATTGTCTCAATCCCGATATACATGCTGAAAGGTACAATTTCTTCAAGTTTTGTCCATGAGTGTAGTTCACACTTGGTTATCTCGTGTGTCTTCAATAAATCACTGTAATATCTTTCAGAGTTATTGTCGTAATCCCGATATACATGCTAAAAGGTACAACTTCCTTGAGTTTTGTCCATGAGTGTAGTTCACACTTGGTTATCTTCTGTGTCTTCAATAAAGGTCACTCTAATATCTTTCAGAGTTATTGTCTGAATCCCGATATACATGCCAAAATGTACAACTTCCTTAAGTTTTGTCCATGAATGTAGTTCACACTTGGTTATCTCGTGTGTCTTCAATAAATCACTGTAATATCTTTCAGAGTTATTGTCTGAATCCCGATATACATGCCAAAATGTACAACTTCCTTATGTTTTGTCCATGAGTGTAGTTCACACTTGGTTATCTTCTGTGTCTTCAATAAAGGTCACTGTAATATCTTTCAGAGTTATTGTCTGGATCCCGATATACATGCTAAAAGGTACAACTTCCTTAAGTTTTGTCCATGAGTGTAGTTCACACTTGGTTACTTCGTGTGTCTTCAATAAATCATTGTAATATCTTTCGGAGTTATTGTCTGAATCCCGATATACAAGCTAAAAGGTACAACTTCCTTAAGTTTTGTCCATGAATGTAGTTCACACTTGGTTATCTCGCGTGTCTTCAATAAATCACTGTAATAGCTTTCAGAGTTATTATCTGAATCCCGATATACAACAACAACAACAAAAAGCTTTAATAAGACCTTTTAGTCTTATACAGATTCTCCAAGCAGAAATGTAGGATACATGCAGGAAAAATATTAATAGTACCTTAAAAAAAATCGTAATATGAAATTTATATACAGGAAAAATTAATTAAGACAATCAAGCTAATAAATAGATTAATTTAGGTAAATTGGAGGAAAAGAAATTTATTATACATGGATTTACTACGGATTTTCTCCAAAATAATAAATTAAGAAAAGTAAAAGCTAATCACAATCAATATTGATAATGAAATTTATATGCAAGAAAACCTAATTAAGACAATTGAGCTCATAAACAGATTTGTAAGGGTAAATCCGAGAAGGAATCCCGATATATATGCTAAAAGACATAATTTCTTTAAGTTTTGTCTATGAGTGTGTGTGTATCTACAATATGTCAGGATGAACGAGCGGTCTAAAGCGCTTCGTTCAGTTCGCAGTCTAATCTTGTAGGCGTGGGTTCGAATCTCACTTCTTACAATCTTTTTGGGGGTCGGTGGAAGAATGGTCTAAACCGTTGGTTTTCAACCGCTACAACCCGGGGTGGATTGGAAACATTGTGGGAATATATAGGCCATTTGTTTCATTTGAACAAAATACGCGAATTTATTTTGTGAAACTGTGTGTAGAACTATATTGAAACATTCGATAACAAATTGTCTAAAAGAAAATCTTTATTTTCCATATTTTCTGATTTAAAATAAAATGCTCCAATGGCCTCCGATTCTTACAAAAGTCTAACCTCCACCAGCGAGTGAAAGTAACAAAACTGGGTACTGGCACATTTGTAAATGCAATGTCGAACTGCTTTTCACATGTGTAGACATATGGTGCACTTACAGTAAAAGCAGTCGTCTACTTCTACCCACCATGTTTATCATGTAGAGTATGTAGATATGTATATACAGCATTTGACAATACCGCGACATGTCACGACGTAGGTACCTCTTAGACAGGGCTGCCGTCCCGAGGGTTGTATGGGGGAGAGATTTCTTATGGCGCTCACCTATGTCCTTCCTCACCTTTGTCGACCCCAAGGCTGGAACTAAATATGTCAATGAATCCTCTCAAACCTAACTCTATATCGTGTCTATGCTAACACCTCGGTATAAGCAACGGCATTGACTCTGGAACCTGGGGTAAAAAATGTAGTCATCACATCACCTTCACTACTAACAACACCAAGAACAATCAATGATGCTGGAAATTTGGTATGCATGACCGTAGGTACCTTATTAGGGATTTTACAAAGCCACTGATCGTTTTTGCGGCTCACCTTCTGGTCCTGAACAAAGTTTTTCTCTCTCTCTCTCGTCTGAGAAACCCCAGATCATTCCTAGCTCCTCAGGATATTTGAGCTTGTTCAGAAGGCGCTTGGCTCTCATCAATCGGTTCACTTTGGTTCTTTTGGACATGAACTGTCCTCTCAGCATCACGTTTGATTTGTAACTGAGGTCCTCATGAACCACACGTCGGATGGTAGCCTCATCAACCTGCAGCTCTCTGGCGAGTGCCCTCATCAACTTCCCAGGGTCCTCATCGATGACAGCTTGGACATGGCTTATAAGGTCTGGCGTCCTGATACTGTCAGAACATCGACAATGTCGTTTCCTTTGCGAAACATCCGGCACATCACCCTTTGCAGCGCTACCAATTCTTTCCGAACTTTGAAAACAAATGATCGGGCGACTTTCAAGAATGCAACAGTTCCTGAATCGGTGTGTCCTGCAGCCAAGAAGACAATAACTGCATGTCTCTTCATTTCTTGTATAAGATTAGATTCTGCCATGTCTCTATCTGCAACAGAAAACAACAATGTTACTATAACACATAGGAAAGTGTGGCACCTATATTGTGTATTCTCAAATAGATACCGCATCCTGTATATTTGGTGGTAAAATGGCACACACCCCGCGACCAGAAAATATCTTCATTAAAGTTTAGCAGAATAGCATACATCGTTGTAAAATATGGAAAAATAAAGATTTTCTTTTAGACAAAGTTAAAATTTGCTATCGAATGCTTCAATATAGTTCTACATACAGTTTCACAGAATCAAATCACGTATTTTTGTTCAAATAAAACAAATGGCCTATGTATTTCCGTAATGTTTCCAATCCACCATGTTTATAGTATCTGAATGCACGGATATTTAGCTACCTAGCACGTTCTCCAACTTGAGCTCAAAATTTCACGAGAAATGGTAAAACCTTTCTTTATAAATATATCAACAATTTACTTCACATTCAAGAAATTTTTATCCCACTTTCTAAATTCATCAGTATATAAATAAGATTTTTTGTGTAAATTATTTTTTTTAGAAGAATTCAAAATAGAGCGGTCAGTGTTATTGGCTTTTATTATTAATTTCAGTAGAAGAATTAGCTTAAAATCTCCTATCAAGCGTCAACCTATAAACCGAATTTTATTTGATTATTTACTTCAAATTGTTCATAATTTCTTTGTTTTGAAGCCTCTGAGAATCTCTTCAATAACCACTTTCATCAAAAAGTGGTAATCTTGTAGCATATTGAGATTGAAACTACTTTATTTCAAAGTACAGGGCTTTATAAATATGATTATAAAAAATATAAATAAATAGATAAAAATAGTTGATAAATATACATATATGCCAATATATATATAAGGTCTTCATTGGTAGCGCCCACCGCGGGAAAGACTCCGCCACCGGTGGACTGCGAGAGTTCTCTCCCACAGAGTGGGCAGGTTTAGGTGTTGGCTGGAATTTCCTACCTCAAGACCAAGATGGTACTTGTAGATGTTAGTCTTCACCAGCATATTATTTCAACGATGTGTGACTTGGTTGTGTGATTTCTCAGCAAAATTTGTGACATCGTGTTTGTGGATGTGTGATTTCAGGACAATTGGTTGGAGAAGGATAACAAACAATGTTTCTGGATTGAGAACTCGGACCCACCTCTGATGAGCATCCCTGAAAAATCCGACGTTGAAACCAAACAACATTCTGACGATGACTTTCTCACTGAGAACAGGCTGTACCTGCATAGCATTCTCAACTCCTTCGACGCACGGTTTGACCTCTGCTGCAACTCCATCAAGAATCTTGATCTTGATTTGAGCTTATCCAACGAAGATTTGAGGAGCATTGATAAACAATCAAAGCAGGGTCACAAGAAATCAAACAAACGCCATAAGAAATCAGCCAAAAGCCACAAAAAATATTCAGATCGTCGTAGTCAAGATGCAGATCTTCCTGTTAGAAACCTCCGTTGTTATTTCTCCCCGAGATCTAAATCAAAGAAAACTGATCCTACAGTTACACAACTCATTGATAACTCTCCAAACAAGATTTCACAAATACCAACTCCAAATGGTTTTAAAACTTCCGATACCATTACCGAGATTGTGAAAGAAGGCGAAGACTTGGAATCAAAAGCCATAACTAACTTCTTCGGTATATCTCCACGCCACAATGGCACAAATCCAAGCAGTAAGCCGGATTTCACTTCATCTGACAATGCAATACAAGTTTGCGCCAAGAAAATCGAAAATAACCTCAAATCTGCCGAATTTGACAACGAAGTATTTAAAAAGATTTCTCATCATCAACTTCTAGATGATTTCGAAATGAAATCTGAAAGAGAAGACATTAAAAAATGGCTTGATTACAATTATTCTCAAACACGATCCGAATTAGACATTCCTGCGACCAATCCGTTTGAAATCACTTCCAGTACAAAGACTCAGTACACTTCCTATATCGCCATGCCAGAAAAGAAATCAACAAAGAAATTCTCCAAGTATAATCTTCCACCAGAACTGGAATCCTTCTACTCTAAAGAAGGCAGTATAACCAATGATGAAAGGAAAGAAGCAAGAATAGCAAACACTCCAGCAAATACGTCTGAAAGAAACCTAATCGCCTCTGAGAGTTTACAACAAAGAAAGTTAGAAAACCAAACAAAATGTGAACTGAAAATACCATTAATTCATCAAGATACTTTAAGAATTTTTCGCCATCAGAGAAATCGGGTAAAAACCACGGTGTCAAGAAGGAAGAAGTATTCCATAGTCGAAAATCGAGTTTCCAAAAAACGGGATGAAACTTTAAAATTAAGCAGCAATAAAAAAATCGAATACTCACCCGAAAGTAAAAATGTTTACAAATATTTCGAAAGCACTCAGAATACGAAAAGCATACCATTTAAAACATTAGAGAAAATGGTAAAGGAAATCTCAAAACCAAATTGTGAGTCAAGCAATACTTTAATCGACAAAGCCTATGTCAAAGATAAAGCTACAAGAATTGCTGTGGATAATTTCATATGGAAAAGAAGGCTGAAAGAGCTGAAGAAAGTCTTAAATAATGCTTTTAATAATGCGAATAGCTCTTCTACCCATCATTCAAAACATCCAATAGGAAAGAGCACATCCAAAGGCATCAGAAAAGAAAGTCAAAAATCCTCTCGCAGATCATCTCCAGAAGAAATGACAAGTATATCAAACAAAATGTCACTTATAACTGATAAATCTTCGGAGGATTGTAAAAATGCTTCCAAAATCCATTGTAACCAACCTCAAACATCTTACAAAGATAGTACCATCAAAACAATACCAAGAAATTCAAAATCGAAAAAGAATCAAGAAAATAAAATACCTAAATCACCAAACCAACTTTCCATTTCCGACATCTCTCAAAAAACGAAATTCGGAAAACGTCGAAATAATTCATTAAAGAAACCAAGCGTTACTTTTTGTGATGAATGCAAAAGATTGAAAAATGGTTCGAGAAAGAAGAGATCAAAAAGTGCGATTGAATTAAAAACAAATGCAGATAATTTTTCTTTAGGATCTTCTTTAGTTGAAAACCTATCAACAATATTCTTGGTGACAAAGGAAGGCAACGAAAACAGCATTTTTAAAAAAGTAAAAGGATCCGATATCAAAAACAGAGAACAGCAGAACTCAGAACTAAGTACAAATCATCAAATAAAAGTATTAAAGAAACCCCAAAGATCAACACCTAAATCTGTTTTTACTCTCACTCAAGAAGTTCAGAAGCCAACTTGTCTTTTCAACACATTTTCAAAGTATAAAAATAAACATGAAAATAAAAGCGTCAGTATTACACCACCATCTGAATTCCATCCTTACGCTTCAATGGTCCAAGTATCCTCAATGGATCTCCAAAACTTGAAAAAATCCAAAAACGTAAGCAATAAGAATATACAATATCCTGAAAAAGTAAATATGGGAACTGGTGAATTTTACGAAAATATCAAAAACGTAAATTCGCTAATAAAAAGTACTGGGGATTCAAATATGTGCAACAAGGTTTCAAGAGATGAAATCAAAATGCCTTCCAGTCATAAGAGAAAAACTAAAAGTACTTATGTTAAAGATTATTTGTATCATGCGGCTAGAGATCTGCCAATTCCACAACTGGTAGATATAAGTTCAGAATCAAAGGTGGATAATTCTCAATCAAAAAGCCAAGAATCTTCACCATCCGACCAAAAAATCGATCCAGCAATCCAAAATAGGTTGGATTGGCAAGGATTAGCACGAAAATACTTAAATCAGACTTCACCGTTATTACAATCCCAAAGATATAAAGCTCCTATTGATACAAAGAGAAAAGAAGCTAGTTCCAATATTCGAGAGTATGAAGAATTTACAGGGCACAAATCCAACAACATTTACAAGAGCAACGGATTCTATGCAAATGCTGATAACATTATATCGAATGGAAAGCAAAACCTGACGACAGACGTTCATTCGATACGCAACAGGATGTCAAAGATTGATCCAGGAAACAGCATGTTTGGATGGAGCAAGCATGGACGAAGTCAATGCTATAACTTTGGTGAGATTCCTATAAATGAACCGGATTCATCCAGTCTGTGCGATTTGCCAACTGTCAACTATTCCACCGAATTATATTTGAACGACCAAAATGACCTATCGCTGAAGTTGAAGGTGCCCATGGAGAACATCATTGAAGATGATCTCTATGACATCAGTCGTCAGATTCTCCCAAATAATCTAAAACCACCAGAAGCTGAACAACCCTCTCAAGAAATCATCCAACAGCCCATAATTCCCAAGTCCATCAAGTCTCAACGTAGACGATCAAGGCAAAGTAAACAGAAACTTATCAGGACATCAACATGCGAATCTCTCTGCACTCATATCCCAACAACAAAGCATAGGAAAAATAGGGAAAAAGCGAGAAGAGATAGAAATTCTGATTGTTCGATCAATTCAAATAAGGTTTTCTCTGTCATTTCAAGCAGTCTGCCGTCACTGGAGTCATCCTCAAGTGTCGTAGACGTTTCCAGTCCTGTGGCACTAGTACGACCCGAGTCATCCAGCGAGACCAACAAGCACACCTTCAACGCCAGGTTGTCCAGTCTCGATATCCATCTGGAGTACTCGGATTTGAAGGACTCCAATGACTGCGTGGAGATCACCTTACTGAAACACCACAGCCAGCCCGTGTCGCTCAACATGCGCCGTGGGTGTGATACCAGGTAAATCCTACCACATTGTACGTATATGCAAATAGGAAGGTAACTTGATGATGATGGTGGTGGTGGTGTATTGTCCAAAAAATATGTTGTTGCTCCATGGAAAGGAGGGGTGGCATTGCCCCGTTAGTCATTCACATTTCAGAGTTCCCTGTTCACAGTTACCGTAACGGCTCGGGGCTCACAACACCGTACTTCGCCCTACAGGACAGTCCCTTACTTGTGCTGCTTCTCCCGCTCGCCATGTAGAGGAGGACTTCTGGGCGGGTGATGATGATATTGATAAAACTTAGCCCTTAGGTACTCGTGCTACAAAAGCCTACGTCTACAAATACGTGCTCTTGTTGGTTATCGTTTTCCGTATCGTAGTTGTCGTAAAGAGACAGTTTATGCCATCCCTCCATCAACCCCAATGTAAACTGGATGAATAAATCTAACTTTAAAG
This sequence comes from Cordylochernes scorpioides, assembly GCA_030710605.1. Classification (NCBI taxonomy): domain Eukaryota; kingdom Metazoa; phylum Arthropoda; class Arachnida; order Pseudoscorpiones; family Chernetidae; genus Cordylochernes; species Cordylochernes scorpioides. The sequence goes on from CP092865.1 coordinate 86,515,405, forward strand.
AGAGGAAGTCCTAGGGAGGATACAAAGGGGACGACATCAGTAGTAGTAACATCGAGTAACTGGAGGGTATCGCGGGGTTGTCCTGTGGTTTAAGGATCTGTCTTGGTAACCTTAGTGAACAAATCCACCAGATGTTTCCAGGCAGATATACACTCATGGACAAAACTTAAGGAAGCTGTACCTTTTAACGTGTATATCGGGATTGAGACAATAACTCTGAAAGATATTACAGTGACCTTTATTGAAGACACACGAGAAAACCAATACAGTGATAGACCAAACTTAAGGAAGTTGTACCTTGTAGCATATATATTGGGATTCAGACAATAACTCTGAAAGATATTACAGTGACCTTTATTAAAGACACACGAGATAACCAAGTGTGAACAAAATTGCCTCCGTCTCCTTAAAAAAAAATAGACGGTCCTCGACATAAATGACTTTTCACTTCTTTATGTTTTGTCCATGAATGTAGGTATTGGTAGGTTTAACAGAGCAGTACTGTTGAAAGGGAGCAGTCCAAGGAATGGTGACATCTTAAACCCCAGCATCCCTAGAATGCTGAAACAGCTGTAAGACATCGCCGTTGTTGACTAGATGGAAGGGCTTGCTCCATCAAGGTAACTATCTGGGGCGAAGGATTGCGGAAAAGTCTTGCCATAATAGAGTTGACACTTTTGACACATAGATTTATCTGTCACCATGTTGGCATTATCTTCATCAGTAATTATCTCTACTTCTATAGAAGACATATTTCTATACAATCACTGAAACGAAAGAATGAAACAACACCAGTTCTCTCCAATTTTGCCAACCTCCCAACATGTTCCATCTTCCATTCCAGTTATCATACAAATTAGTTTCCCTAAATTAACAAATGATATCAGTTTAAGATGGAGTCTCGTCTACATTCAAAATATTTTATTGTCCTGACGTTTTGAGGACCCACTGTCATCATTTTTCAAAGGTGGAAAGCTTTTAAGCGAAGTTTGTCTTTTGTCAATCTATTTTCTATTATGTATATATAAGATAAGTGAGTAAAAATAAAGAAGGCATCTCCTCACCACGAGCACATGTGCTTTTTTAGATGGCAGAGAGCATTCGTGGATGGCTTTTCTTGATTTATCAAGAAATTGGGTTGGTCAAATATCACGGAGCAAGCTAAATAAACGTTTAGTTTATTTTTGCTCCACTAGATGGCGCTCTGCCATCTAAAATAATCACATGTGCTCGTGGTCAGGAGATGCCTTCTTTATTTTTAATATACACAAAGTATATATATGAAAAAACAATAGAAAAATAATAATAAGTGGGTCAGGTGTTGGTATTAAAAATAAAGAAAGCATATCCTGACCAGGAGCACATGTGCTTTACAGAAGGCAGAGCGCCATCTGGTGGAACAGAAATCAACTAAACATTGATTTAGCCTGTTCCCTGATATTTGGCCAACCCAATTTCTTGATAAATCAAGAAAAGCCATCCACGAATATATATGTAGTAATATATGTCAATATACACAAGATTTCCATATGTACCATAATTATAAATAGTGTAACAGAATGTAGATATAATTCAATGTGTTAGCTTGGCCATCATGTAATCATAAACAAAGCAATAAAGTTTTATTGAGAGCCCGCCATACCCAAGACAGGGCGAGACTCAATTTAACAATCATATTTGCGCCTAATACAGAGGAAACAAAACAGCAAACAAATTAGAACTTAGAATTGAATATTTACTAATTTACATGTATTAATCTGCAGAGTACATAAAATTTATATAGACAAAGTGGCTGAGGTAAGAGAGTTAAATCATTTAGATCAGGAAACAATCGATGTCTCACTTCTGCAAAGTTCGGACAGTCATAGAAAAGGTGAAGAGCAGTTTGTTCAGTTTCTCCGCAGGAACAATTTGATGTTTCTGATAGACCTCTTTTATGTAAGAATTTCTGGAATTTTCTGTTGTGGTGAGACAAATTGAGTTTCTATAAAATTTGGATGATACTGTGTAGGAATTCCGTTTGAAAAAAATAGTACGAATTGTGTAATTAGCAACGAAACTCAATTTCAGAAGTCCTTAATTAGTTTTACGTCGCCTCCTCCCTGACAAACGGCCCGGATAGCAACAGATTATCTTTCCCACTCTAGCAAATCATCTCCCCCTCTCGTGTAGATAGACACCTCTCCTGGTCCTTGTCGTGTCTTTGGCATTGACCTCTCTCATGTGACATTCAAACTTCTTCATCCTTTGACCATGAGGCCTCATGATTTCTAGTGTTTGTACTACGACATATACAAAGGGGAAAATGCTCAACAGGACGATATAATCAAATCCAACAACGAAAAACATTTCCGGTCTTATCTATAGGTTCGACCCAGTACCAGCTTGAAAAAAAAGAAGTGTGGAGACAGTTGCAACCGGCGCTGCTTCGAAACTGACCAATGAGCGTTACCCACCGGCAATCGTCAATTTTCTCGTTGTCTTCCCCCTGCCTGCCTTGTTTACCGTTTGGCACGGATGCGATTTTTTTTTTCATTTATAATATTACAGTAGAACCTCCCTGTAAAAGACATCTAATTGCAGAGCCAAAGTGTCCTTTAGAGAGATGTCCTCTTACCAGATAGTTGCTAAATAGTAAATATGATAATTTTGGAAATGAAAACTGTCCTTTGTGGAGAGGTGTCCGCTAAAGAGAGGTTCTACTGTATATATTTATTTAACTAAATGAATATATATTCACACTTGATAAGGCACAATTTGGATTATAGATTATAAACACAAGGTAATAAGATCAAATACAAATAAATAAATAGTGTGTGACGTTTTGGTAACAGCGTTGTTACCATCTTCAGACAAAAGTACTTATTTGGATTTGGTCTTATTACCTTGTGTATATTAACACTTATTTTTCATCATTATTTCAAACGCGGACCTACCCAGCTATTGAGACATGTATGTGACGTGTGCAGTGAGAAATGCACCCATTGCGTGGAATCCACAGTGACGCCCAAACCCCAGTCCTCACTGTCCAGGGTGATGATGCAGCTGTGGCGAGGCCTACACCTCCGTCAGCGTCTGTCCAATGCCAGGCTCTTCCGTAGAACCTCCAATAAACAAGTCACTTGATGGCTTCCTTGTAACTTCCAAGTACATACGTATGGCAGAGGTCATTGTAATGTTCATGGTGGCTCTCACAACTATGGTGTAAGTTTGCAGCATGTAGCAAGAACTATGTAAGAAGTAGGAAGAAGTTCAGATAAAAAACACATCAATCAATACTTTATTTCAACTCCCAATGTTTCAGTGGCTTCCTTTTACTCTGTGCAGGGGAATGTTTACTTTGAATCAATGATAAAGAACAATTTGGATTATTGGATTAATCCAAATAATTTATTAGTGTGACGTTTCAATAACAACATTATCACCATCATCAGACAAAAGAATGATGCATTATAAAGGACTGCGGCGTATGATTATAAAACACTTAAAGTTGCACCGCATAAGTTTATTTTTCTGTGAAAAATCAATATTTATTTCTGTTGAAGTTTGAGATTGAATCAAGGAATAAAAGGATTATTTATTAAACAAAGTAACTTAAAACAAGATGTTAAAGTAACAACATTTTAAAGGCAAGTGGATAGTGACGTCGACCGCAGCGCCGCCGCGGCCGTTGATTGGTGGATCCCCCACGCCATTGGCTCCACGCCAATCTTTGGATCGCTTATTCCAACACTCCCTCTCGATCCAAAATGTTCAGTAGACCTCTTAAGTAGTGGAATTTGTTTCGTGGAAGAGGTTTAGTCATTTTATCAGCTAGCTGTTCTGAGCTGCAAACATGATGCACTTTAAGTTCACCTTCTTCATGTTTGGATCTAATGAAGTGGTAGCGAACATCAATATGTTTCGTTCGTTTGTGGAATACTGGATTTTCAACAAGTTTTATTGCTGCTTGGTTGTCGATATAAAGTTCAGTTTCTTTAGTAATATCACAGCCGATGCCCTGTAGAAGTCTTCTGATCCAAATCAATTCCTTAGCAGCACTGCAGGCAGCGATGTATTCACTTTCGGTGGTTGAAAGTGCGATAATTGGTTGTCGTTGGCTTGCCCAAGAAACAGTTCCTCCGTTCATCATGAAGGCATAACCAGTCGTACTTTTTCTGGAGTCAACATCACGAGCAAAATCACTATCAGAGTAGCCAACAAGTTGGTCTTGTCCAGTGAAGAGAATTCCCATGTGTGGAGTGCCTTTCAGATAACGGAAAATATTCTTCACTGTTGTACAATGTGCAGGTCCTGGATATTCTAGGAATTTACTCACTTGTGAAACTGCATAAGTGATATCTGGACGTGAAACACATGATGCAAACATAAGGGATCCAACAGCTTCTCGAAAAGGGAATTTAGGCATCTTTTCCTTTTGTTCTGGAGTAGGACAGTCCTGCTTTGTTAAGATGACAGAAGGATCCATAGGCACCGAAGCAGGAATACAGTCAGCCATATTAAATTTACTCAAAATTTTGTCAATATATGATGACTGGTGAATGAAAATACTTGCCCTATCTTCTGACTGCTCTATTTGTAGCCCAACAAAAAAGTTAACACTTCCAGATGTAATTTCAAATGCGTGTTTTAACTCATCCATTATAATAGCTATTGCCTCTTTATCTTTAGATAGAATAATTCCATCATCAACATAGAGAGCTAAGATAACATTTGAATCATTGTGTGTTCCAATGAAAATGCACGGGTCGGCGTCTGATGTTTTGAAATTATGGCTACACAAAAAATTGGTAAATTTCTTATTCCAATTTCTAGAAGAATGTTTAAGACCATACAGACTTTTATGTAATCTATAGCAGCGATTATCATCTCTCTTGTAACCTTCTGGTTGTTCAAGATAAACAAGTTCCTCTAATTCGCCATTGAGAAAAGCTGTCTTTACATCGAATTGCTTAAGAAACATCCTTTCAGAAGCAGCGTGTGATAAAAGAATGCGTAACGAATCATATCTGACTACTGGGCTAAATGTATCGAAATAGTCAACATTTTTGATTTGAGAATAGCCTTTTGCAACTAATCTGGCTTTGAACCGTTGAATTGTACCATCGGACTCCGTTTTAATTTTATAAACCCATTTACAACCGATAGGTTTATGACCATCTGTCAAACGTTCTAAAGTCCATATTTTATTTTTATTTAATGCATCAATCTCTTCATCCATGGCTAATTTCCATCTTTCTGAATCTGAACTCGTTATTGCATCTACATAGTTACTGGGTTCATCAGCGAGCGCAAAGTTACATTGGCTATTCGAAACTTTAGAGCGTGTTATCATTGGATGCGAACTGATATCGGATACTGGCGGCATTTCCTGCACTGGAATGTTTGCTGTCGCAACTGGTGATTCATCCGGAGCGCTGTTAATCTGAAATATTATTTCTTTTGGTTTGGTAGATTCTCTATCTGGAGAAGCTTTCTCATCGAATGTGACATCTTTAGAAATTCTTATTTTTCTAGTTTTCCAATCCCATAATCTAAAATTTTTGCTTGTATTCTCATAACCTAAAAACATAAGTTTTATCGATTTATTATCCCACTTTTTACGGTTTTCTTTGGGAATATGCATATAAGCATTACAGCCAAATATTTTATAGTTAGCTACATTAGGCTTTGTGCCAAAGAAAAGTTCATAAGGTGTCGTTCCAGGGGTTTGCTTAGTCGCACTTCTATTTAGAATATAGGTGGCTGTGTTACATGCCTCAGCCCAAAAAAATCCTGGAAGATTTCGTGAATTTAGCATGGACCTGGCTGCTTCCACAATCGTACGATTGTCTCTTTCTATACGTCCTATCTGTTCGTGCACATAAGGTGCAGTGAACTCGTGAATTATCCCAAATCTTTTACATAAATCTGCAAAATTATCGCTTTTGAATTCTAGCGCATTATCAGTCCTAATAACTTTTATCTTATTTCCAGTTTGAGTATAGATTAGAGTAGCATATTCTTTGAATATATCTAGCACATCTGATTTGTTTTTAATAAAATAAATATGGCGATAACCACTAAAGTAATCTTTAAATAAGCAGAAATACAGATATTTACTTAATGATTGAGTCTGCATTGGGCCACAAATATCAGCATAAATAAACTCACCTAGCTGGTAGTTTTTGCCATCTGAGGGATAGCACGACTTTCTATGGGCTTTTCCAAGTTGGCATCCTTCACAGAAGAAAAATTCTCCCTCTAAATCTTGAGGCTGCAGACCATCCACCAATCCTTTGGTCGCCATCTCTCGAAGTGTAGCAACTGGAAGATGCGCAAGTCTCTCGTGCCACAACTGAAGCTTGTTCTCGCTGGTGATGTATCCTTGTGATGATGACGTAACCTTGAAGAGCATCCTGTAGAGGTCGTCATGACGCACTCCTACGGCTTTTAGGTCATTATCCATGAAGATCTGTAGCTTGTCATGTTTGATAATGACGTTGAATCCTCTTCTTGTGGACGTAGAAAGGCTATACAATTTTTTTCTTTAGTTGCGGCGAGTAGAGCACATTTCTTATGTACGTATTGTACCATCCACCGTCGACGTAGGCTTGAATCTCGATGTCTCCCATGCCTTCTGCAAGTAGTGTCGAGTTGTCTCCCAAGTAGATTGGATGATCACTGGTGAACGGCGTGTAGGTCTTGAACCACTCTCGTCGAAATGTCATGCTGCAGCTTGCACCGCTGTCAGCATACCAAATATCATTGGGCTCTACTTGATTATCGCACAAAATAAGTCCATAATCACTTGAACTTCCTTTTGAATCATGAAGATTTTTGGATTTATTTTTCTCATTAGCTAATCTTTTTCTACATTCGCGGCTCCAATGTCCAATTTTGTGACAATAGTGGCATTTAGTGTTCTTCTTGGCATCTTGAAAAGAACGTTGTGTATCTTTAGGCTTCGTTCGTGCTTGCCTGTGTAATAAGGCCTCATCTTGTTTAGAAGAACCGCTTTGTTGATTCCTTGTTTCTTCAATCAAAAGTCTTGCAGTTAAATTGTTAAGAGTTTGAGCTTTCGGATCTAACGATTCCCACGCTGCAACAAAGTAGCGCATACTCGAAGGCAAAGTATTTAAAATTTTTGCTACCTTTTGATCTTCCGTTATGGTTCCGCCCATTTGTGAAATTTGTGCAGAAATATTTTCAATTTTTGCTATGTAATCACTTATTGTTTCCGATGTCAATCGTGCATCGAAGAATTGTTGCCAAAGTAGGCCAATAGTAAATTCGGATTTTTGTTCATGAATAGCAAGTAATTTCTGCCACATTTGTGAAGCGGAAGTACAGTTCATCAGGGGCTGAAGAAACCTTAATTCGATTGCCTGTGATAATAACATCCTTGCCTTAACGTCCTTTGATTTCCAATTCTGTAGTGAACTTTCAGAGTTAATGTCGGAGGAAACAACATTCGGCTTTATTTCTAAGCCTTCCAATAATTCTAGTAATTTTTGTTGTTCCAAAAGAAGCCTGAATTGGAATTTCCATAGTGAAAAGTTTTCACCATTAAAAACTTTAATCCTTGAAAGACAATCTTCGCTCATCTTCTTTGTCTTGGAATCGGCCAACGACAAAAAGAAACTAGGGTTATGGTTGGCGGTTGACGCCTAAACTTCGAGCAAAACAAAGGCTTACTCACTGCTGGCGGTAAATCCTTTTAGGCGCAGTGGAAGCGTGCTGGGCCCATAACCTGTTGAAGTTTGAGATTGAATCAAGGAATAAAAGGATTATTTATTAAACAAAGTAACTTAAAACAAGATGTTAAAGTAACAACATTTTAAAGGCAAGTGGATAGTGACGTCGACCGCAGCGCCGCCGCGGCCGTTGATTGGTGGATCCCCCACGCCATTGGCTCCACGCCAATCTTTGGATCGCTTATTCCAACAATTTCAAAGAGAAATATCTACTATTTCTAACATTCTAAGTTAGAAATAGTAGATATTTCTCTTTGAAATAAATATTGATTTTTCACAGAAAAGAAACTTATGCGGTGCAACTTTAAGTGTTTTATAATCATACGCCGCAGTCCTTTATAATGTATTATAAGTTACTTTAAGTATTATTTACGAACGGAGAAATACGTCCAGGGTAGCCTAGTGGACATGGCATCTGCCCGGTAAGCGGAAGGTTGTGGGTTCGATTCCCTCCCCTGGACACTTTTATTTTTCCGTTCGCCATTACTCTTCATATTTTCACCCTTTCATACTTCATTCAAAAAAAGTTAGAAATAGTAGATATTTCTCTTTGAAATAAATATTGATTTTTCATAGAAAAGAAACTTATGCGGTGAAACTTTAAGTGTTTTAAAAAGAATGATGGTCGGATAATGGTGACAATGTTGTTGCCGAAACCTTAAAAAATAATAATTTCCAGGTGCCTCTGAGCCTGAATGTTGTACCTCCTCTGCCCACTCCACGACCCCGCCCTGCCTCCCGGTCTTCTTCCAGCCTCTCCTCTCAACCTGCCCGCTCACGGTCTGATCCCCGCCACCGTAAATTTGCCATCTAGCAGACTTGCTTGGAGCCTGGCGCTGTACTTGGTGCTTCCTTGGTGCCCTCTCTAACTGTGCTCCTGCCTTCTTCTTCCCCGGGGTGCTCACTCGCCCAGACTGCGCCTCTCCACCCCTCTCCTTGGCCCTCCCCCGCTGCGGGCGCTTGGCGTCACCTAATGATGAGTCTTGCCTTAGAATGCTAAGGCCTTTAGCATGTAGAAGGCTTCATGTTGGCGAAACCTCACACACTAATAAATTATTTGGATTAGATTTTATTTTCTTGTATTTTGAATCAAAGTAAGTAACCAATCACATTCCTTGAAGAGATTGACAGCAGTTCACTGATATGTCGGGAGTTGAAATAAACTATTGGTTGATGTGACTGTGTTTATCTCTGAATTGAATCCAACCTATAAATGACCTTCAGAACTATACAAGAAGTAGACAAGAACTATATAAGAAATGATATCATTAAAGACAAAAATAAAGCACAATTTGGATTATAAATTACACCCATACCTCGCTTTGCATCGGTGTTACGTTCCAAAAAAACACGAAGCAAATTGAAACGACGCAAAGTGAAAATATGTGAAGGCGCAATCAAAAACAAAGGTGTTGCCATATTTTAAGGAAAAAAATTAAAGACTCGAATCCAAAACAACGCAACTTCGAAAATCTAACGACGCACAGTGAAAATCAGTAAAAATTAAGCAGCGACGCAACTTCGAAAAAACGCAAAACGAAACGACGCAAAGCGGGCTATTGGTGTATAATAAAATAAAATAAGACCCAATCCAAATAATTTATAGATAACATTACTATTTAAGAACTTGCTGTGGTATTTTTTCTCATTTACTCTTTTGTCTGATGATGGTGACAATGTTGTTGCCGAAACGTCACACACTAATAAATTATTTGGATTAGGTCTTATTGTCTTTTATTAAAGACAATATTTGTTTTACACATAAAACAAACTTATACTATTCTTACTGCAATTAAAAGATATTGGATGGGCTTGGCTCATCAGTGGTGAACCCAAACAGCGGATGAGTAGAGTTCATCAATGGATGAGTCAATACAGTCAATGATGTAGTTTGGGGTTGAAGGTTGAGAATTGCACTAAACACATTGTGGGGAAAACCTTGTAACCATTCTGGAAAGTCATTGTCCGTAGATGACCAGACTTAAGGCTGGATATCAAAGACTGTTGTTCCCTTGGAAGAACAGAGTTGATGCTTGTCCCTCCTGTTCTGTACCAGTCGTGTGCAACAGTAGATTTCCAATTCATGATGGTTTCAACATATTGTTACGTAGAAAGAAAAGCAAATTCTAGAATGGAGAGAGAATATTCTAGAACATTTAAGAATAATGTAGAAAAGCGGAAGACAACTGATTGGCCAATCTAAAGCGATTGCGCAATGCTCGGTGCTGGCGGCTTTCTGATTGGCTGACCAACCATGACCGTTCTGGAAAGATCTACTCCGGGATATATTGGGAGGAGAAACTCATGCCGGGGAGAAGAAAGATAAGAAGTGGAGGTAGAAGAACGAAGCTACATGGTGGACTCCAAGCAAGCTGCTGTCTCAAGAGGTCGGACCGCTGCTTACCACCGACACCGGTGTACTTCCTGGAATATTCTAGAAGGTTCTACGAACTTCTGTCTCCTGTTCTGCTTTCCCTCACCATGCTGCAGTTGGTGAGTTTGTAACTGCTGTTTTCTTTATTGTTGTTTTATTGTTGCACTCTTCTGTAATTATTTAATCGATTAGGCTTAAATAAAGTCCTAAAGATCCTTTGTACCCACGGAAGTTATTCTTTGTCAACCAACAACGCAACAATATTGTATGTGTGTGAGCAACAGTTAACCAGAAAGCTTGAAGAGATTGTACATAAAGTATAAGCCCCGTTAAAGAACAGTATATTTGCTTGAAAACTTGCAAATTCAAAATAAAAAGAAACTTTTTACCTGATTTTTTCTCTTTCAAATATTGAATGAATCAATAAACATTCTATATAAATGTGAAAAAATAGTACAAATGTGAAATTGTACTGGGATAAATTAAGAAAAAAGTTTCTCCTTGCCTTATTGTTCAACGGAGAGTTGCTGATGGCTTATGCCATTCAGATGCATGATATGGAAATGCCTTTTTTCTTAATTCTTTATAGAGAGCTATGCTTAAAGAAAATATGCAAATAGAATAGATACTATTCAATTAGCATATAGGTAATAATTTCATTGGACCCTTATAACAAGGTATATTGATACACTAAGGAGGGGGAGATTTGACAACCATCATGATTGGGTGAAGCAGAATGTGTCTGCCTTTGTCATTAAGACTGGGAGCACTACTCAGTGGCAGGCCGACTTAGCTCCAAAAGAAATGGCCGCCTCTGACAAGAGGAACAGACGCCATGTGCAGATGCTCCTAACATGGAGTACAAACGCTGCTCATCCTGTATCCCTGGAGCCCTTACAGGGTACTATCAGCCAGGCCAACTGAGCCCAGGTTTTTTTAGTGAGTTTGTTACTGCTCCCCCTTCTCCTTTTTCATCTGGGCTTGAGACCGGCAAAGGCGGAGTTATACACTAAGGGAAAAATGTAAAGCCGAGCAGATGTATAAATGATGAAAGAATATATTTATTTAGAGGGGGTTGATGGAAGGATGGTCTAAACTGTTGGTTTTTGACTGCTACGACCCGGGTTTGATTCCCGCATTGGGTGCTTTTTTCTGATTTAAAAAAAAAAAATGCTCCAATGGCACCGATCCTTGCAAAAGTCCAACCTCACCAGCAAGTGTAAATAACCAAACAGGGCTCTGGCACATTTGTAAGTGCAAAGTCTGACTGCTTTTTCACATATGTAGACATGTGGTACACTTAAAGTAAAAACAGTCGCCAATTTCTACTCACCATGATTATCATGGCCTGTACCACATGTTTTATTTTTTTTTGCTTATCCTTAGTACACGTGGTACAGGCCATAATATTCATGGTGGGTAGTTAGCGACTGCTTTTACTGTAAGGGCACCATATGTCTACACATGTGAAAAGCAGTTCGACTTTGCACTTATAAATGTGCCAGAGCCCCGTTTGGTTACTTGCACTCACTGGTGGGGTTGGACTTTTGCAAGAATCGGGGGCCATTGGAGCATTTTTTTTTTATCAGAAAAAAAGTGCCCAATGCGGGAATTGAACACGGGTCGTAGTGGTCGAAAACCAACGGTTTAGAACATCATTTGACCAATCCCCTAGTACCACGTGTACTAGGGATAAGCAAAAAAAAAAAAAAACATTTAGACAAGAGAATGCAAACAAAGATTAAAAAAACACAACTTTAAACACAGTTTTATATTTATTACAATCAAACATATGTGCCAGCCAACAGTAATAATACACACAGCTCCTTTATACAAACATGTCAATTAGAGAAATTATCTATATATACATTGTGTGGGTGGGGAGAAGGAAGAAATTAAATATAAAAAAACAGAAATATTTACATATAAATTCAGAGACATCCTTATTATTTGAATCCTCCACAAGAGAGGGAGTGGAACAGATGCTGAGAAAAACAAACCAATAGTTGAAATTGACGAGTATATGGAAGGAACTAACGCTTTCTCTTCCGTGGCAGTTTGACGCTTCGGAGATAGGGGTTGTCAATGTCCGCCGAACCTTCTTGAGGTTTGGGTTCTGGGGGCTCTGGAGCTGCACAATCACAGATTTGCATAACCTTTATACAATGACCGCAAACAAATTAAAGTTGATATATTGGCATCCAAAATATTGTCCTCCTTTTCTTTTATATTCTCACTTATTACTTTATTTACTGCCTGTTCCTCAGTCAGAGGTGTTTGGTTTAACAATTCAATAAATTAATCTGTTGTTAACTCTGCCTTTGCCGGTCCCAAGCCCAGATGAAAAAGGAGGAGGGTAAGCAGTAACAAGCTTAGTAAAAAACCTGGGTTCAGCTGGCCCGGCTGATAGTACCTGTAAGGGCTCCAGGGATACAGGATGAGTCTGTACTCCATGTTAGGAGTGGCTGTACATGGTGTCTGTTCCTCATGTCAGAGGCGGTCATTTCATATTGGAGCTAAGTCGGCCTGCCACTGAGTAGTGCTCCCAGTCTTAATGACATTCTACTTCACCACCCAGTGGTTGATCAGAGGTTAATGTGTTGAAGGTAGATAGGAGCAGCTGCACATGGTGTCTGTTCCTCATGTCAGAGGCAGCCATTTCTTTTAGAGCTAAGTCGGCCTGCCACTGAGTAGTGCTCCCAGTCTTAATGACATTCTACTTCACCACCCAGTGGTTGATCAGAGGTTAATGTGTTGAAGGTAGATAGGAGCAGCTGCACATGGCATCTGTTCCTCATGTCAGAGGCGGCCATTTCTTTTAGAGCTAAGTTGGCCTGCCACTGAGTAGTGCTCCCAGTCTTAATGACAAAAGCAGACACATTCTACTTCACCCAGTCATTATGGAGCTCTACAGGTTTGCTACCTTATTATAATTGAGTGGAGTTAAGAAAAAAAGAAGAAGACTTTATTTACTTGCCATTTAATTTCCTTTCTGATTTCTTGTTTACAGTAGAATCTCTCTCTGCAAAATATAAAAGGACACCTAGTTGCAGATCGAAAATGTCCTTTGTGTATAAGTGCCTCTTACTGGAATTGCTATATAGTAAAAAATGGTAATTTTGACTGTGAAGACTTTTTGTAGAGAGCTGTCTTTTATTGAGAATATCCTTCTATGGAGGTTCTACTATTTCTCTTTTTAAAATTATATTTACATCTTTATTTCTTCCCTTCCTTTTTTTTTTTTACCTTTCTACTCATCCAAATTAAGGAACATCCTAGGTTGTTCTTCCTTCCAACAAAAACTTCAATACTCTGGGGGGGTCGGTGGAAGGATGGTCTAAACCATTGGTTTTCGGCTGCTACAACCCGGGATTGAATCCCGCATTGGGCACTTTCTCTAATTAAAAAAAAAAATGCTCCAATGGCTCCCTTGATTTTTGCAAAAGTCCAGCCCCACCAGCGAGGGTAAGTAAACAAACGTTTTTCTGGTAGATTTGTAAGTGCAAAGTCGAACTGCTTTTCACATATGTAGACATGCGGTGTACTTATAGTAAAAGCAGTCGCCTACTTCTACCCACCATGATTATCATGGCCTGTACCACATGTACTAGGGATAATTAAAACAAAAAAGCTTCCAATACTCTTAGTACTTTACAGTACTGCGTAAATATCTGTGTACCACATCATCACTAGTTTCAATTAAGAGCAGTCCCAATTTACTATTCCCAACTACTACTTCGGAATCTCCGCCCTTGCCGGTCCCAAGTCTGGATGAAAAAGGAGGAGGGGGAAAGTAACAAGCTCACTAAAAAACCTGGACTCAGCTGGCCCAGCTGATAGTACCCTGTAAGGGCTCTAGTGATACAGGATGAGCAGCGTTTGTACTCCATGTTAGGAGCGGCTGCACATGGCTTCTGTTCCTCATGTCAGAGGCGGCCATTTTTTATTTTTGGAGCTAAGTTGGCCTGCCACTGAGTAGTGCTCCCAGTCTTAATGACAAAGGCAGATGCATTCTACTTCACCCAGTGTGGAGATAAGAAAGAAGAAGACTACTTCGGACATACAATTGAAGGAAGAATGGTTGCAGGGTTTTCCCACTATGTACTAAGTGCAATTCTCAGCCTGCAACCCCAAGACATATTATTGACTGTATTGACTCATCTATTGATGGGCTCTACTCTTCCCCGGCAGGCACCATCAAAAATCTCAAGCTTTACAAGCTTGATACCTTAGTGTGGTTGAGTGGAGATAAGAAAGAAGAAGAAGAGGAATATAGGAAAACCTGCAATAAGCTGGCTAGAAGGGGTCAAGGAAGCTACCAGAAGGTCACTACATGAGAGTGATGGTCACTAATGGATCAAATTGGAGAATATTTGTCCATATAGTGATCAAAATTTAAACTTGACTTCATGGATACTAACAACAACTGTTCCAATTAAGAACCTCAAGTACTAAATATGACATGTCCTTACAAGAAAATAAGACCTAATCTCCAAATAAATTAATAGTGTGTGTTGTTTCGGTAACAACACTGTTACCAAAAGGTCACACACTATTAATTTATTTGGATTAGGTCTTATTTTCTTTTAGCTATAATTTATAATCCAAATTGTGCTTTATCATTTTTGATAGACTTCAATGGACAGCTAAGTAGTTATTCTTCCTATAAGCTGAAGAATTCCAAAGAGAATATCTCAATGTTGATGTCATCACTTGAAGATTCTATTTTAAAGAGTTCAGGATCTGAAGCTCTCCTTTATTTTGATTTATTCTTTTGTCTGAGAATGGTAACAACGCTGTTACCAAAATGTCACAAACTATTATTTTATTTGGATTAGGTTTTATTTTCTTGTAGCTATAATATCCAATTTATCACTGATCATGGAAATTTTGGGAAATTTTTGGCAACTACAGGCACAGTGAATGAACTGGGATGCTTCTGTGGAGGAGAAATTCAAGACTCGAAACATCTACTTTTGAAATGAGGGTCGGTGGAAGGCTGGTTAAACCGTTTGGTTTTCGACCACTACGACCCAGGTTCGATTCCCTCATTGGACACTTTTTTCTGTTTTAAAAATAAATTTCAAAATGCTCCAATGGCCCCCGATTCTTGCAAAAGTCCAATCCCACCAGCGAGTGCAAGTAACCAAACGGGGCTCTGGCACATTTGTAAGTGCAAAGTCGAACTGCTTTTCACATGTGTAGACATGTGGTGCGCTTACAGTAAAAAAGCAGTCGCTAACTACCCACCATGATTATCATGGCCTGTACCACGTGTACTAAGGATAAGCAAAAAAAAAATATTTTGAAATGCCTAATTTTTCGCGATTATAGGGAAGGAAAATTTGGTGGCATCGGACAGCTACATGAATTCGTAGATGAGAAAAGAACATATAAATACATTAATCAATTTTATAGATATATATACAACTATCTTTTAAACTGGGAAAGAGAAGGAAGGAAATTTTGAGAGAAGTGCTTTTGTATGTTTGTCTTTTTTCTCCTTGTATATAGCCAATTTGTTAGAATGTAATGTATTGATGTAATATCCCTGAGTTTGGGATATCGCGTTATAGGATGTTAATATAGTTAAAATCAACAATTCAAATTGTGCCTTATCATGACATGTCCCAGTTATCAGTGAAAGGGTAGGTTTGATATGCAAGATTAATAGCATACGACTGGGTTAATTGATAATTGTGGGATCAACCATATTGGCTGTCTTAGTGAGAGAGGGACGAATAGTAAGTAGCTGTACCACCCCATTATCTAACATAACACAACATCCGCCTTTGCCAGTCCCAAGTCCGGATGAAATAGGAGAAGGGGGAGCAGTAACAAGCTCACTAAAAAACCTGGGTTCAGCTGATAGTACCCTGTAAGGGCTCCGGGGATACAGGATGAGTCTGTACTCCATGTTAGGAGTGGCTGCATATGGCGTCTGTTCCTCATGTCAGAGGTGGCCATTTCTTTTGGAGCTAAGTCGGCCTGCCACTGAGTAGTGCTCCCAGTCTTAATGACGAAGGCAGACGCATTCTACTTCACCCAGGAGATAAGAAAGAAGAAGCACCATCTATATATAGGAAATAAAAACATTTAAGCACAAATTTTCTTTTACACACAAAACAAACTAATATATCCCTTAACTTGCCTCTTGTCCTTATTGTTTGTGGAAGAGCATTGCTCGATGCAAATATTTATATGTAATTCTACTATCCTAAAAGCTTATGTTTATAGTTTGCTTGAATACCATTTCTAAGATTCCACCCTTCAGTGTAGCATATATAAGTAGAATGATCCAATACAGTATTAGAGCTCTGGTAAGCTATCTGGTAGATTATATTGGTGAAACCGTTGGGAAGGTTCACCACTGATGAGCCAATCTCTCCCAATATTTTTTCATCACAGTAAGGACAGTATAAGGAACTTACTGGCTTGACGGTCGCCGAGATGGTATATCGAGCTTAAGACAGAGATGGCTGGCGTTGCATCATGTTTGGGATGTAATACATAGAGTGGGCCACAATGTTTAATCATGAATAAAATGATTGTAACATAACAAGGACAGTAGAAGTTTGTTTTCAATAAAATAACCCCTTGCATCAATATTAAAAATCCTGAGTTCAACTGACCCGGTTGATGGTCCTCAACAAGGGTCCCCCTCCAGGAATACGGAGGAGCTGTGTCCGTACTCATATTAGAGTGCAGCAAAGGCTTCCATGTTAGGAACAGCCTCAAACTACAGGCAAAGTCAGACTTTCACCAAAGTGTGCCTGGATCATGGTGCCATGATCAACGAAAGCTGCACCCCTATACCCCATTCCATGAGATCATGAACTCATGGGATTCGTGCAATCTTTACACAAGGGGATAAGAAACAACAACAACAACATATTAAGATGAAAATATAAGGCTTCCAGGAAAATAAAAGAAACTTTTCCCTGGAAGCCTCATATTTTAATAAGAAGTTTGTTTTGTATATAAAAAGAAAGCATTCATGCTTAAATTCTTTCATTTCCTGATGATTATCTAAACCCAACTTGATAGCTTACCAGCTTTCTTTTTCTTCTTGTTGGCCTCATCCTCTTCTTGGAACTCTTGGTCTTTAGGCAGCAGAGCCTCGAGATAGGGGTTGGGATGGGGCTTGCAGGACACCACTGCGCAACGCTACAGTGCAACCAGCAATATACAGAGTATGTGGTACAACTTACATGGATAGGATGTTGGATCATCTGGTAGGATAGCTTGCTTGGTGCCTGTCTTGGCAATGAAACGGGAGAGAGCTCTATCTAGGTCCCGCTTCTGACTGGCTGCTTTCTCTCGGATACCTTCGTACTCTGTCATGGGCTGTTTATGGGTCTGCATCACCAAACTTCTGTGTGTAGACACCAGTGTGTAACTACAATATCACTATTTTACACACGGCAAAATCCAAACCACTTGGCAGAAATCCATACCTAATGTCAAAAATCCGTTTTTTTTTTATCCCTAGTACACGTGATACAGGCCATGTTAATCATGGTGGGTAGAAGTTGGCGACTCTTTTACTGTAAATGTACCACATGTCTACACATGTGAAAAGCAGTTTGACTTTTACACTTACAAATGCCCCATTTGGTTACTTGCACTCGCTGGTGGGGTTGGACTTTTGCTAGAATCGGAGGCCATTGGAGCATTTTTTTTTTTATTAGAAAAAAGTTCCCATTGTAGGTGTGGTGTTTTGCATAACAATAGTTATGTTTTAGATAAATTGTCGAGATATGCAAATAAGGTTTTGCATAGTGTTTGTTTGTTGTTATTATGTTAATTATTTTTATGTATATATATATGTATCATTAAATTGTAAATATTCAGTCAGATTAGTGTTATGAGCGAATAAAGATTTTATCTCAGACCTAGTGGATCTCGGTGACCTGGTGTAATGTAGAGACACAACAGTAGGATTCGATCCCAGGTCTTAGTGGTCGAAAACCAATGGTTTAGACCACCCTTCCACCAACCCCCTAGTTAAGTAACATCCGTTACTTGACTAGACTATCTTAGGAATAGCAGACTCATCCATTGATGAGCTCTACACATCCCCTGCAGACACCATCAACAAGCTTTACAAGCTTGATACCCTGATATGATTGAGTGAAGATAAGAAAGAAGAATAAGACATCATTGACTGTATTCACTCATCCATTGATGAGCTCTACTCATCCCTGGCAGACACCATCAACAAGCTTTACAAGCTTGATACCCTGATATGATTGAGTGGAGATAAGAAAGAAGAATAAGACATCATTGACTGTATTGACTCATCCATTGATGAGCTCTACTCATCCCCTGCAGACACCATCAACAAGCTTTACAAGCTTGATACCCTGATATGATTGAGTGGAGATAAGAAAGAAGAAGAATACATCATTGACTGTATTGACTCATCCATTGATGAGCTCTACTCATCCCTGGCAGACACCATCAACAAGCTTTACAAGCTTGATACCCTGATATGATTGAGTGAAGATAAGAAAGAAGAATAAGACATCATTGACTGTATTCACTCATCCATTGATGAGCTCTACTCATCCCTGGCAGACACCATCAACAAGCTTTACAAGCTTGATACCCTGATATGATTGAGTGGAGATAAGAAAGAAGAAGGAGACATCATTGACTGTATTGACTCATCCATTGATGAGCTCTACTCATCCCTGGCAGACACCATCAACAAGCTTTACAAGCTTGATACCCTGATATGATTGAGTGGAGATAAGAAAGAAGAAGGAGACATCATTGACTGTATTGACTCATCCATTGATGAGCTCTACTCATCCCCTGCAGACACCATCAACAAGCTTTACAAGCTTGATATCCTGATATGATTGAGTGGAGATAAGAAAGAAGAAGAAGACATCATTGATTGTATTGACTCATCCATTGATGAGCTCTACTCATCCCTGGCAGACACCATCAACAAGCTTTACAAGCTTGATACCCTGATATGAATGAGTGGAGATAAGAAAGAAAGAAAAAAATAGCAGGTAAATGGATCACTTCAGTTCAAATATTGGGGGAAAACACTGATGAGGCACAATTTGGATTGTAGATTATAAACACAATTTATTTATTTGGATTTGGTCTTATTACCTTGGGGGATAACACTCTTACTTAATTTCTTTAAGGAGTGTGAAAAATTAGCAAAAATACCCATTCTTGATTAATCAAAGAAAAGCTAACCAATTCTGTAATAATTAAGATAAGAAGGTAATAAGGTAATAAGACCAAATCCAAATAAATAGTGTGTGAAGTTTCGGTAACAGCGTTGTTACCATCTTCAGACAAAAGTACTGAATGAGAAATTTTACCACAGCATGTTTTTAAATAGTTCCTGTTATCAAGTGTGTAAACAAGGTAACAGATAAGAAGATATATATATATATATATTTAACTGAGAATTTAATTCTAACAATAATGTTCTGTGTTTCTCAGATAAATATCTTCTTCTTATCTGTTATTGTTTAATTTAGTTAGAATATATATGATTATAGTTAAAGGTTTAATATAATTTTTCTATGATTCTGTAAATATTCATTGAATTTATCATCATCACCTTTTTTGTTGTTTACAATTGTTATACGAAAAATAAAGCAGGTAAAAGAACGAGATGGTTGCCCTCATGTTTTTACTGATCTAATGTATTATTAATTTAAGGTTTATGATGTAAAAGAAAATTATACATTAGCACAAGGATTATACAGTTATCTTGTTTACACACTTGATAACAGGAACTATTTAAAAACATGCTGTGGTAAAATTTCTCATTCAGTACGTTTGTCTGAAGATGGTAACAACGCTGTTACCGAAACGTCACACACTATTTATTTATTTGGATTTGGTCTTATTTGGTCTTGTGAGGAAATGGCAAGTTTTCAAGTGTTAGTTCATCAGGCCCTAATGATAAGCTAACACTTGAAAGCTTTCTATTTTATCTTAAAGAAGTGAAAGGGAACTTATTTTACATAAAATTGGATCAAATTATCTAGCTCTGAAGGCTCTGTTGTCTAGGACGACAAAGAATAAATCCAATACATTGTCTCTATACAAGTTTTACAGGACTGCGCAAGAGAAGAAATACTGAGGAAAGAGAGAAGTATGTAAATAGATATGTAAATTAATGATGTAAATAACTAATCTTTTGAACTACATAGCCTTTGCCGGTCCCAAGCCCGGATGAAAAAGGAGGGGGGGGAGCAGTAACAAGCTCACTAAAAAACCTGGGCTCAGCTGGCCCGGCTGATAGTACCCTGTAAGGGCTCCAGGGATACAGGATGAGCAGCGTTTGTACTCCATGTTAGGAGCGGCTGCACATGTCATCTGTTCCTCAGAGGCAGCCATTTCTTTTGGAGCTAAGTCGGCCTGCTACTGAGTTGTGCTTCCAGTCTTAATGACAAAGGCAGATGCATTCTACTTCACCCAGTCATGAAGGTTGTCAAACAGACACCATCAAGAGTCACAACTTGATACCCTAATATGATTGAGTGGAGATAAGAAAGAAAACTAATCTTATCTGGGTGGTTATCACCATGGGTGAATCATATGTAGGGCATAGGTCCCTAATAAAAGGCTTGTTGTGGTTGAGTAATGTGTTACACAATGTTTTATTATTGCTTATCCCTAGTACACGTGGTACAAGCCATGGTAATCCTGGTGGGTATAAGTTGGCGACTGCTTTTACTCTAGTACCACATGTCTACGAATGTGAAAAGCAGTTCGACTTTGTACTAACAAATGTGCCAGAGCCCTATTGGTTACTTGCACTCGCTGGTGGGGTAGGACTTTTGCAAGAATCGGGGGCCATTGGAGCTTTTTTTTTCTTTAATCAGAAAAAAGTGTCCAATGCGGAAATCAAACATGGGTCGTAGCGGTCGAAAACCAATGGTTTAGACCCTCCTTCCTTCGACCCTCGTTACACAATGTAGTGTAGTAATGAGGTGCGAGTCGAGTCCACATCCTCGATCGTGCACCTTGGGACCTTCCATGGTTTAGTATATAAATTATAGATGCTAACGGACATCTGGGAAGATCAATGGGCAACATACCAGCAGAAGATGATCTATGTCACAATGGTGTTATTGCGCGGAAGAATCTTCAGAGGAGAATACCTCTATAAAATAACCTGGGCTGACAGTACTGCCTAGGGCACTGTCTGCATCCATGTGAGGATTAACTCCGCCTTTGCCGGTCCCAAGCCCGGATGAAAAAGGAGGCGGAGCAGTAACAAGCTCGGTAAAAAACCTGGGTTCAGCTGGCCCAGCTGATAGTACCGTGTAAGGGCTCCTAATCCAGGGATACAGGATGAGCAGCGTCTGTACTCCATGTTAGGAGCGGCTGCACATGGCGTCTGTTCCTCATGTCAGAGGCGGCCATTTTTTTGGAGCTAAGTCGGCCTGCCACTGAGTAGTGCTCCCAGTCTTAATGACAAAGGCAGACGCATTTTACTTCACCCAGTGTGGAGATAAGAAAGAAGAAGAAGAAGATGTGAGGAATGAATGCAAAGAGGTCCATGTCAGGAGCGTCTCCCTCAGAGATAAAAATGTGAGTACCTCCAGCTTTTTATAGCAGTCGTACCCCTAACCCAGCATGAAGGTTGAATTGGTATGACTTACCGGTGTTCGGATATAGGCATGGGGGTCAGGGAACGGGGGATAGTAGTCAGGGATATAGCTGGGCAGGGTGGGTTTGATCCCGGCCTGCAGGGTCTTGGGCTGTATGGGGGGCTTCACTTTGCTCACTGCACGGCACCAATGACAGACACTAGCTCAAGACTTAATTCCACAATGGAAGACTTTGCTAGAAGATACCAAAGTTTTTTTTTTTTTTTGCTTATCCCTAGTACACGTGGTACAGGCCATGATAATCATGGTGAGTAGAAGTAGGCGACTGTGTTTTACTGTAAGTGCACCACATGTCTACACATGTGAAAAGCAGTTCGACTTTGCACTTACAGAGACGAAAGATAAACAAGTTTATTTATTTAAAAGGCTTCAAGCTTTCTGACGATAATGTCTTTCAATGAGATAAGAAAAAGACATTCTTCAACATGCTGTTACAAAAATAAACAAGAACTGGAGGATCCCACCTAAGCACAGCTGGTACAGTGGAGTGGGCCCAGGAGGAGCTCTGAACCTCAGACAGCATCAAACAACTCTAACAAGATTTAGAACAGGCCATTTCAAGCCATTGAAGATAGAAAATAATAACAAAATCTACCTCACTTGCCCAAATGTAGTTTGGCACCTGCAGCTCCAGAACACATTTTGGCTTGTATTAGATGTATTAAACAGGACCTTTGGCCGCTTCTTATCATAAAACAGCTCGAGGAGCATAAACTCAAGGAATTCGTATAATCTATACACAAGGGGATAAGAAACAACAACAACTTTAATAATAGATAAGGCACAATTTGGATTATTCTATATACAGTTACGAGCGTCATGCGTTCTTCATCTCTGTCACCGTTTGCTTTTTTTTTTTTTTGGAATGGCGCTCTCCTATACATAGACAGATAAAGCACATAGGCTATAGTTATTAACTAACATATGCATTTATTTAAGGCGCCAATTTATAATTATAACAAATAGTATTTGAATAAAAACATTCACTCGGGTAAAACACGGGCGTTAATGATCCAACAGGTCCACGTGTCTAAATTAAAACACGGGCGTTGCCCGGGTCATTCGGCTAGTAGATTATAAACACAAGGTAATAAGACCAAATCCAAATAAATAAATAGTGTGTGACGTTTCAGTAACAGCGTTGTTACCATCTTCAGACAAATGTACTGAATGAGAAAGTACTCATTCAGTACTTTTGTCTGAAGATGGTAACAACGCTGTTACTGAAACGTCACACACTATTTATTTATTTGGATTTGGTCTTATTACCTTGAACTTTAATAATAGATATTCATGTAATAGCCAGTTGAAGGATGCTATTATACGTAAGCTCACAGCCTTTTAAATAAAGAAATTTGTCGCTTTTACCTTTGGTCTCTTCTAGCACAATGATATCCTAATTTTCCTTATAGGGTAAAAGATAAGGCACAATTTGGATTATAGATTATAAACACAAGGTAATAAGACCAAATCCTAATAAATAAATAAATTGTGTGACGTTTTGGTAACAGCGTTGTTACCATCTTCAAGATGAAGATTGAAGATGGTAATAACGCTGTTACCGAAACATCACACACTATTTATTTATTTGGATTTGGTCTTATTACCTTGTGCTTATAGTGTAAAGATGGAAGACTTACATGGAGCGAGATGTACTCTGTTCGGTCTCCTGGCGTACTCCGGTATTAAGGAGAGATTGGCACCTGGGAGATACTCATCGCTGTAGGTACTTCTGTTACATACATCTATACAGGCAACTTACCCATCTCAATCATGGCGATAGCAACATCATTCACGATGGGTTCACAGCGTCCCGCATGTTCGCAGTAGGCTCGACTACTCCTTCCTACTTCCACCATGTCTGCACATACATCGTGGTGGTGGTACGGGTAGAGAGGTACACACTTGTGAATTCAATTATAGGGGATCCTATCTCTATTGTTGTGTCCAATGAAGAGCCTTAGATGTCTCAGTACATTTCTATCACAGCAATGTTCTCTATCTTGGGTGTGTAAAGCTGCTGCTCTGGGTCCATGTCAATTTTCTGTTGTTGTCGTGTCCAACGAAGAGCCTTAGATGTCTCAGTACATTTCTATCACAGCAATGTTCTCTATCTTGGGTGTGTAAAGCTGCTGCTCTGGGTCCATGTCAATTTTCTGTTGTTGTCGTGTCCAACGAAGAGCCTTAGATGTCTCAGTACATTTCTATCACAGCAATGTTCTCTATCTTGGGTGTGTAAAGCTGCTGCTCTGGGTCCATGTCAATTTTCTGTTGTTGTCGTGTCCAATGAAGAGCCTCAGATATCTCCATACATCTCTATCACAACAATGTTCTCTATCTTGGGTGTGTAAAGCTGCTGCTCTGGGTCCATGTCAATTTTCTGTTGTTGTTGTGTTCAATGAAGAGACTCAGATATCTCCATACATCTCTATCACAACAATGTTCTCTATCTTGGGTGTGTAAAGCTGCTGCTCTGGGTCCATGTCAATTTTCTGTTGTTGTCGTGTCCAATGAAGAGCCACAGATATCTCCATACATCTCTATCACAACAATGTTCTCTATCTTGGGTGTGTAAAGCTGCTGCTCTGGGTCCATGTCAATTTTCTGTTGTTGTTGTGTTCAATGAAGAGACTCAGATATCTCCGTACATCTCTATCACAACAATGTTCTCTATCTTGGGTGTGTAAAGCTGCTGTTCTGAGTCCATGTCAATTTTCTGTTGTTGTTGTGTTCAATGAAGAGCCTCAGATATCTCCATACATCTCTATCACAGCAATGTTCTCTATCTTGGGTGTGTAGAGCTACTGTTCTGGGTCTATGTCAATTTTCTGTTGTTGTTGTGTTCAATGAAGAGACTCAGATATCTCCGTACATCTCTATCACAGCAATGTTCTCTATCTTGGGTGTGTAAAGCTGTTGTTCTGGGTCCATGTCATTTTTCTGTTGTTGTTGTGTCCAATGAAGAGCCTCAGATGTCTCCATACATCTCTATCACAGCAATGTTCTCTATCTTGGGTGTGTAAAGCTGCTGTTCTGGGTCCATGTCAATTTTCTGTTGTTGTTTTTGTGTCCAATTAAGAGCCTCAGATGTCTCCGTACATCCCTATCACAGCAATTTTCTCTATCTTGGGTGTGTAAAGCTGCTTTTCTGGATCCATGTCAATTTTCTGCAAGGCTGCGGCCATTGCTGGACATGAGAATATGTGGGTAGGTGTTAGTTCCACACCGGGACAGTAATGTTTCCATTTATTAAATGTTTATGATTAAAGGCTTGCTGATCAAAATCCAATCTATAATTTAAGTATTTTTTATCTTCTTTTAGTCAACATTTTTCGAGATACAGGATATTTTTTTTACCTTTATTAAATATCAATTATTGATGTATTTAATTAAAAATATTAAAATTCTTCATTTTTTAAGGTCCGTGTTTGAAATAATGATGAAAGTAGATGAATATATAGTTTTTGAGTTGCATGAATATGTATATTAAAAATAAAAATGGCATATCCTGACCAGGAGCACATGTGCTTTACAGAAGGTAGAGTGCCATCTGGTGGAACAGAAATCAACTAAACATTGATTTAACCTGTTCCCTGATATTTGGCCAACCCAATTTCTTGATAAATCAAGAAAAGCCATCCACGATTTATTTTTTATTATCATTTTTTAATGAATATGTATATAAGAAAAGAGAAACACTAAGCAACAAGCAGTAAACAAGACAGTTAGAGGAGAACAAAGAGAAAACAGGTGGTTGTCGGCAAGCAATGCCTATTGGTCAGTTTAAGGAGCAGCGCCACCAAGTGGCGCCAGTTGCAACTATCCCCACACACACACACACTTCCTGTTAGTTGAAATAGATTCTAACCTGAAATATGTTAGGAATCAATGAATTTTTTTTAACCTGATAATTATCACGTCATACTGAAGTGACTTCTCATATCCAAAGTCTGGCAATCATAGAATTTGATCATGGACTTTGTTCTTTAGCAGCATATATCATGTTTCACTCCTTGAGATCATTGGTCCATATAACTCCGCCTTTGCCAGCCCCAAGCCCGGATGAAAAAGGAGGAGGGGGAGCAGTAACAAGCTCACTAAAAAACCTAGGCTCAGCTGGCCCGGCTGATAGTACCCTGTAAGGGCTCTAGGGATACTGGATGAGCAGTGTTTGTACTCCATGTTAGGAGCAGCTGCACATGGCGTCTGTTCCTCATGTCAGAGGCGGCCATTTCTTTTGGAGATAAGTCAGCCTGCTACTGAGTAGTGCTCCCAGTCTTAATGACAAAGGCATTCTACTTCACCCAGTCATGATGAAGATAAGAAAGAAGATTGGTCCATATTCCTATTCATTTCTATATATCCTTATATAAAAGCAGAATGAATCTTACTATATGAAAGACAAATTTACTGAAAAGTCCATCGGAAATATTTGCGATAAGACTTTGATCTCAAACTAACCAATTGGTAGGACAGAATAAATAAATCTCAGTGATGGTCACATACACACTTTTTTTTTTTTAGCTTATCCCTAGTACACGTGGTACAGGTCATGATAATCATGGTGGGTAGAGGTAGGCGACTGCTTTTACTGTAAGTGCACAACATGCCTACACATGTGAAAAGCAGTTCGACTTTTGCACTTACAAATGTGCCAGAGGCCCCCCGTTTGGTTACTTGCACTCGCTGGTGGGGTTGGTCTTTTGCAAGAATCGGGGGCCATTGGAGCATTTACTTTTTAACATAAAAAAGTGCCCAATGCGGGAATCGAACCCGGGTCGTAGCGGTTGAAAACCAACGGTTTAGACCATCCTTTCACCGACCCCCACATACACATTTCCTTCTTATATCATTTTAAATAATTATAAAGGTAAAAAATACATAATAATACTTCATAATATTAAAAAACTTGGCTTGAAAGGCCAAGACCAGTAATTAATTCTACAAAATTTGGCATCAGTAATGAAGGTTTAAAGGGCAAATTTAGGTAAATAGGCTAAAATAATGTTTTTTAAGATGGTTTTTCTTTCTTATCTTCTCTTAATCCTTTAAAAGATGTTAAAGTCTATGTATCTTTAGCTTTATGATAAGAAAAATCAAATATACATAAGGTAATAAGACCAAATCCAAATAAATAAATTTATTTGTTTGGATTTGGTCTTATTACCTTGTATTATAAGGCACAATTTGAATTATAGATTATAAACACAAGGTAATAAGACCAAATCCAAATAAATAAATAGTGTGTGACATTTTGGTAGCAGCGTTGTTACCATCTTCAGACAAAAGTACTGAAACTGTTTCTGTTCCACCATTCAGTACTTTTGTCTGAAGATGGTAACAATGTTGTTACCGAAACGTCACACACTATTTATTTATTTGGATTTGGTCTTATTACCTTGTGATTACCTTGCATGAAAATTTGAAACTATTATAGATGCATATGATGCTTTTTTTATATTAAAAAGAATCATACCAGTCTATAATAGTTTCAAATTTTCATAACAGATGGCACGCTAATGTATCATAATATGATTATTAGGTATTTATAATCCAAATTGTGCCTTATTAAATATATTTTCTTTAATGGTTATCTTCTTCTTTCTTATCTCCACTATATCATATCAGGGTATCAAGTTTGTAGAGCTTGTTGATGGTGTCTGCTAGGGATGAGTAGAGCTCATCAATGGATGAGTCAATACAGTCAATGATGTCTTCTTCTTCTTTCTTATCTCCACTATATCATATTAGGGTATCAAGCTTGTAGAGCTTGTTGATGGTGTCTGCTGGGGATGAGTAGAGCTCATCAATGGATGAGTCAATACAGTCAATGATGTCTTCTTCTTCTTTCTTATCTCCACTATATCATATTAGGGTATCAAGCTTGTAGAGCTTGTTGATGGTGTCTGCTGGGGATGAGTAGAGCTCATCAATGGATGAGTCAATACAGTCAATGATGTCTTCTTCTTCTTTCTTATCTCCACTATATCATATTAGGGTATCAAGCTTGTAGAGCTTGTTGATGGTGTCTACTGGGCATGAGTAGAGCTCATCATTGGATGAGTCAATACAGTCAATAATATGGGTTACAGGTTGAGAATTGCACTTAGTTTTTTTGCTTGGTTTAATGGTTCTGATTGGAAGCACTCATCATTAGCAAGCAAATTTAGCCTTATTATTAAACAGCTATTTCTGACATGAGTAACAATATCATATGCAGCCACTCTTAACTTAGAATATAGATGCTGTTCATCTGTGAATTCAGAAAGAAGGATTTTTACTATCAACCAGGCTAGCTGAATCTAGATTTTTAGAAAGCTTGTTAATGTTCTCCTCTTTTTTTATCCAGGCTTGAAGTTGACAATGAAGGAGCTAACCATAAATATCAAGTGCTAATATACTGATAATTAAATTTTGTGGATAAAATTAGTGTTCTTAGTTAAATTTATTCCAAAAGATTGTGTATATCATCAGTCATGTTCAGGAATGCTTTTTCTATACTATCCTGGCCTGGGAAATTTCCCAATATTAGCAAAATTGAACAGTAAATTCCCAATTCAGTGATATAAAAGATAAAGAGGGTAATAAAGGGTTATGTTCTGCCAAATATGTGTTTTTAAATGAATACTATTCCAAATAAAAATCTTGTTTTACCATATTAAAATGGTTAAAAATAGATTTTCAAATTAGAGAGAATTTATAGTGGGGTAGATAGTCTTTTAAGTACTTTTTTGTGTTGTTTGGAATTTATTTATAAAACTTACAACTTTGAAGCATTTCTGTCAAAGTTTCAATAGCTGGTGCTTCAGCAGAATTGAATCCAATTTCGAGACATAATGCACTGACGACATTGTGCAAAATTTTACGATAAAAATTTGTGCCAGAAGGCAAGGTGGTAGTGTCTGTTGCCATATTACTAGGCCATTTAAATAAGCGAAAAGATAACAAAATAAAAATAAAAAGAGCAGATTAATACACGGGTAAGGAAGTTAAGTAAGATGTAAACAAATAGAGTCAAATTAATATTTTGAAATTACTCTGTAAATTTAGTTTTATTAATATTTAGGTCACGCAAAATTCAGTGTGTTAAAAAAAATTAAAAGCTTTTATTTAGTTTTATAGATATTAATTTGTTTAAATTTATCAATTCATGATGATTGGATTAACGTATTTGCAGAAGAAGCATTTCGAAAAATGTATTCATCAACCCAAATTCTAGAAAGTACAGTTTTGTAAACTTTTAATTATTAGAATGCTCACAACACAAATATTTGACATTAATAATATATGTAGAATATTTTTAGAATATATATTACTCTTGTAGAAGGGATCCAAAGCCCAAAATCTTGAATTAATCAAAAATTCATGAAAGAAACTTATCTCTTGGTGTCTTTTTACCAAAAATAATATGAGAGAAAGGGGGTTATAATTTTTCGAATATATAAAATATGTTAAAATACATGAAATTTGTTGATAATTTTAAGTTACAAACTCTAATAAAATATTAAGGCAAAGTATTTATTATACTGTAGAAAAGTATTTATTATATTTTATGTACAGATTATTAATTTTTGATATTTATATTATTTATATTTTGCTACTCTGGAAACTTCCCTCATTGCTCAACTTGTATCTTATTAATGCTGATTTTGTGTTTTGTCTTGAATATATTGCTGTGTCATCCTTAAGTTTGTCTCTTCTAGTTTTCTGGCTACATTTTCATCAAAGTCTAAAACCCTCAAACAGCTTAGGGCTGTTCTTAAGCAGCTACCTGACATCATGTTCAAGGACAAGGATGCAGCGTGTATGGAGAGAAAAAACGATTTAGGCAATCATCTCCAAACGCGCTATGAAGAAATTCACCATTGATCTGAATCCAGAACAGCTGGCCCGCCTGATCATCCTTTTCGAGAAAATCATTCGCCGTGTAGTGGACAAAGCCTTGCACCTTCTATAAGCGGCTTACCACCATCCAAACAACAGCAAAAAGGTTAATGCTATGAGCTTCTGCATAGCATACCTCAATTACGCGGCATTACCGTTTTCGAAAGGTTGTGGAGATGTGCTGCTTCAAGAAGCAGCACACAATTGATGTCGCTTTGGTAGGGAGATAGGCGTTCTGTCCTTGAACAACGTCCAGGACCTCTGCCTAGTCTACAACGTTGTCGTCGAGCAATCATAGGCACCCAGGGCATCCGGCCTCGCCGTCAACGAGGCGCCGATCGTCATCGTCCCCTGGTACCACGTCCTGTGGCCAGGCAAGATCGCGATCGCCAGCATCAACTTACGGGACTCGAGTTCCGCGCCATCAACTGTCACCTCTCCAGCTCTCCTGAAGAATAGCAACTCCAACTGCAGGTCATCGCAGAGGAGGCCATCAGGGAAGATGTGTGGGCTCGCAGCGACTTAAAAAATTTTGAGCAATCTTCAAACAAAATCAGGTTTGTAACCTGATAGTCTTCGTCTTCATGGAGCTCCTGGATTGGGCCGCCCTCGTCAATATCGCCACCATCTTCGATGTTGCGCACCTGCCTACGAGGGTTGCCATTTATGGAAGTCAGGTAGATGCCACCAATCTGGATCGAGTTCTAATACCATCAAGACGCGTCGCCCATTACTGGACCCTCATATACCACTCTTCAGACCACCGTGCCATACTTCTCCAAGTGGGGGATCCTTCTTCACCATATGCGCCATCCATCTACGCGCTGCTTTGATCAGCGCCAATCTTCGAGAGAGTTGAGGCACTATTGGCGAGGCTTCGCTGAAGACCAGAGACATCCTTCCTGAAGATCTATTGGAAAAATGGGGAAACTGAAGCGGTAATTCGTTGAAGACATAAAGTGACTCTCTTTCCCCATTCTTAAGATTAGGCTAGGTCGTTTCTTGCGCTCGAGGCAGAGACCGCCGACTTCCCCTCGCAGCCTGAGCGCGGGCGCGCTTCGGGCGCGCGTCCGACTACATCACTTGGAAGCGACAACCTTTCTAAGAGTAAGTGACCCTATAGTGCGGTGTCTAAAGGGACCGCGCCGTCTTTACGCTGATCATCTCGTGGTCAACATCTTCCATCACGGTGTTGGGATGCGAAATTTCATCAAGCCAAGCAACATTGGTCCAGGAAAATCGCATTCTGGGCATCCTGAAGAGGGCGATAACCGGATTTTCCCAATACGTCCATGACTTCTCCCTGGTCGGGCGAGTGAGCAATCAACTCGCTGCTACTGGCGGTGGTGCTCCACCATCTGCAGGGCTACCTGCCCGGCAACACCACTATCGCCAAATTGCAAGCCAGGCTGACGCGATTCGTCTAGGGGTCCTGCCATCGCGCTGCCTGGCTTCCTGGATGTCTACTTGTACATCCTGTGTCCATTGACGACGTAGCGATGCTGGATATCAGGGCCCAACTTCAGTTCGCCTACTTCACGGGGTTCAGGCCGATGCAGATCAGGAGGTAAAAGCGCCTACTCATTGCATGAGGAGTCCGAAGCCTGGACGGCCCCTTGTCCTCGGTTCCTGGCTGCTGTCCCGTCGCCGTCAGGGTTGGATCTATGGGAGCAGGCCTCCTCCATCCTGGACTTAAACTACTGGGTGGGGCCTACTCCCATTTACTTAGCTATCCCCTTGTGGGTTCCCTCAAAGTGAAAAGGAGTGTTTATGTTCGACCTGGTGCGCCCTGCTCTAACGCATATCACCAGGCTTGCAAAAAGCACCTGAAACGATGCATCTTCTCTTGGGTTATTTTTCCACCGTCTGGTAGCGTCTGGAAGACAACGCGAGGAGCGAGTACAAAGAGGGGACATTGGAGGAAACAGTGGTGCTGCGCGGGATGGCCACGCCGTTCATGCGCATATGCATAGCACTGCGCGTCGCGTGCTGTAGTGCCTCTGGCTGGCCGCCTGTCGTCGATATGCTCTCCACAAGCATGCCTTTCTCATTTCGGAGGCCATGCGGCGAATATCGCTTTGCCGCTGGCCTTTTCACGCCCTGCTTCATCTAGGGCACAGAGCAAAACGCCCTCTTTTGATTTGAAAGAAAAACACAACAAATACTAAACTATTAATACATATGGTAAGGAGCGTGCATTCGAAGTGGTTGTGGCAACAACGCACACAGAAGACTGTATCCAGAAGCAAGAACCGATGGTTGGCCAGAGAGGAGAAAATCCGAGGTCCACCAAGAGTAGGACTGGCTTGGAGATAATCTCAGAGATTTGCACCCAGATTATTACTAAGAGGATTTTAGACTCTTTCCCGCGCGGTATGGGGCAATGACTGAGTTCTCAGAATCTATGTGAAAAGGCGTGACAAAGTGGCTGACTAGACATAGTCATACAAACCAACTTTCTCTTTGTCTCTTTAGTTCTTTTCACAAATAATTTTATTTAAAACATCTATTTATAAGATTTTCAAGATGCGGGTTCTTATTCGATGGCACATTTATTTTTATTTATTTGATTATGGTGCGTAAAAATATCGCCAATTACCTGAGCTGACCTTCAAACCTATGTATCGTCTTTGTTTTATTTACAAAGCAAATGGAGTTTCAATTCATTAGGTAGCTTCAATAAAAGGGTTGCCTAAAGTGACCGCTATAGACAGGGTGGTCTGTATAGGCAGGTGGATGTATCACACAGCTGATAACAGGGTTGTCTAGAGTGGCCGCTATAGACAGGTGTATGTATCAAACAGCTGATAACAGGGTTTTCTAGAATGGCCGCTATATACAAGTGGTCTGTATAGGCAGGTGGATGTATCACACAGCTGATAACAGGGTTGTCTAGAGTGGTCGCTATAGACAGGGTGGTCTGTATAGACAGGTGTATGTATCACACAGCTGATAACAGGGTTGTCTAAGGTGACCGCTATAGACAGGGTAGTCTGTATAGACAGGTGGATGTAACACACTGCTGATAACAGGGTTGTCTAGAATGGCCGCTATAGACAGGTGTATGTATCACACAGCTGATAACAGGGTTGTCTAGAGGGAGGCGGGCAGGGAGGTCACGTGTTTGCTGGCAGCCAATGGGCGCGCATTCTATCCGTGAGCTTCAGACATACAGACAAACAGACAGAATAAGGCAAATATATAAGTAGATATACGAATGACCCGGGCAACGCCCGGGTTTTACCCCATTAAATGCTTTTATTCAAATACTATTCGTTACAATTATAAATTGGCGCCGTGGATGTCATTCTTGTATAATATATAAATGAGTTTTAAAAATTGTAAAAAAAAAAAAAAAAAATGCATCGGCCGGGAATCGAACCCGGGCCGCCCGCGTGGCAGGCGAGCATTCTACCACTGAACCACCGATGGTTATGAAAAATCCCATCCGTGAGCTTCAGACAAACAAACAGACAGAATAAGGCAAATATATAAGTAGATAAATGAGTTTTAAAAATTGTAAAAAAAAAATGCATAGGCCGGGAATCGAACCCGGGCCACCGCGTGGCAGGCGAGCATTCTACCACTGATCCACCGATGCTTAAAAAAAATGGCCATATTTAGGTATTCATTCCATTCCGGATTACTCCGCGTAAAAAAAAGTTCTTCAAATGAAAAAAAGAAATAGCCAAAAATACTAATCAAAATGCAGCCGAAAATTTTCCTCAGGTTTATAAAAAGCGACATGCAAAATTTGGTACCAATTGGTTCAGTAGTTTTTGAGTTTATCGCGAAACAGACAGACAGAAATTGACTTTTATATAAATAGAGATAATATAAATGTTAATTATTATATCAACTATATTAATTAAATCAAATACCTAAACACTAATATAATACAATTTTTGCCATCACACACTTTTTTCCTGTAGTTTATGTGTTACTTCTGTATTGCTATTCTATGGCACTTCTAATATTTATTATGGATGTACTTTCAGTATGAAGGAAATTGCAATCGGGGAATTCTCGGGCGAAGCCGGGTCATACTTCTAGTCTATCTGCAACATCTTCGTACACATTTATTTTTAGCAAATCTTTATTGTCTTAGTAAAGTCTGATACAGCCTTTTATTGTTTATTTTCGGAACGCCAAAAAATGACAAAAACAAATCAAAAAGGGATGATGATAACCTGCGTCTTGCAGATTAACATTTTCATAGAAACATATATATATATGTCGTAAAAAAAGATGTATTTTAGGTACGTTACCAATTCATTCATGCAGTCGTGGATTGAAGTGAAATGATAACTTTTATATCCAAAATTGTATTTATTTTAATGATTATATTTTAAGAACAAAACAGTTTGCATACATACAATTTAATAAAAATAATCTAAGTATATACAAAAAACATCTTGGGTTGTACTCCTTTTGTTAATGATTTTAAAAAATTAACTCTGTGTTAATTCTATGATTATTTAAATTATAATTATATTAATGAATAATAAAAATCATATTTTTATTATGTCATTTCTTCCCTCCGAGGATAAAAATTAGGGAGTAATTTTCAAAGTAAAAAAAAAGTATCATTATTATTTACATAGATTATCAATTAAGATGGAGGATACCAATTGAAACTATATCAATGATGCTCTTTATTCCTTCTACATATTCCTATTGGTACCTTTTTTCTTGACAGTAGCTGAAAATTATCCAATCTTATTTGAATTTATAGGTGTCTCCTTCCTATAATTCATAAGGGGATTTACCTCATGAATTGAGTAGGCCTTCTCAGGCTCTCAAGATTCAAAAGGTATTTTGCCACATGCCAAAAAATATATTTTTGAAAATCACAAATTTATTTCTCATAATGACGAGTGGTATCCAACATCTTGTTTCACATTTATTTGGTTTGATCAGAATAAAAACATAAAATAATGGGTTATTTACTTCCACATAATGAAAAATATTTACACATGAAGTTTTATTATTTACATTAAAAAAAAAAGAATGTTCGAATATGAAATGTTCCATATAAAATTTGTGAGGGAAAAATATATAGAATCATATGAGTGAATTTCTCAACAAATAAAATCAAAATGTAAAATATTTACAACAACATTAATTAAAAGTGGTATGTTTTTAAAATAAAATAAAATATTTGCATTTTTAGATTATATAATATTTCCCCCCTGTGAAAAAGATTTTTAAAAAGTTAAAATTTGAAAATAAAAATGGCTATTACAAAAATAATTAATTAAACGAAATCAAAATGTCTATAAAATAATTACAAATTAAACAATAAAAATCAATGTCTATATTTTTTCAAAATAAACAAAAGAAAGTTTGTTTATAAATAATTTATATAAATATGAAATTAAAATAAAACTATATATAAGAAATAATAATGATAGATTAATATAAAAAATTTTTATGAAGCCAAAAAAGGTATTTAAAATATGAATAATTATGTCGTTATGCCTGCTGTATTTCAAAATATTAAATGGCAGTAGAAATGTTTATTTTTACACAAATATAATTTAAAATGAGTTTTTCCTAAAATATAAACATTTAAATGCATGTAAATAATATATAAAAGTATTTTTCAATAAAATGGATGAGTAATTAAATGATTATAAAGAGATATTTGAAGTGACATTAAGTTATGTGTGTAGGCAAAAGAATTGGGGTTGATATTTGTTCTCCATTGTCCATATCCAAAATATGGCCTTTCTGTAAAAAACATGGTTTATCATCAATATCTATTAACTTTGTGTTAGAAATTTGGTTTACTATTAAGTCATTTTCTAAATTAGTGCTATTTTGAAGTAAAAAATCTGATTCTGGGTAAAATAATTTAAGTTTATTTGAGTGTATAATTTCTGTTTGTTTTCTTTGAGGTAAATTGGGTTTATTTATTTCATATGTGACTGGAGAAAGTTGTTTTAAAATTTTAAATGGGCCTATATATCTTTGTGTTAATTTACCAGTGTTTGGATAAATAAAGGTTTTCACTAATACCTGATCTCCTTCTTTAAAAATGGGTTCTGGGTGTTTAATATCATAAAGCTGTTTGCTGTGTTCATGGGATTTTATGGTTCTTTCATTGGTTAATTTTCTTGCTTTTTCTATTGGTGTATGTGTTTCTGTGTCATGTTCTATATACTGTGGTTGTATTCCACAGTATAAGAACCTAGGTGTAAAGCCTGTTATAGTATGTACTGTATCATTATAACTTTCAGTAATATTAGGAATATATTTTGTCCAAGGGATCTTTAAATTATGATTATATTCACATCTTAACCTATTTATGATAGTGGAATTTAATCCTTCTACTTTTGCATTTGTTTCTGGGTGATGGGCACTGGTGAGTAGATGCTTAACATTATTTTTTCCTAAAAATTGTTTAAATTTATTGCTAAGAAAAGCTGCATTTCTGTCAGTTATTAATATTTCAGGTTTGTTAATTTGGAATAAATTTTTTAAACAAGTTATATATGAATCAGTGGATACAGATTTTGTAGGAAAGGTCCAAAGGAATCTACTGTGATGATCTACTATCATATGGATACTGTGTTTGGTTGTCCCATAATTATGTAAGCCTCCCATTGTGTCTAAAGAAAAAATATGATTTGGGTGTGTAGCTATTGGCATCTGTTGTAGTGGTCCATAAACAAAATGAGCTATGGGGTATCTGCTGAGAAAATCAGCTTCTTTATTTTCCTTAATTAATTTAATTAAATCAGATTTTTCATATGGTGAAAGTTTTTCATCAAATTCTACACTATTAAAATTTCTAAAATCATTTTCATTAGGAGGAATAATAGATTTAAATAAAGGAATTACATTATGATGTGTATAATAATTATTATTAGGGTTATGGTAATTAACATTAAGAATTCTACCAAATTGAGTAATTGTAAAACTTTGAAAATCAATGTCTAATTTAAATAATCTTATATAGTGTAAAGAAAGCAATACATATGGCAAATTAATATCAGAGGAATAAAAATCAATATCTCTAGTAATAAATCCTATAGTTGTATTAACATTAATTTTTGAATTTATATTTAGCATACCGGATGTCTGTTTAATAAGAGGTAAATTATTAAAAACAACATAGTTTGGTTGAATCTTATCTATCAAATGTTGAGGAATTATAGAGAAGGTACAGCCAGTATCCATGAGAGCTACAATACTGTTATTATTCACATTTAGATTTATATACAGACCTTGGCGTCAGGAGTGTTGAGGCGGAGCTGGTCGGCATTCGCTCGAAGGGGCTGTTGTCTGCGTCAAGGTGTCCATGGATCGAGACGGCACGGACATGAAGCTTGCAGCGGGGGGGGGGGGGGGGGGGGGGGGGGGCTTGCACGGCCCTCTCGCGAAACCAGCACCTATTCTCAGGATGGAAGCGTCCGGCATGTCCCCGGTTCAGGCAAATTCGGCAAGGACGTCTTTTAGAACTATAGTCCATAGGGCTTCTACCTGGATGCCCCCATTGCTTTGGTTGTACTTCCATTCTTGGGGCTGTTTCCCTTTTAATAGATGACTCCTCCACATTTGCATCTTTATTTGGCAAATTCTGCAAGCTTTTTGCGTGAATTTCTAGAAATTCCATTAAATCCTTAATTGAAGGCACAACCCTTGGGTTGTTCTGCAATTCCCACTGTTTTCTTGTGGTTTTATCAAGCTTATCTTGTATGATCTTGACGAGAAACACATCAGATAAACTATCGATTTGGTAACCTAATACCTTCACTGTTCTTACTATCTCGTTGCAACTATCTAGAAGTTTAAACATTGACTTATGGTTGTCATCGGCTAACTTTGGTAATCTTAATGCATTATCTATTTGGGTGAAAATCAGATCCTTTGGATTATCATATCTTGTTAATAAGGTTTGCCAAACCTCAACATAATTATCGGCTGTAATTGGAAATGCGTTGACCAGTCTTAGGGCTTCGCCTCTCAGTTGGCCTTTTAAATATTGTAACTTTTCAATATTAGGTATTTGTGAGTTAGAACCAACCGCAGAAAAAAATAAATCCTTAAATGAAAGCCATGATTCTAATCTACCATCGAAAGTTGGCAATTCAAGTTTAGGCATTTTAACATGTAAATTTACCCCTTTCTCAGATGTTTCTTGCCCATTATGCCTTAAATCCAATTCACACTTTAATCTTATACACTTATCTATGCAATTTTCCACTTCGTCATTCAAATCCTCATCCTCAAGTTGCTGCAAGAAAATATCACTCATTTTCATCAAATCATTATTTGCATACTCTAGTTTGCATTTCGTTACATTTACATCTACCATAGACACAATGGATTCGATATTTTCTTCAATGCCTTTTATACTTTTTTTTATCCTTTTTAATTTCTTAATTAAAGTTTCGACTTCCATAATTGCTATTCTTTTATCTATATCTTTTCCCAAATATCTTAGTTGCAATATATGGCTTTGAAATCCATTGGAATTCTTCTCGCACAGGGTTAAAATACATCCTGTCGACTATTAATAAAAGATGTCGTAAAAAAAGATGTATTTTAGGATTTTAGGTACGTTACCAATTCATTCATGCAGTCGTGGATTGAAGTGAAATGATAACTTTTATATCCAAAATTGTATTTATTTTAATGATTATATTTTAAGAACAAAACAGTTTGCATACATACAATTTAATAAAAATAATCTAAGTATATACAAAAAACATCTTGGGTTGTACTCCTTTTGTTAATGATTTTAAAAAATTAACTCTGTGTTAATTCTATGATTATTTAAATTATAATTATATTAATGAATAATAAAAATCATATTTTTATTATGTCATATACATATTTATTGCTAGCTATATATCACCATCTTCTCTCTTCAAACACGAAATCTCACAGGCGGTCTCCTCGCTCGAGGTGGGTTCCGCCTTAGGACAGGACCCTCCTCTTTCAAGGCCTCGGGGTCCAGCGAGCGAAGAGGCTCCAATGACTTTCCATCGTCTGTATCACTCTGAACCTCTGAATCTTGATCGACCGCTGGCTAGTTAGTCCTGGCGACAGCGACTCCATATAACCTCTGTCTCGTACAACCTCCGAGATTATGGCACTGGGACCTGCTCCTCTTGAGTGCTCGGGTTGACGCTCTCCATCTCCACTCTCATCTTCCTCACCATTCCTCCACCTTTTTCTAATTTGATCCCTGTGATAGGCCTTTACCTGTCCGTGGATCAAAATGGTGTAGACTCTAGTTCCCTTCTTGCCCACAATTTTTCCTGGGATCCATTTATCACCACCTCTAAAGTTTTTACACCACACTAAATCATCTATCTGGAATTCTTCCAAATGGGTTCGCCGATCATACTTCATTTGCCTGGCTTGCTGGTCCCTAACTCTAGATGCCAAGCTGGGATGTATCAACGATACTCTGGTTCGAAGCGCACGCCCAATAAAGAGCTCTGATGGAGTCTTTCCCGTTGTCACATGCGGGGTGCTTCGATATGCCAGAAGAACTTTTGATAAGGTGTCTTGAATGGTGTGTGTGTATCCCCAATTTTCCTTTTATTTTTATCCAGGGCAGTCTTAATTGTTCTAACCGCTCTTTCAGCCAAGCCATTACTTTGCGGGTGGTACACCGGGATCAATGTTTGTTTAATTCCATTTCCTTCCAGAAAACCTTTCATTTCACTACCAGTAAACTGAGGTCCATTATCAGATACAAGTTCCTCCGGTAGACCATAGGAAGAAAAAAGTCGCCGTAGTTGCTCAATGGTTTTGCGTGTGGTGGTCTCTCTCATTGGGATGGCTTCGATCCACTTTGAATGACTATCTACTACCATTAATAAATTAATGTTTTCCTTATTCGCAAAATCAATGTGAATTCTTTGCCAAGGTCTGGTTGACCATTTCCAGGGTTGCCATTTTCCTTTATTTGGCCCATCCTGGGATTGCTGACAGCTTCTGCACTTATTTACCAAAAACTCGATTTGGGTATCTAGATTTGGCCACCAAAAATGTGATCTTGCTACAGCCTTCATTTTGTTCATACCGGAATGAGTCTCATGAAGACAGTTCAACATTTTTATTCTGAGAGATGGTGGAATGACAACTCTCATTCCCCAAACCAAACACTCCCCATCTACAGTTAGCTCAAGTTTCCTTTGAAAATAAGGTCTGAGGTGATCAGCCACCTTTTCAGGCCAGCCTTGCTGAGTATAAAATTTGGCCAATGAGAGCACTTCGTCTTTTTCAGTTTCCGTGGCAATTTCCTCTGCTGTGATCGGCAATTCTTCCACATAGGATAAAGCATAGACATTATTTAATCTTGGAATTTCTTCACAGCCCACAGGAAAACGTGACAGAAGATCTGCATTCCCATGGTCTTGAGTTCTTCGAAATTTAATATCATAAGTATAAGCTGACAAAATAAGCGCCCAACGCTGCAATCTTGAAGTAGATAAGGTGGGGATTCCTGATCTTGAGCCCAAAATGGTCACCAATGGCTTATGGTCTGTAATAAGAATACATTTTCTTCCATAAATAAATTGATGAAACTTGGTAACTCCATAAATAATGGCTAGAGCCTCCTTCTCAATCTGAGAATAATTTTGTTCTGCTACCGATAAAGTCTCCGTGAGGCAAACATAATCGGTCTCTCCTGGCCTTCTATAATATGTGACAACACAGCGCCCACTCCAATCTGCGATGCATCAGTGGCCAAACACAATGGCAAAGTCGCATCATAAGGGACTAGCACCCTCTCAGAGGTAATGCTATTCTTGCACTTGTCAATGGCCTCTCCACATTCCTTTGTCCAAACCCAAGGACGTTTTTTGTGAAGAAGCTCATGAAGAGGCTTCAAAAGCTCTGGCAAATTGGGTATGAACTTCCCATAAAAGTTTACCAAACCAAGAAATGACCTTAATTCAGAGATATTCGTAGGCGTTTTGGCCTTCTGTATTGCTTGTACCTTATGATCTAAAGGTCTGATGCCCTCTTCCGTGACAAGATGTCCTAAATATTCAATTTCTTTTTGCAAAAATAGGCATTTTTCTTTCTTTAGTTTGATATTATACTTCGCCAAGCGAGCAAATATAGTCTTCAAAAACGCCAGATGTTCTTCAATTGATGCTGTGGCTATAAGGACATCATCAATATAACAAATTACGCCTCCTATACCTGACAAAACCCTATCCATTACAGATTGAAAATAACTGGGCGCATTTGCCAATCCAAATGGCATTCTCTTAAACCTGAAAAGCCCTTTATGAGTATTTATCGTTAGTAACGGTCGGGTGCCTGGGTCCACCTCTAATTGCAGATAAGCGTTCCTCAAGTCCAATTTAGAAAAGTATTTTCCCTTGGCCAATGTGGAGAATAAATCTTGCTGTGTGGGAAGGGGATAGGCCGCAGTGTCCAAATATTTATTTAGAGTTACCTTGAAGTCGCAGCAAATTCTGATCTCTTTATTTTTCTTCGGCACTACAACCACTGGAGTGGCCCATTTACTGCTCGCCACCTCACGTAGATAACCCTTAGCCACCATTTTGTCTAATGCTTCAGTAACTGCTGGCCTAATGGCGAAAGGCACCAGACGAGCCTTATGGAAAATTGGATTCACATCACACATGTTTACTGAAAATGTGAAACCTTTTATTGGTTCGGTTGTCTCCACAAATAGGGCTTGATTTTCCTTCAAAATTTCCTCAATGGTAATTTCCACAGGCATATGTTTTACCGCGAAACAGCCCAATTTCAATCTATTTATCCATTCTCTTCCCATCAAAGCCCTCTTTTCTCCTTTCACCACCAACGCTCTAAGTTTGTAAGTAATATCTTGACACTCCACTTTGACATTGATTTTACCCAGAATGGGTACCAGGTACCATCATAAGTTCTTACAATAATACTCGCTTTTTCCAATTTCAAGTGTTGAAGACTATTTTTAAAATCCTTTTCTGATATCAGTGTTAGACCACTACCCCCATTTCAAATTTAATAAAGTTTCCTTCTACTTTTAACTCCATCAGATAGGGAGGGTCACTTGAGGCAAAATTAATTTTATAGTCAGGTATCGTCACGCTTATAATTTTCTGGACATACTCTTCCTCCTCTTCTTGGTCTCCTATCTGATGTATATTTCCCGGCTGATTCTGATGTTGCCTTAGATTTCTTCTACTGCTCCAACATATTGGGGCAATGTGTCCTTTTTTATTACACTTAAAGCATATCGCCTCCTTAAATCTACATAGTTCTTTATGCTGTTTACAACAATGTTTACATTTGCCATTCTGGAAATTTGATTCAACCTTGCGTTCCATCCTCAACTTATCTACACAATCTTCACCCTGCTCCAAGTGAAATAATTTTGTATTTTTCTCGGCCGCTTCCATAGATAATGCTATCTCAATTACTTTAGCTAAAGAAATGTCGCCCTCCGACAAAATTCTATTTTGTATTTTGGCATTATATAATCCACAAACCATTTTATCACGTAAAGAATCCTCCAGAAAATTTCCAAAGTTGCATGAGGAAGCCAAACGCTTAATTTCCACCAAGTAATCCAAGATGCTTTCTTCCTTTAATTGCATTCTTTTAAAAAAAATGAACCACACTACTACAATTGAGCGCTTTGGAGAGAAGTGCCTTTTCAAGATATCTATTAGGTTATCAAAAGTTTTATCTTTAGGTAGAATAGGACTGCACAAATTCTTCAAAACACCATATGTTTTACTTCCCATGAGGGTTAGGAGATAAGCCTTTTTCTTCTCATCCCCTGCCTCCTCCAATATGAGTGTTTTATAAGTTATATTGTTTATACTTAACATTTAGTCTTATTTAAACATATATTTATAATATAGTTACAGTCTATATATGGAGCCATGCAATACAGAAGCACGCTAGATGAATTACATATTTATTATGATTAAAAAAATGATACAAACAGTGTTGCCGGATCTTTATATTTACACAGATTATACTATATACAACAATGAGAAACTGTTCCAATCGTTCATAAAACGTTTCAAAAGTTTCAGTTTCCTCATTATATTCCTTAAATTGGTAACTCTCTACCTCTCTAACCTCTCTACTACAATTGAGCGCTTTGGAGAGAAGTGCCTTTTCAAGATATCTATTAGGTTATCAAAAGTTTTATCTTTAGGTAGAATAGGACTGCACAAATTCTTCAAAACACCATATGTTTTACTTCCCATGAGGGTTAGGAGATAAGCCTTTTTCTTCTCATCCCCTGCCTCCTCCAATATGAGAAACTGTTCCAATCGTTCATAAAACGTTTCAAAAGTTTCAGTTTCCTCATTATATTCCTTAAATTGGTAACTAGCCATTTTTTCACTCTTTCTTAAATTTGCATCCTAAAACTTTGCAATTTGTGTCTT
Source organism: Cordylochernes scorpioides (assembly GCA_030710605.1). NCBI lineage: Eukaryota > Metazoa > Arthropoda > Arachnida > Pseudoscorpiones > Chernetidae > Cordylochernes > Cordylochernes scorpioides. Next base: position 86,558,453 of record CP092865.1, read on the forward strand.
TTAAAATTTACTTTCAATTATATGCAAAATCAAAGATATTTTCTAAAAATATTTACTTCAAAATTCGAGGGTACTTACTCTTATATCCTCGTCGCCAAATGCAACATCTTCGTACACATTTATTTTTAGCAAATCTTTATTGTCTTAGTAAAGTCTGATACAGCCTTTTATTGTTTATTTTCGGAACGCCAAAAAATGACAAAAACAAATCAAAAAGGGATGATGATAACCTGCGTCTTGCAGATTAACATTTTCATAGAAACATATATATATATATATACATATTTATTGCTAGCTATATATCACTATCACTAAAAATGAAATATTTTAATTATTTATATATGAGTTAATATTCTGAATAAGATAATTTTAATATAATTTTGTCTTATTACAATTATTTATATATTTATTTGCATCATTGCTATATTTCCACAGAATATATTTATCATCATTGTTATTAAAGGGAAAAAAATAGTTAAAGGGCCTGTGACCCGGCAAATACTTTTTCTCTAACTTTCCGTCTGCTATAAGGAAGTCTAGTGACGCGTCT